>OZ010787.1:508938057-509420557 GCA_963932465.1 Maratus speciosus | reverse complement strand
ATATATATGTGTGTACACACATATATATGTGTACACACACACATATATATATATATATGTACACTATATATATGTGTGTGTGTGTGTGTGTACACATATATATATGTGTGTACACACACACATATATATATGTGTACACACATATATATATATATATATATATGTACACACACACACATATATATATATATATATATATGTGTACACACACATATATATATATATATATATATATGTGTGTGTACACACACATATATATATACATATATATGTGTACACACACACACATATATATATATATATATGTGTGTACACACACACATATATATATATATATGTGTGTACACACACACATATATATATATATATATATATATATGTGTACACACACATATATATATATGTGTACACACACACATATATATATATATATATATATGTGTACACACACATATATATATATATATATATATATATATATGTGTGTACACACACACATATATATATGTGTACACACACATATATATATATATGTGTACACACACACATATATATGTATATATATATATATATGTGTATACACACACATATATATATATATATATATATGTGTGTGTACACACACACATATATATATATATATATGTGTGTACACACACATATATATATATGTGTACACACACACATATATATATATATACAGGGTGATTCATAAAAGATGGGCAGAACTTTAAGGGGTTATAGTACACTTAAAGACAAATAATATTAAATAGGAGACTAAGGGTCCCAGACGTATTCCCAAGGAGATAGGGGGCATTAAAGTTTAGGGTCCGAAATTTCAAATGATTATAAAACATGGAAAAATTGGTCGATTCGTTTGCGGTTTTTGCAAAAAATTTTCTTTATGCCAGTATTTTCTTGAAATAAAATTTTAAAGTTCAATTTCAAAAAATGCCGATAGTGGGCGCTTTAGACTTTGGAGTAACAAACAACTATTTTTTAACGTTATTTTTTGTATTTATTTAAATGATTTCGAAAGCTTAGACTTAAACTTAAATTTTGATCTAAAAATCTGAGTCCTAAGGAGTAGTTAAGTAGCGTAAACTGAAATTTGAAATTTGAAACCCTTCTCCCCCCAGAACAAAAATCAGTTATTCCCGATCTTTGTGTCGTAGATTAGGCTCTAACTACTGCCGCGTTTTGCTAAAATTATTCTTTATGTCAGTATTTTCTTGAAAATAAATTTTAAAGAAAATTTTCAAAAAATTCCGATAGAGGGCGCTTTAGACTTTGGAGTAACGAACAACTATTTTATACCGTTATTTTTTGTGTCTCATTAAATGCTTTCTAAAGCTTAGACTTAAATTTTCAGCCCAAAATCTGAATCGTTAGACGTGGTTAAGTTTCTGGGGAGAGGGGTTTGAAATTTCTACTCCTGAGCACAGTTCAGTTTACCATGTCCACACATTGTGTGCTGTGATACGAGGTAAAAAGACACAAATTAGGATTATGTTACCAAAGCATATTTATTAACATGTAATTACAATAAATGTTCAAAATTGTGACCACCAGAGGTTATGCACGCAGAACAACGGCGAAGAATGGAACGGCGAACATTCGCGAAAACATCAGGCTTTTCGAGCACTTCCCCTACAGCGGCGGAAAGTCTGGCGACCAGTTCCTCGGGGGATTCAATGGGTGTCTCATACATAAGAGCCTTCAATCGTCCCCAAAAAAAGAAATCGAGGGGTGAAAGATCTGGCGAGCGAGCAGGCCAAGCAACAGGACCACCTCGACCAATCCATCTGTTCGGAAATGTGATGTCCAGATAGTTGCGGACGTCTCGTACGTAATGGGCTGGCGCTCCATCGTGCTGGAACCACATGACCCGCCAGATGCGTGGAGGAACAACGTTTAACAGGTCTGGCAGCACATGTTGCAGAAATGTGAGGTATGTTTTACCGTTGAGGCGTTCAGGAAGAAGGTACGGTCCGATTAGGTGGTCTCCGAGGATTCCTGCCCAAACATTGATGGAAAAGCGTCTCTGATGAGCATGTGGATACGTAGCATGTGGATTGACATCCGCCCATACATGTGCATTGTGTGTGTTAAATGTACCTTCACGTGTGAAGGTACATTCATCGGTGAAAAGCACAGTTCATCCAAAATGTGGATTTAGCGCGTTCTGCTGCAGAAACCAGCGGGCGAATTCAATACGATTTGGATAATCCCCTGGAGACAGTTTCTGGACTCGTTGCACATGAAACGGGAGCAAATGTTCATCCTTCAGTACCCTCCAAGTCATGGACTGTGAGGTATCCACCTGCCTAGCCACTGTTCGTGTACTTTTACTTGGCTGCGCCGCTACTACATCCAGAATGGCTTCTGCAACAACTACTGATTCGTCCTTTTTTTGCACGACCTGCATTCGACCGGGAAGCGAGAAATGATCCCGTCTCACACAACTGTCTGTGCAAGCGCTCGAAAGTTTTGCGGTTAGGCAACCGCCTGTTGGGAAATCGCTCTCCGTACATTCGTTGTGCCTCTGCACCATTTCCATCTGCCGCTCCGTAAATTAAATGCATCTCAGCCTTTTCCTTATTCGTGAAGGGCACCATCTTCCGATTCATTACTACAGCGACTTACACTTGACTCACCGTTCAGTGGTTTTTATGCCTGAATCGTGTCAAAATTTTGCATACGTGTTCTTCTTCTTCCCCATTTGACATTTGCATACTTTCTGTTTCCTTCTTCACCCGGTGACTAGCGTCAGGAATGGAGCTTTAACGTTTGCATGAGCGACGTTTCCAACTGTGCCAGTGCCTTTATGAGTGAATTCCGACTATGCAGTCCTTGACGAAAGTTGTATTTTTGCCTCGTATCACAGCACAGAATCGTTGGGCATGGTTAAGTAGTGCAAACTGAACTATGTTCAGAAGTTGAAATTTGAACCCCCTCCCCTCGCTACTGAACCACGCTCAGCGATTCAGATTTTGAGCTGAAAATTTAAGTTTAAGTCTAAGCTTTAGAAAGCATTTAATGAGACACAAAAAATAACGGTATAAAATAGTTGTTCGTTACTCCAAAGTCTAAAGCGCCCTCTATCGGAATTTTTTGAAAATTTTCTTTAAAATTTATTTTCAAGAAAATACTGACATAAAGAATAATTTTAGCAAAACGCGGCAGTAGTTAAAGCCTAATCTACGACACAAAGATCGGGAATAACTGATTTTTGTTCTGGGGGGAGAAGGGTTTCAAATTTCAAATTTCAGTTTATGCTACTTAACTACTCGTTAGGACTCAGATTTTTAGATCAAAATTTAAGTTTAAGTCTAAGCTTTCGAAATCATTTAAAGAAATACAAAAAATAACGTTAAAAAATAGTTGTTTGTTACTCCAAAGTCTAAAGCGCCCCCTATCGGCATTTTTTGAAATTGAACTTTAAAATTTTATTTCAAGAAAATACTGGCATAAAGAAAATTTTTTGCAAAAACCGCAAACGAATCGACCAATTTTTCCATGTTTTATAATCATTTGAAATTTCGGACCCTAAACTTTAATGCCCTCTATCTCCTTGGAAATACGTCTGGGACCCTTAGTCTCCTATTTAATATTATTTGTCTTTAAGTGTACTATAACCCTTTAAAGTTCTGCCCATCTTTTATGAATCACCCTGTATATATATATATATATGTGTACACACACATATATATATATATATATATATGTGTACACACACACATATATATATATATATATATATATATATATATATATATATATATATATGTGTACACACACACATATATATATATGTGTACACACACATATATATATATATGTGTACACACACACATATATATATATATATATATATATATATATATATATATGTGTACACACATATATATATATATGTGTGTACACATATATATATATATATATATATATATGTGTATACACACACATATATATATATATATATATATGTGTGTACACACACACACATATATATATATATGTGTACACACACACACACATATATATATATGTGTACACACACACACACATATATATATATGTGTACACACACACACATATATATATATATGTGTACACACACACACACATATATATATATGTGTACACACACACACACATATATATATATATATATATATGTGTGTGTGTGTGTGTACACACATATATATACATATATGTGTGTGTGTACACATATATATATATATATATATATATATATATATATATATATATATATATATATATATATATATATATATATATATATATATATAAATAACACTGGCGTCCGGTTAATGCATCGATATGTTTACTATTTTGAAAATATCAGATAGTTTTGATATTTTCGAAAATATCATGATATTTACAAACCCTGGTTTCTGCAAATTATTTTTCTATATTGTTCGAAGACATTAGAAAGTGTTTCATTTTGTATTCTATAAATTGAAATTTTTGTGTCAAACAAAGTTGATTTTCTTATCTTTGTAAAAAGTGTCCCATTCCTCCCCACTCTCCCCTATTTGATTTGTTTGAAGAAAATAAAACATTTTATGTTTTAGAAATATGATTTATTTTAATCTTCAATGAGGACAAATTAAAATTTCAGCTATATCCTCATAAGTCTCAAGGCATAACAATTCAGTCTCACTCAAAGACATTGCATCCCCCGGGTGTTATACCAATTATCAAAATATCCAAGTAATTTACTTTTAACCTAAAAATATAAAATAGAGTATTTTCAATATTTCAAAGCAAAATATATTCAGATTACGTGACATAAACATAACAGTAGTCCAAAATTAATGTAAACATAACTTTCTAAATAATATCTATATTAAAAATTGCACATTACCTCTTCGGTTACCCTTAGAAGCTTAAAAGCAGAAGCTGAACAGATAGTATGGTTGTCAATTAAATCTACTGACACAACCGTTCTTAAACGTGGATTATCTTTCTCAATTATTTCATGGGCTAACTTTTTTAATACAATATCCATTTTTGCAGTACAATGTGTGTTTCTTTCAATGGCTTGGATTTTTCCGTAACTACTCAAGTGGCATTTCCACACTTTATGGTATTGCCTGAAATAAAAACAGCAGAAAACATTTATAAATATGTACAAGCTAAATAAAGATTTAAATGTCATATAAATATGCATGAAATCATGATTTAAGCAGAAATAAAATAACAAAGCAGTGTATATTTACATACATGCAAGGCCAAGCCTATTTTTAATCAGGAAACATAAATAATTGCATAATTATGCCGAAAACAATGATGGCGACGCGCCGAATGCTTACAAACGTGACCGAGTGGTCACGTGATTTGGCGATTTTTCTACAGCTTCCAATTTCGCCAAAAGTTGGCGAAAAGTTCCGCAGTTCGGAAATACGCGGCGGCGTGAGTCGCGAAATTTGACTTTCCATAAGACTTTTAGCATTAGTGTGAAATCCTGCAATTTCATTGGCTATCGCTTCACCGATAGCCAATGAAATTGAAGGGAACTTCTTTCCCTGAAAGGACAAGTACAAGAGTAAAATACTGTGTATAGCCGGCACATGATATTTTGGTATCTCAAAGCGTATGAATGATCTAGCCCACAGACTTCTAATATAAGTAGACTCCCAATTCCATTGTTCTTTCGGGAAGGTTTTGAATCCAACATCTTTTTCTTTCATCGCCAAAAGGGTGCCATATTTTGGCGGTAATCCCTTTATTGGCAAAGCAAAAGTGCGGTCAACTCATGTCAGACGATGTTTCGGCGGGAATCTGGAGAGAGATTCCGAGGAGAAAAACCGGTTTGGTGCGCTAAATCTGTGTTCCATCACGTGATGGAGAGCAGAGATGTAGGAGACAAGAAAAGGTTGCCGATTTGGAGTCTACTTATATTAGAAGTCTGTGATCTAGCCCAGTGGTCAAGACTAGGGCTGGTTAAGATTTTGCATTTGTAATCCTAAAGTTGCGTGTTCTGTCCTTTTGCTGGCGTTTTCACTTTTTTAGAGTTTTGTTTTGATTTTTATTAAGTCAGTTAGTTAAAATCAGTCGATGTTTATTAGCAGTTCTTTTGTAAATTTTTTTTATCAATTAGATTTTTTAAAATAAATTAAATAATTAAATTAAAAAAATCAGTTAATCTATTTTTTAATAATTAAAGTAAACATTTATTAAAATGCAATAATAAATCCCCTAGGCTTACATTAAATGTATTTTCATGTTAGAACTTTATAAAGTTCTGATCACTTTAAATTTGTCTGTTACTATAGTAACAGATAAATGCAGAATTATAAGAATTAATATATTAAAGTTTTTTTATTTTAAAATTATCCTTGAGACATAAAAATCTTTATTAATTTATGATAGATTACTTTATAATTTTTTATTTTAAATATTACACAAATATTTAAATTAAATTTTAAAATTCATATGACTTATAGGGTATTTTTCTAATAAATAAATTTCTTTAATAATTAAAGAGTAATAATGATATTTTCTTAAGTCAGTTAAAATCAGTTGATCTTTATTACAAGTTCCGTTGTAATTTTTTTTTGTCAATTAGATTTTTTTAAAAATAAATTTAAATAATTAAATAAAAAAATTCATTTACTCTATTTTTTAATAATTAAAGTAAACATTTATTAAAATGCAATAATAAATCCCCTAGGCTTACATTAAAAGTATTTTCATGTTGGATTTTTATAAAATTATGACCATTTTAAATTTATCCGTTATTTAGATTACTATTTTTTTTTAATTCTAAATGTTATACAGATAATTGAATTAAATTTTAAAATTCATATGGCTTATACGGTATTTTTCTAATAAACAAATTTCTTTAATAATTAAAGAGTAATAATAATAATTTTCTTAAGGCTGCTCTTAACTGCTCTGCTCAACAAGCGCAAAACGTTTTGACACATTTACAAATTCATTTTTTAACGAAAAGGTATAATATTGGAAAGCCTGGCCATGGAAGCGATTTGGAATTGAAGTGGTTTTTTTTTCATTTTTTGATCAATCAATTACGTATTGAGTTATAAGCGATTTTGATCACGTGACAAACACGTTTTTGCCCACTCTTCAGTGCTCTTTCTTCCTTCGCGCGGAAATTCGGTTCAAAACGCCCACTTTGACAATATTTTCTGAAAGATCTATTGCGTTTGCAAAAAAAAGAGGGAAAAAACAGCTCAATTACTTAGTTTCTGAACAACAACATCAGCTACTTTCATGCATTTTCGAACAAAAATAAATTAAAACTTATGTCAGAAAGTTGCCTTTTTGGATTTGAGAACACCCTCAAGTCAGTTAGTTAAAATCAGTTGATCTTTATCACCAGTTCCTTTGAAAAAAAAATTGTCAATTAGATTTTTTTAAATAAATTTAAATAATTAAATTAAAAAATTCATTTAATCTATTTTTTAATAATAATGTAATAATAATATATTCTTACCTTACATTAAAAATATTTTTTGTTGGAACTTTAGTAAGTTATATATATATATATATATATATATATATATAAAATTAGCAGAAGTAATTTATTAAAGTGTTCATTTCTCAAAATTAAGTATTATCTTTCATATATAAAAATATTTATCAATTTATCAGCTGCTTTCTATTTTTTTTTAATTGTATATTCAATACTACTAAATTCTTATCCTATATAAACTGCATGTTTAAAATGAATATTTATTAAAATTTAATTTTAATATCTTCTAAACTTTCATGAAAAGTACTTTTATGCTAGAACTCCAGTAACATATAAATAGTAATTAACAGAATTAAATTATTAAATTATTCATCTTTAAAAATTAATTATTTATCCTTTATATATAAATTACATTAATAACATATATTTCAATCAGCGGCGGCCGGGCCACTGGGGCACGGCCCCACCAGTATTTTCTCTTCATAAAAATATATATATATTCATATTTTTAATTTAAATATTAAAAAAAAGAACTGTTTACTGAAAATATATTGCAAACAAGCTGCTTCTTACATCGCTCCCACTCATCCGTTATCGACTCTCAGCATCTATGCTTTTCTCAGAGGCAATAAATCACTTTACTGACCACTACTTCCTCCCGACACCAAGGTTACTTTATCTGGGCATGAGACATTTGTGCCCATATGGCGCGTTAATTCGAGTACTTCCCTCCCTCACGTATCATTCAATTTTGGCGATGTACTGCTCTTTTAGAGCTAAATCTTCCGTATTTTTTTGCAATTTGGGGCACTCGGCGCGTTTGCCCTTGATGCAAAGTAATACCCTGTTCACACTGCGTTATCAGAACCATGAACATAGAATAGAGAAGGACTTATCACGAAATAGGTTTTAGAAGAAGAAAACCGTTCCTTGAAAATTTGTCTAATAGATGGCGCTATGTCGCACGGTTGTACTCGGTTTCGTCTGCTTCAATAACTTCTTTGATCAATGAGATCCAGCCAATGAACGTTGTCCGCTAGAGGCGCTGGTATGTACACGGTTGTATTCTAACCGTTGCCATCCCTTCATTCAAGACCAAAATCGCGACACGATATTCAGGCCTGGATACAGCTGAAACGATTCCCGTCATAACTTGGGTCGCAGTCACAAATCCTGATGCACGCGATACAAATGAAACGCCTTCCAACCATGGAAGAAGGAATACATGGAAGGGAAACAAACCCCTTTCCCATTAGAAGCAGGGAGAGGACTCGATGCCACCGGATTTCTTTGAGGGTCCCTCATTTCCCAGAATTCCCTGAGAGAATGGCAATAGTTTGGCGCGCTTATCGCTTATTTGGCCCTTCTTACACACGACATTTTGTTCTTTTTAACGTTTCATCACAGAGTTAAAAAGAACGCGATATTGTGTTTGTTTACAGTAGAATAGATTATTTGACGTAGCGGGAAACTAACGTTTGATAACTATCCATTCAAAGCTATTTTAACAGCTATGTATCTTGAAATTAACTATATAGAATTAAGACTTTTTAAAAATAATATTAATTGGCTGCTTTTATATTTCACTAGATATTTCCAACAGATCTAATTTATTTTAAATAACTCATCCAAAGTAAACTTTGGAGAATCAGTTTAAATTTGACATATATTTTTTAACTTTATTATTAAAAAGCTTATATACAAAATACAGCAACTTATAAAAATAAACGCAGACGTCTCCCCCCCCCCCCCCCACCACCCAGTTTTAATAGTTTACCGGATTTATTTACGAAATTTTTAAATATATTCAGTTGTACATTGAACCCAAGTTATAAATAGGTCACCTTAAATTGTGCTTCTATAACATTTATGCGAAATAACTAAAAAAACAATTTCAAAGATGTAGTAAGTACTTTAATTTGAATGAATATTCTGTTACATGATTTGCATATATCTTCCTTAATTTTTTTTTTTTTTTTTTTTTTTTTTTTTTTTTTTTGGGGGGGGGGGGGGGGGAGGAAGGAAATTTATTCTTCATAAGTGGCTTCATAAAAAAGATATTGTTTCCGTTCTTTTTCAAAACTTCTAATAGTAGGCATAAAATTGGGAAATATTTAAAAAGGCAGAATTTTTTTTTTTCATTTATACTAGGACGGGAAATCAGACACATTTTAAAAGTTATTTATACATTAAAATGAAATATAACTATATGTACCATTAACCTTATGAAAACATCCTTTCATTTTTAAAGTCTAAAAAAACTTCAGTCTGGAAAGAGCTTTTAAATGAATCTATTTAGATAACTTTCAGATGCTTATAATAAGCTCATCCAGTGTTGAATTCAGATACTTTTCTCCGGGAGGGATTTCTGTGGCTCCGGGGCGGGGGGGGGGGGGGGATTGCACTTTTTGACCATTGAAAACACAAAATCTCAAATCTTCCAGGGGGGGACATCTCATTCTCCGGGAGGGAATGTCCCCCCTGGGACACCCCCTGAAATCAATACTGAGCTCATCCCCTTTTTGTGGGGAAGGGGGGGGGGCACAGCAGTTTAGAAAGAAGGACTTGAATAGAAAAATATCCAGTTATTAAATTTTCCAGATGCCCCCCCCCCCCTCCCTTTCTCTTACATGCTTCCAATATTTTTGAAAATCAATTCAGAGAATTGATTTATTTAGTCTTTTAATTCAGAGAATGTCCAAAATTTCTTCAACTCTTTAATTCCTGTGTTAGGTTGTTTTAATAAGCATTTAATGTTTTTTGCTGTTAAATTTCTGTTTTAAAAATTGTTTCGAAGGGAAATTCTGAAAAAAAAAAAACTTAGTTTAGCTTTTTTTTTTTTTTTTTTTTTTTTTTTTTGGTAGACCATTTTTATTAAACCTGAACCTTATATAGGCTGGTTGGTTGTATTTATGACGGCCAATTATCTGCACGAGGGATATAGGCCCAGGGGGTCTTTCTAAGGGAACCTAACCCGTATTAACGCTTGGAAAAATCCAAGGTTCGAAGAAAACTCCGAACGATTAGGGGGGGGGGGGGGATTGCGCTTTTAGACCACTGAAAACACAAAATCTCAAATCTTCCGGGGGCGGGACATCTCATTGGTTTGGGAGGGAATGCCCCCCCCCCCTGAAATCAATACTGAGCTCATCCCCTTTTTTGTGGGGAGGGGGGGGGCACAGCAATTTAGAAAGAAGGACTTGAATAGAAAAATATCCAGTTATTAAATTTTCCAGATCCCCCCCCCCCCCCCCCTCCCTCTCTCTTACATGCTTCCAATATTTTTGAAAATCAATTCAGAGAATTGATTTATTTAGTCTTTTAATTCAGGACAGTTTAATTTAATCAGACAATTTAAAAAAAAAATCTTAGTTTAGCTTGTTTTTTTTTTCTTTTCTTTGTAGACCATTTTTATTAAACCTGAATCTTATATAGGCTGGTTGGTTGTATTTATGACGGCCAATTATCTGCACGAGGGATATAGGCCCAGGGGGTCTTTCTAAGGGAACCTAACCCGTATTAACGCTTGGAAAAATCCAAGGTTCGAAGAAAACTCCGAACGATTAGGGGGAGGGGGGATTGCACTTTTTGACCACTGAAAACACAAAATCTCAAATCTTCCGGGGGGGGACATCTCATTGGTTTGGGAGGGAATGTCCCCCCCCCCTGAAATCAATACTGAGCTCATCCCCTTTTTTTGTGGGGAGGGGGGTGGGCACAGCAATTTAGAAAGAAGGACTTGAATAGAAAAATATCCAGTTATTAAATTTTCCAGATCCCCCCCCCCCTCCCTCTCTCTTACATGCTTCCAATATTTTTGAAAATCAATTCAGAGAATTGATTTATTTAGTCTTTTAATTCAGGACAGTTTCATTTAATCAGACAATTTAAGAAAAAAAAATCTTAGTTTAGCTTTTTCATGGTTCGAAGAAAACCACGAAAACTCCGAACGATTAGGCCGATGGGCGCGATTGGGATCGAGCCCAGCGCCTCCCGTCTACCAGCTTCGAGAGCAGAACCTCTCAGCCACTGGTGGGGCCCTGATATAGGCTGTACAAGCACATCTGTTCCAAAAATTGGTTATTTCTCAATTCCGTTCTGCAGCTTTGATGTTCAGAATCACTTTCCTGACTGCATTTATTTACTTATGTTAATGCAGCTTAAAACTTTCTGATACATTCATAGACTCAAAAACAAAATAGCATGAAACTAGTATGTTCAATATAAATGATTTGTGATCAAATAGATTTTTATTATTTTTAGATATCTCAAATTATTACTCATTGCTGCCTTATAAAGAATTATTTCTTCATTTTTGCATCTGGAAATCCAATTCAAAATAACAAGTGCATCTAGATTTCATTGTTTTTAAATAAGAACAGCTACTGAATTTACGTAGTTATGAAAAAAATGTGTTCAGTAAATATGCAATTAAATTAGGTTTTAATTAAATCATAATGCTACAGCTACAGGGCTGCCACATGCGACTAGTTTTTAATTCTAACTGGCACCACTTTCTCAAAACAAAAATCATTAACACACACTTTGACAACATTTGCAAGAGAAGTATACTTCAAAATTTATATTAGAAAAATACTGATGCAACCCTGCAGTTAGTACTAGCTTGTAGTGTATGTACATAATGTGTTTAGTTTTAATTCATGGAGAGTAGTAAAATTTCGGAAAAACTTAAGGAATATTACATTTTACAAAATCTTAGAGGCAGTTAAAGATATTTTTAATATAAATTACACATTTATTTAAAAAGTATACAGTTATATTACATTAAGATACTTTTCTTTGAAAAGAGAAACTTTAATATACATTCAATTTTTCAAGAAACTAATAAATTATTACATTTTTCGTTCTTTGGAAATTAATTTTTTGTTCTTAATCTCATGAATTTTGGTAGTGTTCTTACTGAGGAATTATGCAAACTATTTTTCCTTTTTTTTTTTTTGGAGATGGTGAGAAAATGCTGTCAAAATAGACAGTTTTGTACCAAATATCCAGGCGCAATAGCACAGAAAACGAAAGATGCAATTTATTTATCAAAAAATGAATTAAATTATTCGATAATAAATTCATTTAATAATCATGCATAAAAGTGTCACACCATTATGTTTACAAATGTGCACGAGAGCAAGTCTTCAGCCTTGGAGAGATTTTTGACCAATGGTAAATTATACTTTATATAGTGAAATAATAGCAATATTATTAGCAAAAACATTCCACATTCTTTTATTTTAAAAGATCAATTTTTAGCTACAATGCAAGACAAATTTAAATCTGCTGGACTATCCTCTTTCAGCAACACCTAATAGTCTTTGCTTGGATGAACTTCTTGCACCTATGTAACTGCGCGAGACTGTTTGATATTGTTGAGTAGAGAAAAAAAATAGTTTGAGAACCACTTAAGAAACAAATCAGATGAATTAAAAGAGTACACTTTAATGCTTGCATGTTGAGCAATTATTTAGAAAATTCATTTAAAAATATCCTAATTAATTCAATGAAATTAGGAAACATTAGAAATATATATATATGTATTTTTAAAGAATTACATGAAATAAATAAAAGAAAACAAAATAATAATACAAAATACTTTATTGGATAAATAATTATAAAAGAAATGTAACTTTGCACAGAAAAATTGAGTTTTGTATTTTCACAGCAACAATAAAATTAATCAAATGATTAGACGATTTAAAACATTTTCTTAAAAATTACATAAACAACTTTCGTTTCTTTTCGAACTATAAAAAAGACAAATCAGAATTTGATAGCAAAAGTTCATTGTACTCCAGATATCCAAATTCTTAGAAGCGTAGTGGTCAGCGCATCTGACTGCCCTGCAACAGGTTTGACTCTGGGTTGGTCAAGGTTCACTCAGTCTTTCATCCTTTCTGGGTCGATAACATGAGTACCAAGCTTGCCTGTGAACTAAACACTGGGAGCTCCGCATTAGGCTGGCTACCTGACTGGGATATATGCTGTATACCTCAGGACCCATGCTCAAGAAAACAGGGTTGGGCACTGTAAGCCAAGAACTTTAACAGATAATTCAAGAGGTTTAGTTTTTTAAATCTAATTCTTAAATCAAGACCTTAAGGGAAAAAAAAAAATGTTAAAAATATTTTATTACTTAACTCAGTAGCAGTTAACCTTTTGACCACTGTGGATGCATAAAATTTTTGTTTCAGAATGTTTTCACGTCTCAGATAAGAAAAATGTAAATATCAATAACTTAATACTTAAATTATACAATTTGAAATGTTTCCAAAATTGTTTTTAAATCAGTATGTTTATTAAAATACATTACTGGAATATACAATAAACTCAAAATATGCACAGCTCGTGATTAAGGACTTCACAGATTTTTGAATTTTTCAGATTTTAAACTTTCTGTTTTGCATTTTAAAATGCCATATATCTTTATGAAGTAATTGTTAATAAAAAAATATATTATGAAAAATTTCTCCAATAGAAATAAAATATTATATTAAAAAAAAATAAAATAATTTATTAAAAAGTTACCAAATTACTTATCTTAATTATATTGCTAGTTATTACTTAAACATTTAATCAATAGTTGTTTAAGAGTAACATTCCTTAAAATATCAAAATTTACATAGAACTTTTTCAGTGGTGAAAAGGTTAAATTTCTTTTAAAGCAACTATTTACTGAAAAGGATGCTAGAAAGCTCAGAAATTTAAGAGGTTTTTTTTATTCATATCTATTTACTAGCAGCATTTGATTACATTAGATATAAATAAAGTATACCTACTAACCATAAGATCTAACCTTTTATGTTACAACTTTAATTTCATAAATGATATGCTTGTATAACAAATGTCATTTTAAGCATAAACAGAAAAACATACAAATTTAAGCCATTTAAATGGAATTTGAAGAGAAAATTTGTTTCTTGTGTATAAATAAATATTTTGAAGGGAAGGGGGATGAAAATTTTAACTTTAGGTTAGTATTTTCCAATTGAATTATGATATTACTTGCCATAAAAATACTTTTTACATACAACAAGGCATTATGTATTCACAATAGAATTTCTGGATGACTTTTTTTTTTTTTTTTTTTTTTTCCCCTTTGACACAAATTAAAATTTTTAAATTCATTATTTCAGCATTGAACACATGCAGTTAATGGAGATGCATACGAAAGCTTATTTTCAGAAGCTGACATAGAAACATTATCTATTAATGATTTTACTAAAAATTTGTATTAATTGTAGAGTTAATCAGGGCCGAAACTAGGAGGTGTAGCACCAAAATGAAAGGCAAAAGGGGTGCCAAATGAAAATTTTGTTTGTCCGTTTCATACATAAATATATATATATATAAAGAAACTCGCAAGCTAAAGTTAAATCGATGGGAGTATTCTTTTCAAATTTGTCGCTTGTATTTTAATATGACATTTTTTTGGATACCTTAGATATTTACCTTTGGATACCTTTTTTTGGATATCTTTAGCATTGCTATACTTTTAGGTTTCAGAACTGTCACTGAAAGTAACTTTATAAAAAAAAAAAAATCTGCAACCAAAATCGAAAAAGCGCAAGACATCTTTCAAAAATTATAATTTAAAAATAAAAAATAAAGAAAAAGGAGAATCTTGATCACAGCAAAAATATTTGGCAGGTGCTACACAATGGCAGAATCAGAGCGAGAACTAAAGGAAATGCCAAGTTATCGCCAATCGCCAATGTCAGCAGGGTTGCAAGGCAGTTTGAGGGTCCACCGTATCC
The DNA here is from genome assembly GCA_963932465.1 of Maratus speciosus. Taxonomy (NCBI): domain Eukaryota; kingdom Metazoa; phylum Arthropoda; class Arachnida; order Araneae; family Salticidae; genus Maratus; species Maratus speciosus. The sequence continues at coordinate 509,405,323 of OZ010787.1, read as the reverse complement.
CAGAATCCTCAGCTTTCTTCGGAGCTTGTCGGGCTTGTTATTATCCTTCTATCTATTTCCAACTTCTTTGCTTCCAACCGACTGCGTCGTAAAGTTATGACTGTTGTCATAAAAACTTGCGACTGCCACAAAGCCGTTTCAAGCCGGTCACAACTCCGGAAAATGTAAACAGAACGAGTCCGCGACTTTAGAGGAAAGCGTGTTACATCGGAGGTTAGTTACCTGGATAAATTTATGGTTACTTGGCTGCAGCAGAAGGAGAGTAGGGTTGATAGATACTGTTATGTATCACTATTTTGGCGCAAATGTATTTTATGTTAACAACAACAAACCAAGATATGTTTTTGTTTACCACATCTTCCATATTGTGTTTGTTATTAAATCTCATTTTACATTTAAAACTGATAAAGCTAAGAAAAAACCCAATATTTAATCACATAGATATTTATTAATTGTACTTCATCTACGTATTTTGTATATATTTTTAGCTATTTGAATTCCTTATGATAACGTTTTCTCCATGCTCATATTAGAATGTGACACAATTTAATAGCAGTAAAAACTCTTGTCAAAGGATAATATATATTTTTTTAATTCAAAAAGTTGTTTGTTTATGAAACTGCTTGTGTAAAATAGAAATTGCAGTAGGGGAACGTGGGGCATAGTAAAATACTTAAAAATAATTAAAATTTTCCGAAAATATATATAAAATTTTGCAATACACAATTTATAAAATTATAACTTATAAAATTAATTTTTTTCAAATTTCTATTCTTGAATTTCTGTGATGTGTTAAAGATGTAACATAATAGACGAAAATTATCATTTTACCCCCCAGATATAGCGCAAAGGGAAATATAAACTAGTTCACTTCTTTACAAGATTTTTTGCAGTTCTATGATAGTTATGCTAAGCCACATAAGAAACGAATTTGTCCATATCTGAGTTTTTTCATTTTACACAACTTTCCTGCATTTCTGTATTGTATACAAGACTTCTATGATCAGTTATAGGCCACACATAAACATCCTTTTATTGTCTGTGTGGTCGCATAAACTTAACTGAAAGAAATGTGGTCCTTTTTGCGAGGGAAACTAAATCATTTTGCCAACAAATAACTTCTCAGTGCCTAGACCTTAATCTGAGTGCAATTCACGAGAAAATCCCCCATTATTTATTTCACTCAATTCCACCTTTTTTGTAACAAGCTTTGTCAAGAATCAGTGATGTAGTTGTAAAAAACCCAGGGGTATACACTATAGGTATACGCTAAAGTCATGAACATCATGCCTAAGGTATATGCTATAGCTTTATTTGAGAAACAGAGGGTATACAAAGCTTCTTTAAAAATCCGGAAGGTATACGCCGTATACCTGCATATACTCTCCACTACAACACTCCTGACAAGAATATGCACATGACTGGCTCTTGTCCATTCAATACGTTCTAAATTGCTAGTTTAGTATGCGTCTTATGCACATCAATTATAAGTAAAACTCGTAGATATTTCGTTGGGGTACTATGCTACACGAAATGATTAATCACTTTTTTTTTTTTTTTTTTCAAGAGAAGCGTTGTGAGAAAAATTATTTTTAAGAATAAATATTGTGTTCATATTCTGATATTTTAATAAATTATCCAAATCAATGCTTTAAATGTAACTCATCATGTTGCTTTGCATGCATTTATGATAGACATATCAATTTATGCAAGTTGTATATTTTTTCACTTTGGTTTGGCAATTTTTAATAGTTTTAATGAATATTCTGGCTGAAAATGAATAATATAGAAATAATTTATAGGTTAAAAAAAGAAAACAAATTTATGTTAAAAATTTTTCCACATATTCAAGATTATTAGTCTGAAAGAGGAGAAGGGGGTGGGGGGGGGGGATGATTAGATAGCAATTGTTATTGCGACTTTCAAAAAAAAAATAATCTACTTCTGTAAATATGGCTAAAAGAATGGTTATAATGTGTTAAATTTTTTACCTAATTAATAAAAATAAAATTTAAAAAACTAGACACATATGAGACATTTTTATGTATACACAAATTGAATATAAATTCCCTCTGATGATATAAAACAAAGTTCACAGGAAATATTCTTATGAAAAAAATAACCATTTTCTAAAATATAAAAAGTTCTTTAAAACAAATTCTGCGTATCTGTATGATTATCATAAACTGTACATGTGAAACTAAAAATCACTTTATTATTTCAAGTATAAAATATTTCATTTTTGCTTTTAATCTTATTTCTATGAATAAACATGCAATATATTCATAAATAAAACTAATATACTGATTAAGATATGGTACTGCTGTGAGCTGCATTTTTTTTATTTTTCAAATGCACGAACAAACTTTTGTCAAGCTCAACAATTTTATTGGCACCACCGATTCGACCATTAAATCTTTGTGTTAGGTTTACGGAACCCACGTCTCTCATGAAATTATTCCAGTCAATTGCTGCATTTTCACTAACATTTGCTTTTTATACCATTTTATGGATGTTAATTCATCTGCCCAACAGTTTATAAACTTTAAATCCTTTTTTCAAATTTGTATGTTCCACCTACATGTAGTTTCATAATTTGTAACATAGTTTCATATCATACTCATTATCCATAATTGTGTGTTTTCAATAAAAAAACTTGTTTTTAAAAAAAATAAGAAATGAGATTGCATCAATCAGTACTAGGTAAATCAAAGGCTATTTCCATATATATAAAAATAAATATATAGGTGATAAGAAAAAACAGTACGGCATGCAATTAAAAAAAGAAAAATGAGACATATGTTTTGAAGCATCAACTATGAAGCAATACAGTAGACTCTCTCAAATCCGCACAGCTTGGTACCAAATTCTGGTCATTGCTTTGTTTACATTTTTTAAAGAATATTTTGAATGTAATAATGCTATCAAAATTATAATGAATGCTTTGAATATAGTAAAATTTTAAAATAATCAAGAAAAGTTATAAACTAAAATGGTAAGAAGTAAAATAATTTTAAAAATGATTAATTATAAAAAGTGAATGTCAAGGAAATAATGTATAATCAAATATGCATAATAAAGATGAGATACATTTTCCTTAAATTATTCAATAAAGCTTTCCTCATAAAGTTACCCTGTTAATTCACATAAAAATCATAATGTAAGAAAGTTTTACTTCAGATTTAGCCAGCTTTAATAACCAAATAAGATTGATTAACCCTTTATGTACTAAATTATGAATTCATGAAAATTTTATCTCCTAAAGCATTTTTTGTAAATTGTTTAAACTACATTAGGAGATTTACATAAACATTTAATAAATTTTAGAAGGATTCATTAAATTTGAATTTATAGGCATTTTGTGCACTATTTATAACCCCACTCAAATATTTTTCTTAGTATTTTGTAGAATTGGGAAATGTACAAATATAATGTTCTTACTATAGAAATATTTCCGAATTGAAAATCCCCCCCCCCCCCCCCCCCAATGCCAAGAAAACTGAAAAGATGCAAAGGCAAAAGAAATCCCATTTTTAAAAATGTTTTTGTTTTTTGGAAAAAGATAAAGCAATGTATCTATTACTCATTCTAAACTGTATTACAACTAATCGATGTACTAAATGAATTTTATAACAAGTTATTTTAATGGTACTTATAAGTACCGTCAGTAGATAAAGGGTTCCTTCATGAAAAACCACGAGTTCAGTCATATTATTAACATATTAATATACATATGGAATGATATAGAAGTAAAAATTCTGTAATTTTGTTTCTGCATCTGAACTGAAATTATGATGTGCGGATTTGAGGGAGTCAACTGTATTACAATTACAATTATATAACAACTTGCTGTTTCTTTAGAACTGCAAACCCTTTGACAAGATTTTAGAACCGAACTTGATAAACTAGTCTATTTACAGTGGCACCACATGGTGATAGGGGTGAAAATCTGTAAAAGCTTATAAATATGGTCAGATCTTTCCAAAATTTTAGGAGGAGGTGTAATATACACCTAAGAGTCCAAAAATTCAAAGCCTATTGGGGGATGAATGGAGGGAGAGACCGAAAAAGAGGGGTTTAGACTCCTTATATCTTGTAGGCCTTAGTAAAAAAATAAGGGCAGTTTTAAAAACAAAAGATGGTTGATTTTGTGACGGCCGATTATCTACACTAGGGATATAGGCCCGAGGGGGAGTGCCCTTCGTGGGGGTCTTTCTGAGGGAACCTAACCCGTATTAACGCATGGAAATCCATGGTTCGAAGAAAACCACGAAAACTCCGAACGATTAGGCCGACGGGCGCGATTGGGATCGAACCCAGCACTTCCCGTCTACCAGTTTCGAGAGCAGAACCTCTCAGCTACTGGTGGGGCTTAAAAACAAAAGAAGTGACGGCCTTTACTTTTTCAGAGTTGGACCAGGCCTTACTTTTTTTTTTGCAGACTCGGATGAGCCAGACCTGGACTTCATAGGACCTCATGCACAGGTCGAAATTTTCAGGCCCAGTCCATAAGAAATTTTCTTGTCTGGCCCAACAATTTTTGAAAAAAATGTATATATATATATTTTTTTTTTAATAGCCATTATTCTATAATTAAAATTCATTTTAAAGAATAGTACACACATTTCTAGGCAAAAATATTAAAGTACAGTAAAACCTGTGAAATGGAACCTTTCTATGATGGAATCATGTCTTAAATGAAAAAAAATCTTCATCTGTGCAAAATTAATACAATCATGGAAGACAGCAGTATGTCGAGTGACACAGCAAAGTCCAACATATAAAAACTGGCAATCTTATTTGTATGACTAACTTGAGATAGAAGCCCCCCTAAAACAAAAAGCCGTCAGTTTATATTTTAGAAATTATGGAGCATATTGTTCTGATTTTAAGGTAAATTTCGCAGGAAATACTACCTATTACATTCTCCCCCATGCTGGAATTTCTAATTTTTTTTTTTTTTTTCAGATCTACGCCGATGGCCCCTAGGTCCTAAAACCACACCCAGTTCAAAACTTATCTATATATAAAAATATCACTTTTTTACAGACACAATAACTTCCATAATTCTGCACAAATCGCTTCCAAACTGTTACATAAAAATCAAGGGGTAGAAAATCTTGGTCAAGTTCATTAATCACAAAATCAGACTAAGGGAGGTGGAAATAAAGAGGGGTTTTGTGAAAACCGAAAAAAACCCATAACTCCTTAATTATAATACATATCAAATCAGTATAAAGTTATTATTGAGGAAAAAAAATTCATAATGTCATCAATTCACAAGATATCAAATCCGCTTAAATTTATTATATTTCTTCTTAATATGTATTATATATGTTACGGCCAAAACCCGGAGCTTGGCCAGTTCGCGAATTGGCCGGCCAGTTCGGGAACTGGCCGAGATTCCTGGCCAAAACCCGAAATATGTGAAATGAACAGCTTACTTCGGGTTTTGGCCGGCCAATTCGCGAACTGGCCGGGAAGCCTTGGCCCAATATACGAAGTGGGGATTCAAGGCTACCCGGTAGGTGGCAATGACGTGCACAGTTGATAGGAAAGAACGTTCTATGCTGTGACGATTATATTATGATATGTTGGACAATTTCCCGCCTGTTTGATATATTTCGATAAATTGAGTTTATTATGAGCATTATATTCTAATCTGCTGAAGATTTCTGTCCTCTGTGACAAATATCGATGCATTGGATTCATTGTCCAATCCAATAAACAAATTATTTGAGGGACTCTGTAAATAAACGACAAATTTCACCTAACCAATAAACTATAGAAAAATGTTGTAGAGCATATTAGTAATATATAACAGTTTCATTACATTTGAAGTAGTGTAACATCATTAAAATACCCTATAAACGATTTTTTCACATATATCATAATTCTTTATCTGAATTCTTTTGGGAGTCTTATAAACGAACTATAATGGCTACTTAATCAATACTCTATAAAAAAAATATATATATATTGCTCACTACATGAGTTAGGAATGTAAATTTTATTATATTTGAAATAGTGTAACATCAATTAAGTGCACTAGAAATGATCTTTCACCATTCACTGCAATGTAACGAAATACTTTTGAGTGTTTCTGTAGACAAACTATAATTGCTACCTATTTCATACCCTTTAGATAACAGTTTGTCGTCCATCTTAATGAAGCATACATATTTTATTATAATTGAGATAATGTAACAACATTAAAATGCACTGAAAAAAACCATTGATGATACTGTAATGAAGCATTTTTGTGTGTTCCTGCAAATTAACCAAAAATAGTACAACTTCACTAGTAATACCAAAATGTATTTATAAAGCTAAATATTATAACAATTACAAGTCAATCCGAGTCTTTACCCAAGTTAGAGCACGGGCATGCATACGGCCAGACAAATTCAATTCAAAAACACTTTCAACTATGTTAGAAAATGATAAAAAGTAAAAATCGGTTTCTATATACCAATTTCGCGAATTGGCCGATACTGTATGGCCACTTCGCAAACTGGCCGATTGCATCTGGCCAGTTCGGGTTTTGACCGGCCAATTCCCGAATTGGCCAGTCAGTTTAAAACGTTGTTGGCCAGTCCGCGAATTGGCCGGCCAGTTCGGGAATTGGCCAATTTCGGGTTTTGGCCGTAACATCTACAAGTTTTTGATAGGACCAACTCTTACAGCAAAAGCAAATTAAACAAAAATAGGTGTTGAAGAAAAAATTATCGTATTAACATGATTTTGATAAAATTAGCTCTTACAGAAAAAATGAAATTAAAAACTTGTCAAAAGCGGCCAGATAAAATGGTTAAACTGAGTTTATCTCAAATCTTGATTTAGTTTTTTTGGTGAAATTAGTACTTAACTTTGAAATCTACCTCTGCCTGTAGGCAGGGCTCTCCAGAGGGATTTTTTTACAGCAGTCTCTGTCTCGTATATCTAAATCTAACTAATGCATTCATATATGCAATATATTTTGACCTCTGGAATTCTATTTTTAAGTGAAACGGAGCAGTGTCTTGCAAATTTTGAAAACCGTAGCACTTTTTACAATAAAATATCGTTTCGGATGCGTTTTTTTGATGGATCCCTCTGATAAAAATGCGGGTGAAATCCAGGGCAGCGAGAGTGGACCCACGGGGGGTGGGGGGGGGGGATTTTCAAACCCTTCTTCCGAGCCGCTCATGATGTATCATCGGAAGGTTCTTGGACCACTCTTTCATATGAAAATCCCTAATTTCTATGTTGCTTATTTACCATTCCGTGCTCTAACTTGTGAATTTGAAACAATTTTTCTAATTGCTCATTTGAAGGCTTAACAGAAAGTGAAACTCCCCACTGAGATTCTATTGGTGGGGTATATTTTGACCCCAGACAATTAGAGGGAGGGGGAATGGATTTTTTCATATGACATATCGTTTTAAAGCTTCTGTCATGTACGTTACTAAGCGCCCACTTCCTCCTCCCATCTTAACTCATATTTTCACCACTAAAGGACGTTTTAAAGTTTTAATTTGTTCATTACTATCCCATAAAATTTTCAAAAATTTACATAATAAATCTCAATAATACATACAAATTTCAAAGAGGAGGGGGGGTATACTTTGGGGGTTGCGATAGTAGGCCCCCCCGGGGGCTTTTTATAACTTTTGCCGATATCTCTCATGTGACATATCGTTGATCGATTTTAAAATTTCAGATATTTTATAAAAACACCTACAAATTTTAAATAAATCGGGGGGGGGGGGGGATGCGTGCGAAGAAATTTTTAAAACGTTTGATACAATAAATATAGTTTCAGATGCGGTTTTTCGACGGATCTCTCAGTTAAATATTATTTATTAAATATAAAAATTTCAAAGAGGGTCTGGTAGGGTGAATTTCAGTCTTATTAAGGTGGCACGAGAGTGGACCCATGGGGGAGGCAATTTTCAAGCTTTTTCCTAACCCTTCATGTGATATATCATCTGAAAGCCCCCAGAACACTCTTTCATATTCCGAAACTTCCTTCACCCCTCCTACCAATTTCCCACCTCCCAGAAGGGGACACAAAGGGGCAATCTTTTAACTCAGCTCCTAATTAAGCTACAGCGAGATTCGACCTCATTTGAAGGGTTTTCCGAAGGTGAAGCTCCCCACGGGGATTCTATTGGCGGGGTCTATTTTGACCCCAGGCAATGAGGGGGTCCCCCTCGGTGGGGCGGTCCGAAATGGATTTTTTCATGTGTCATATCGTTTTAAAGCTTTTGGCCTGTACATTACTAAGCACACACTCCTCCCCTCTCCCTCTTAACTTATTTTTACACCAAGGCCCGGAGTCACCTGTGGGGCACTTTTCTAACTTTGGCCGAGACCTCTCATATGACATATCGTTGGTAAGGCCTGTGACCGCTTATTCGTGTTAAGCACCTCCGGTGCCCCGACCTCCACTTCGCCCCCCCCCCAAAGGGGCACTTTTCTAAATTTTGCCAACATCCCTCGTGTGATATATTTTTTTAAAGCCCTAGGCAGTACAATTGAAGATCTTTGCTGTGCGTTGTGCGTGCGCAGTACATTTTTTTCGCGGCCTTTTGACGAAATTTGCGTTTTTTCCGCGGTCCTTTGACAAAATTCGCGTTTTCCGCGATCCTTTGTCGAAATTCTTGTTTTTTTAGCGGCTTTTGATGAAATTTGCATTTTTTTTTCCTCGATCTTTTGTCGGAATTCCCGCTTTTCACGAAATTCGCGTTTTTCGCGCCTTTTTAACGGAATTCGCGTTTTTTGCGATGCTTTGACGAAATTAGCTTTTTTTTTCGCGTCTCTTTCGTGGAATAAGTGCTTATTTTCGCGATCCTTTCTCGAAATTCTCGTTTTATCCCGTGGCTCTTGAACGAAATGCGTGCTTTTCTGCGATCCTATGACGAAATTTGCGGATCTTGGCGATTCTTTCACGAAATTCGCCTTTTTCCGCGGCTTTTTGACGGAATACGCGTTCTTTTAACGATACTTTGTCGAAGTCTGGTTTTTTTCCGCAATTCCTTGTCGAAATTTGCGTTTTTTTCGCGAACCCTTGTCGAAATTTGCTTTATTCTCGCGATTATTTGTCGAAATTTGCGTTTTTCCGCGTCTTTTTGGTGAAATTCGCGTTTTTTTGCGACCCTATGTCGAAATTCGCTTTTTCTCCGCGCCCCTTTATCGAGATACGTGTTTTTTCGCGATCCTTTGTCGAAATTCGAGTTTTTCCGAGACTTTGACAAAATTCGCGTTTTTGCGATGCGTTGAAGAGATTCGCTTTTTCTCCGCGGCCTTTCGGCGGAATACGTGCCTTTTTCCGTAATCCTTTGTCGAAACTTGCGTTTTTTTCGTGATTCTTTGTCAAAATTTGCGTTTTTACCGCGATCTCGTGTCGAAATTTGCTTTTTTCCCGCGATTCTTTGTCGAAATTTTGTTTTTCGCGACTTTTTGACAGAATTCGTGCTTTTTTGCGATCTTATGTCGAAATTCCAGCTTTTTCCGAGTTTGTTTAACAAAATTCGCGTTTTCCCGCTGCCCTTTGATGAAATTCGCATTTTTTGCGATGTTTTGACGAAATTCGCTTTTTCCGCGCCCCTTTGGCGAGTTACGTGTTTTTTTGCGATTCTTTGTCAAATTCGCGTTTCTAACCGCAGCCTTTGGGCGAAATTCTTCAAAGAGCCGCGGAAAAACGCGAAATTCGCGTTTTCGTCGCGATATTTTGTCGAAATTTGAATTTTCGGCTGCTTTTCGACGAAATTCGTGTTTTATTTGCGGCCATTTGACGAATTTCACGTCTTTTTTACCGCGATCCTTTGTCGAAATTTGCGTTTTTCCGCGGCTTTTTGACGAAATTTGCATTTTTTTTCGCGATTTTTTGTCAAAATTCGTGTTTTTTCGCGTCTGTTTGATGAAATTTGCGTTTTTTCCGTGAAAAGAAAAATCGTTAGATTTTTTCTCTGCGGTCTTTTGATGAAATTCCCGTTTTCTTTGCGGTTATTTGACGAAATTCACATTTTTCCCGCAGCCGTTTGACGGAACACGTACTTTTTTCGCGATCATTTGTCGAAATTCGCTTTCTTTCCGCTGCTCTTTGATGAAATTTGTGTTTTTTCAGCGGTCAATAAAATAAATTCGCGCTTCCTCCGCTTTTGACTTTTTTTTCGCGATCCTATGACAAAAACTGCGTTTTTTCACGGCCCTTTTACAAAATTCCGGTTTTATGTGCAATCCTTTAAAGAAATTTGAGATTTTTTTTTCTGCGAACGATTGATGAAATTGATGTTTTTCGCCGAGCATTTGTTAAAAATCGTGATATATATTTTTTAAGTCCGAATCTTGGGACTGATGACCGATTTTTTTTAATTTATGGAACCTCATACCTAAAATTTACGGAAAATTCGGAACAGAATCATCCGTATACCCTCCCCCCCAACTGTCCCCCCCTGTGGCTATGGCCTTATTGTCAAAAATGATTTCTGTTTACAACACATTTCAACGTGTTTCGTAAGATATAGAACATTATGGAAATTTAAGTCCCCCCGCCCCCGAAATAAAATCCTGGGTACGCCACTGGTTAAAGGACAAAACCAGAACTACTCTTCTCTGATACGGTACAGAGATGCGAGCGGTACAAAAAACAAGTCGGTAATTGTGCGACAAACGTGGCAAATGAGGTGCGTTCGTAGTTATAGCTAGTTTTTTAAATATTGAGTAGCTGTTGCACTCTTATGCAAAAATGCATGAATGCAAAATTTATTACGATTATATCTATGAAATTCAGTAATATGGAAATAGTATGACTCCATCTTAAACAAGACGTAATCTCCATGGCAACCTAGAATCATTACCTATCATGGGATATCATTGAATTAATTACGCATGATAGGATTTAATAGAATGAAGAAAACTTTTATTAATATCTTTTTAAGTTTTGATTCGATTTTCATAAAATTTTAAATGACTACAAAATTCTGAAACGATAATATATATTAAATGTTAAACCATTTGGTTGGGTTGTTTTTGCGCTGTTATGTACGGACAGACAAACAGACGGATGGATCAGACTCAGATGACGACCGATTGCGATTTGACTGATTTGTTAAAATTAGTAAAAAAAATCAGCTGATCAATTTTAAATTTTCAGATATTTGATAATACTTAAAAATTATAAAAAAGGTTGGGAGTAGTTTTTTTTGCGGGTGGGGAGAGGGCGCGAACAAATTTTTAAAATTGTATCTTTATCTACAATAAGCATTTTAGATCTGATTTTTTACGGAGCCCTCTGATGCATATTATTTATAAAATATAAAGACAGTTGACCTCCAGGGGGGGTGGCTATTTTCCAACCCCCCATATGATATATTATCAGAAAGCCCTTTGACCATTCTTTCGTATTCTGCAACTCTCATCAGCCCCCCCCCCCCCCAGTTTCCTAAATTTTCTTCTAATTAACGCACAGTGAGGAAGGACCCCATTGTAAAACTTGAACAAAAGAAAACTCGTCGCGCTCTGCCTTTTGGTGCCCTCTATTTTAACCTCGGACAATTAGGGGGCGTTCCCCGTGAGGTGTCAAATATATTTTTATCAAGTGACATATCGTTGCAAAGCTCTTTGCGTCCACATTTCATTTCACCGACTCTCACATCACTTATTTACCACTAGAGCCGAGGACGCTTTAAAGTTTTATCTATTAAATTTCAACATCTTCAATTTGTTTCAGTTTCATCTTTTTGCCGTATATAGACGCCCCATTTATAAATTCTTAAAAATTTGAATCTTCAAGTTGAGTATAAATCCTTATCTACAGTATTGTAGTGTCGTAAAAATATCAGAAGGTATACTCTATAGGCAGAGGGTATACGCTAGAGTCATGAACATTCATGGATACAGTGTACGCTAGTGTTTTATTTGAAAAACAGAGGATATACGGAGCTTCTCAAAAAAATCCAGAGAGTATACCTCAGTATACCCTCCACTACACCCCTGCTTATCTAATTAAATTTCCAGTCGATTTACATTCATTCCCTCTACTCTCACAACCCCCTGCCCCCCAGAGACCAATTTCTTAAATTCTTAATTGAGTCCCCCACCCCCTCGACTAATATATCTACGGATAGATTGTATAACGGTATTTCGATCGGATAGAAGTTTGTTTAGAATAGAGTTTTTGCAGACGCCTGCTATACGGGCCGCAAGCAGCAGGGACCAGTTTTGAACAGTACAAACCGTATATAACTAATTGCGCCGTCTGGTCGCGGAAATAAAGGATTTTGCAGTGCTGGCTTAGCACGCAGCGGGGACCCGTGACCACAGGTTCGGTCGGTTCCATTAATTTTTTGGAAAAATGGTGGATATTTAAGATTTTCCAGCGCGTGCGCAACACCTGCGGTTTACGATGCCGTAGGCAGCGGAAATCCGTTTCGAGATTGGTTTTTTGGGAAAATTATCCGGCGCGTGCGCAGCATGCTGTTATACGGTGCCGCAGGCAACGGAGACCCGGTTCCAGGTTCGTTCGGTTCGAGATTTAATATGAATTCAGGGACCGATGAGCCTTCTGGCGGACGAAACCATCTAGTCTATACTCATAGATTAAGGACCAAGATGGGACATTTACGGCAAAATCTGTAATGGCAACAGTACTAGCGTCACTACCGACAAGGGGGAAGAATTAACAAGCCTCCGAAATTTACGTATGTTGAAGAAATATGTTTACGTTCTATGCTTTGAATATCTATTCTTTCCTAAAACGAAGCATGTCAGCAGGTGTCAGACGATATTCTTTTCATGCTTGCTTTATTTATTTAGTGGCTTTTGTTTTTACCGTACTTGTATTGTTCATCTTTAACTTACAAAATGATAATTAGAGTAATTATTAAGTACTTTTTAAAGCATTACTAGAATAGCCGGTTTCCACAATATACATTCTAGATGCTATATCTATACTATTAATGTTGCTAAACGTTTGTCTGTGTGTCCGTAGCCGGAACTACTCTTCTCTCAGACGCAGTAGAGGGATGAGCGCGATATCACAAGTTTGAACAAAAACCTGGTTAGTCTGTTAATACCTCAGAGTAAAGATAGGAGTAGAGGGCAAACCCCATTGTTCTTTCAGCCAGATTTTATATCCAACATGTTTTCGCTCTTTCCTCGCCAAAAGTATGTCTTTTTTGGCAGTGATCCCTTTATTGGTAACTTTCTGATTTCATTGTCCGTCAATTCAAGATCCGGAGAGAGATTTCGAGAAGCTTTTGCCGGGAGTAAAACGGGTTTGGCGCGCATTTCTGTCCTCCATCACGTGACGGAGGGCAGAGATGTAGGAATCAAGAAAATGTTAGCAAATTGAAGTCTACTTATATGAGAAGTCGGTGGTTAGAGTTGCAAAGGGTGGAAAAAACCGGGTTTATTCTCGGATTTTTTGGGAGGGAATTTTGAAAATTCCGGGAGTTTTCAGAAAATTTTAAGCATGGAATTTTTTTATTTATTATTTTTAACGATTTGAATTTTTTCAATGTAAGCAAAATATTTTTTTTTTTTTAGAAATGCAAATAAAACCAATAAAATAGATATAGAAAAATAGCACAGTTTACACGAAAACTAATGAAATATATACTTATAGCTACAATATTAAGTAAGAGTTATTAAAATATTGTAAGCAATTTAATATTTTAATAGTTGATAAGTAGAAAGTGAGAGAGCTAGATGACAGATTCATCTTACCTGATATGAAAATAAGCATTTCGCCAAATTATCCAATGTAAACAAAAAAGAAAATAAACAAAGGTGAGAGAAATAAATTAAAAAATACAATGTAACTCACAAGAAAACAAATACAGAGTATGCCTGAATAATAGATATGCCAGCAAAAAGAAATTAAATAATTTTAATTTTTAAAGAAACATTCCAATCAGCACCAATTTTCAACCGCTATTAATGCAAAGAAAATCAGTTTTAAGTTATTATAAAACTTAGAGCTCAAGATCATGTTTCGTGAATTAATAATGAAAAATCTGTCAAACTTCTCTGAACAGTAACTGAAATTTCTTAAAAATAAAAATTTCAAATTGAAAAAAATGATTGTTTTTGTTTACTCTCAAAACTCCTTCAAAATTTCCAATATTCTCAAAAAATTCCGGGTTTATTCCCCGAAATTCCCGGGTTTTTCCCGCCCCTCAAAATCTGCGGGTTTTTTGCAACTCTATCTGTGGTTAATACTTGCTTAAAAATTCCCAAGCTAATGTTTGTTTACTTGTCTAACTTGTTTAGACATGTATGGGCAAGTTCTGTATGTACTTTACCCACGAATGGCAACAGCCACGCCTCTGCGGGGAAACCCCTCCGAAAAAGACTGTTTATTGGACGAAGGGGGAGCAGTGTTAAAATGTTCTTCACGCCTATTGGTGTTTTACACGCGGCTGACGTCACATGGGTAAAGTCCATTGTGAGTTGCGATATTTTGGACAAAAACTTACAACAAAAGCATGGGCTCTGTGCCTACGTCTCCATTCTTTTATAAAAGTACTGTAAACAAGATAAGATGATTGCGAAAAATTGATCGCGATCTAGAAGTCATGGGCTACCGCTTCCTGTGTCAACGGAAGACTATGTTAATCAGTTTATGGAATCGGAAAACGAGAAGGACTCATCCATTCAGACCTGAAAATGGTGTACCATGTATGGAGGCTCGCGTGTTTTTTCGAAAAATTAAAATCGGTTCCTTGATTTAATGTACAGGTTCAAATAAACTTGAGTTTTCAAAAGTTAGATTCAAACAATGCAACTAAAAGAAATAAAAAGCACTCTGAAAGCATATGTAAAATTTTACTTTTTATTTATTTATTTATTGTACAACAAACATACGACTTGTGTGCTTGACATGAGAGCCCGCTTATAAGTCGGAGACAAGATAGCACAAGGAAATATTCGAGAAAATATTACAACACAAGAGAAATACACCCTGGGAGTTCCACACTAACGCTCGTATTCACAAAGAAGTTGGAAATAGTATTGTTTTGTAAATGTATTCCTTCTTCCATGCGTATTCATGAATAACTTCGACCGAGGGTTAAACCGCGGGTTCAGTAACCCCAGCTTGGTATTTTTAACCGGGAGTTGAAAACTCGTATTCACCGTTTACTTCGGATGAAAAGTTACCCAACTCGGAGTTTCTCGACCTAGGTTGAACAAAATGTGTTTATTGGTTTAAAAAATCACATGCCTTGTTCGGTTTCGCGTCGGGACTTCGTTTGTTTATGTTTTGGAAGAAAAACGCCAATTAAAAAAAAAAAAAGAAAGAAAGAAAAGAAAGATTCAATGTAGTGTTTTTTTTATTATTATTATTCCCACAAAATGTATGGACAAAATAAAAACCTGTAATCACTAAATATGGATCAACTTAATTTTTCTTGAAAGTTTTAATATTTTTTAAACAATTATTTTTTTTAAATTTATTAATGAGTTAGGTTAATGATATGAAACGTGTCAACTGCTAAAATAAATGTTAAAAGGTTCTTTTTCAAAATAAATTTTCGCATAGTTGCTAAAAAATGGAACTTGATTTGGGCCAAAACTAATGAAACTTGATTTGAATAAAAACTAAAATTTTATTTCAACAGCAATTATGATGATTTCTATTATTAATAGCTCTAGTTAGCAATTAAACAATTTCTGATAATAAAAATATTAAAATGGAGAAAAAAGGAAAAAAATTAAGAAAGTAGTCTGTTGTAATTTATATATACTATTTCTTTTATTAGTATAGATGGTATCCCAGATGTATTAATTTTATTGTTTGGATTTTCAGCGAGCTAATTAAAATGTTTAATTCTAATTAAATTAGATAGTAATTAATATTCCAGGTTGACAGGAAAAAGTAGTGAAATAATATTAACAGAACTGCAGAAAAAGGGGAACATGTGATCCTAGCGGTGCTCTGGCACCAGGTACCAAGCCGCAGAGGCGCTCCATAGGCGCATATAGTTATCATTTCCGAGCGATTGATAAACATTTTTCATTTAACTAGTCGCTAAATAAAACTCTATACTTCCTTTAAGTTTAAACTGTGTGCAGTGGAGATATTTTATAAGATATTATTTTAAGGAACACAAATATTTTAAACTTTTTAAGACTACTAGTGTATAGTGTATGAATTTCCATTCAACACATATAATCGAATAAGGCCTTTCCTAAATCATGAAAAATGTATTCTGAATACTATCTGGACAAATAAATGTGAAATATTACAGAAAGTTGAATTTTTATCGACCAGCTTTTAGGACCTATCTCCACCCCTTCCCCTCCAGCCATTTGTATGAGAATTTTTCTATTATCACATTTACAAGATCAAAGCTATTCACTTGATTATCTTTGACTATTTTTTGATAAATTAGCCTAATAATTACGAAATATTATTACATGCACGAAGACACTTGTTTTTGGTTGCAGCGTTGCATTTGAAAAAATTTATTTATTTAGAAAATGTTATTTTATTTTCTATATTTTTTCCAGCTTCTTAATTTCATATTTTTAACTCATTTAGATATCACTTCATTAGATGTAATAAGAATCTCATTTAGAATAGAAATTAAAAGTGGGATTCCTTTTTTTTTTTTTGATGACCGATTAATGATAGATTTCTAGACTAAATAGGCAGAGTAATGATAGTTTGTAATCTAACAAAACAACTCAAATTAATTATTAATAATTTCATATAATTTTACACTATCTAATAAATAAAATAGCTGTCTCTTGTTTGTGAATCAGTGGAGAAAAACAAGTTCCCATTTGTACCACCCTACCCATTCCCTCTATTTTTTTCTCTTTTTTGGTGTCATTCTTTAATTTAAATAAATTAAACATTTCTCGAGATGCTGTGTAAGATATAGAAATAAAAAGAAAGTTTAAAGTACATATTACCAAAAATAGAAGAATATATGTAATCTCATACATACACACATATATATATATTATCTATAAATTTTTTGACTGGTTTGTTTATATTTATACATTATATCTCCTTCATTACATGTTGAATTGTTTGCTTTCATAAATACTCATGATCACGAAGAATTTATTTACCTTAAAAATAGTCATCATTACTGCAAGAACTGATAAAAATATTTTTGGTGTGGGGTTATTTTAAAAAAAGGAAAGTTTTTTTTTTTTTTTTTTTTTTTTTTTTTAAACCAGCGTATTTCAACCCTTTAGTAATTTATTTTAATTTAGCTGTCAATTAAGAAGCAAAAATTATAAGTCATCTCTAAAAAAAGTCACAATTTCAGGAGGTAACATTGAAAAGTTATTCATTTTAGGATTTATTATTACTATTATTATTTTCGTATAAAATAGTACTAATGCAATATTTTATATTATGTATAATTTTGAAATTAAAATACAGTTGAAAAATAAATATTTCAAATTGCACAAAAATTGGGAAACATGCGTAGAAGCTTACAAACAATCGTAAAAAAAATCAATAAAGTAATAAAACTCAAATTGTTTAAATTTTAAGTTAAAATATCTAATTTATAGATCTGATTTATATTTATCTCAGTTTGTACATAAACAATAATATATCTTTTACACAATAGACCCAAAATTTAATTTTAAAACATTCTATAAGTACTGATCAAAAATCTACAGAGACTCTATGGATATTCTAAGATAATCTGTGTATTTCTTTACTTAAACAGAAATGCAAATTAGCCTGAGTCTCACATTTTAATTAGAACTTATGCAAGTATGGCGTTTATTTCGGTCCTGTTAAAATACATTTGTGAATTTTTTAACATCAAAATTGCAAAAAATAAATGACCTTAAACGCGACAGTTGTTACTTTAGAAGCAATTATTCGGCTGTTTAAGTAATATTGGCTATTTTTAAGGCAAATAAATTTTTCGCGACCAAAACAAACAATTCAACATGCATTCAATATATAGAGGCTATATACATAAATATAAACAAATCAGATAAAAATATTGAAGATAATTACATATATATGAGATTACATACCTTTGCATAATGTTATTCCGTTTTATTTAATAGTAGAACTTCTATATTTTACACAGCACATTCTATCAGCACGTCTGCCGCCATTGTAAAATGGCGGTCCTCTCCCTCTCCTCACTCTCACCGCTTGTTTTTCGTTAAATACGCATGCTCGGTTGAAAAATCCTGGGTTGAACCTGATGTAGACCAAGGTTGGGTTACTGAACCCGGCGTTAGATTTCAACCTCGAACCGGTTCAGTGGGGCTGACGGTGAATGCCATTTGAGTTTTCAGCCCGGGTTTTCTGCATAACTCCGGGTCGAAGTTATTCGTGAATACGAACGTAAGAGTGTGTGCAATGGAACCAGCGGGAATCGAACCCACAAACTCTTACGCACAAGCGATTAGCAGACTGGTGCTTTGACCATTCACCCACAGAGTCCCCAAAATTTTACTTTCTGTGAAGGAAGATAATACAATCAAACAAATAAACAAACAAAAATTAACTAACTGAATAGAGGGAACCAATGGAAATTCCGGATAAGCAAGAATCAAGGAAGGGACAGCGAAAATACAAAGTCTTTATATGAGAGTGGTGACATACGATGCTTAGATTGTGCTTAGACAATCGCGTTTGTCTTTAACAAACTTAGCCATTTTCTGTTCAAGAATTTGACGATATTCGCTTGAATAAATTATACGAGTAACGCAAGTTAACTAATAATAGCGAAGTGACAATGGTAGGCTAGAAAAAAAATTAAATTTTGCCTATTTACAACAATTTAAGAATAATTGATGATGGGGTCGATATACGACTTTCGACAACTACAGTGATTTCCAAACAAGTTAAATAAATTGTCCGTAGATAAGTAATGTCTCTGCCTTTTGTCAAAGCTGACTAATAATGTTTTCTTTCTCCTTTGTCTGGAGAAACACACGACTTTGACAGCCGACTTCGTCTTAGTCTTCTCTCCTATGGTCCGGAGGAAGATAAAGTTTTCCTCGGAACACCTTCGAGATAATTGTTTCGTGGCACCGAGAGACCGCCTCTCTCAACTAGGTTAAACTCAGGATGAGAACTCAAACTTAACTAACTTTTTTTCTCATCAAGGATCTCATTTCTCGATTCCTTGATTCAAAACAATAGAACTTTCTTAGCCACTAGGAGCTTTTGGCTAGTGATGTCATCTTTAAGCTTTTATTTAATAGGTTGCTTCTGATCCGCCTTTTCTCGGGGACCTTAGTTTCACTTTCAATCTTGTGCGTGAGAACTTTTCCTCCACTTTCGTTTTGCGGCGTATAAAAGGAATACCAGTCCAGCTTTCTATTCAACTCCCTGTCGGCTAAGTGTCACTAGCGATGATGAATTTGGATCGATCTCTTTTATTTGTTCTTCCCTGCAGAAAGCAGCACTTGGTAAAAATCTCTGGCCGTTTTCGCAAATACATGGGAATTCCTAGATAGTCAATTTCTGTATATTTTAAAGGGTTTCTCTGGTAAATCAGTTCGATTTCTTACAGCGCTATAGCTTTTTTGAGAAACAGAGTATATACGGAGTTTCTTAAAAAATCCAGAAGATATACGGCGTATACCCTCCACTACACCCCTGAAGGTACAGGCCTTAAATAGATTTGGCTGTGAATTCCCTGAGAAAGTTTCCACAGTCAGTAAAATTTTGAGATAGGCAGAACCACAGACAATATTGTTACATATGGGCAGAACCTGACCACGATAGGAAGCCTAGATATGAGAGAATTACATACCTAACATTTGATTGGTTGAGACGATTCTGGACAAAAACAAATCGTCAAACGTAATACCATAATCATCAAGCTAATGCTTCTTAACTTGCCTCACTCGCGTATAAAACACATCCAGGCAAGTATCGGCAAGTTTTAAAATAGAGAATGCCTAGGTTTGTAAATAGATTG
This sequence comes from Maratus speciosus, assembly GCA_963932465.1. Taxonomy (NCBI): domain Eukaryota; kingdom Metazoa; phylum Arthropoda; class Arachnida; order Araneae; family Salticidae; genus Maratus; species Maratus speciosus. The sequence goes on along the minus strand of OZ010787.1, from coordinate 509,385,413 downwards.
GACAAACGAGTCTGTGTAATCATCGTTGGTCGCCTATCTCATATCTATGCTCCTTAGGCCATGAAAGAGGTGCAAAGTTCTACAATTTGTCCTATTTTGAACAAAAACTTCCAATCTGAGTATGTGGTCACTACTTACTCATTAAGGCACTCTACTCGCGAGAACATAAAATATATTGAATGTGTATAACAATAAAATTTGTCGCAAAAACAGTTGTTCCTAACTCTTGTTCCTAACCACTCTTACTAAAATACACCAAATGACGCTCTCTCTCTCTCTAACAGTTATAAAATATTTTTATTCCTACCTACATATTCCTCCCTCTAAAATTTCAATTAAAGTAGCTTGATAAGAGAAGACTGGAGAAAATTGTAATATTCTGAAGCAAATTACAGGTATTTATTGGCGTTTTTGAAATTTCGATATTTGAAAGTTGGGGAGGAGAGGGTGTTAAATTAGACGTCATACATTTATTTTTACAACTATAAATAAATAAAATGTTAGTCCAACTTGGACTTCAGGGGGTGGGAGAAAAAAGCTCAAACTCAGAAAACAAGACAGCCCATTCTGAGTCTACAGAAAAAATTAGGCTTGAAGATACCTAGTTCAGCTACTGCATACCTCTGCAGCCATTATCACTCCGATTTTAATTCAACACACATGGAAATATAAATAATTGATAAGCTGCCACTAGCGGATTAGTTGCTGGGCTAGATGTAAGAAGGTTGGGAATCAGTCCCTAGAATACTTCAAATAATATTAAATGGAACATTTATTTACAATTCATTTATAGGCTCAGATACAGCAGATCCTGCCCTAAGTTAAACAACATTTTGGGATATTATCTATGCACTAGATTATCTCACTATAAATGCACTATTCTCGTGTCTTTTAACTGTACTCAGCTAGATTTATCTAATGATAAGACCACACCGATCTGCCTGAATTCTCGAGGAAACACTCTGTGCACACAGCATAAGCCATTACCTTCAACCTCCACTTCAGACTTTCAACATAAAAAAACTGATCCTCTTCTGCTCTCTCTATCCCTTCTTGCTTCCAGACTGTGGGGTTTACACAAGTATTTTCAAGAGTACCCCGCGTTATCTACTGGCTCGCTTGCCTGCCAACATGTCATCACAAGAGATTATCTTTTGTTCACAACTCTCCCTTTTATTACCAAATACCTGGCTATTGTACTATCTTTGTTCTACTGGATAATAATAGCCCCACTTTTGGAATAATCTCCTTTTATACGCTTCACTCATTTTAATCTCCTAGAAAAGAGAATGTGGACATAACTCAAGTACGTAGATAATGATACTCAGATAAACACAATATATAAATAAAATTTAATTAATTAAACAATAATTTACATCAAGCATACTACTCTTTAACATCAGAGACTAACAGCCGCTATGTTGGTGGTACCAGTAGGAACACGAAAGCTCCATACTTCAAGTTCACACCTAATTTAAGAGAATGGAGTTATGCCACAGAATATTTATTATAACCTAATTTAGTGTGACATCATTGCCATATAGGGCACATTTTTTAAATTAGACTGTTAGGCCATGCCTCACAGCAGGAAGACATGTTGCACAAAGCATGTGACCTGTTTCTTCTTTATTTGCATCCTGCTATCAAATGAGATACAGTTTTGAATTTAAATGTCTCTCCGAAAGAATATATACTACTATACAATATTACTTCAAGTAGAAGTGATGTAATACAGTATAATACCTCAGACTCTGTCTGGTTCTTAGAGGTTGATATTTTTACAAGAATGATTGAGATGTAAGCATTTTTTGGAAGACCACTGTCTAGATGAGCAAAGCTTGTGTCCACATTGTGGAGCCCTATAGAAGCGGGGTACCCAAAACTAGGTGTGTTTGGAACGACCCAGCCCATAAACAACTGTAAAACAAAATCCAGGGAGACCCAAGATTGGCAAGATTTTAGAACATATGTAGCTACAGCCACTGCCAAGTTTAAAAATTTATTTATAATGAAGATTGTGTAACAACACATTAAATTCCGATAAACTTGTACTACCTTTATTTAAAATGAAGAATTGAGAGTTTCCTATTATTTTTCCATTAGATTAGTAAGACTCTGAACTCCCATTTAAGATAATTCACATACACAAAAACATAAAAGGAAATCAAAACTAAAAATTGTCTTCCACAGGGAATTCAGGAAGAATGTTTAGTTCCTTATTATCTTAGTGTTAGTAATTTTTAAATCACTCAAGAATAAATGTTTCTCCTTTTTCAAAATCACGAGAGAAAGAAAACCTGGTTAATTAAATTTGATAGTCCAGGGCGGGGCAATTACCCTACTTTGCAGGCACCCATCTATACTCCATGTAATTTCAATAAACTTCTCAAGGACATCTCTATCCTCCTTACTTCATCCTTTCATTGACATGGGAAACTACAGAAAATGTTAAACCATGTGGATCGGGAGATTTACACTAAGTGTGCTTATAAAAAGTGTGTGTCCATAGCCTATGACAGTCTGTGGTTCTTTATCTCAGAACCTTGTGAATTGAACAAACTTTATTTAAAAAACAATAAAAAGCACAAAAATACAAACTACATCACATAAAAAGAGATGGGGTTTAAAACACAAAAATATAGAAAGGAAATCAAAACTAAAAATTGTCTTCCACAGGGGATTCAGGAAATTCCTTAGTTCCTTATTGTGTAGTGTTAATAATTTGAAATCACTCAAGAATAAATGTCTCTCCTTTTTTTTTAAATCATGAGAGAAAAAGAAAACCGGGTTAATTAAATTTGATAATCCAGGGCAACGCAATTGCAGGCACCCATGACCCATCCATACTCCATATAACTTAAATAGACTTCTAAAGACATCTCTATCCTCCCTACTTCATCCTTTCATTGTCATGGGAAACTATGGAAAATGTTAAACCATGTGGGTCTGGAGATTTACATTAAAGTTCCTGTCCCTGCAGGCGAAGACACTCGCAAGCTAATACTAAACCTATGGGGAGATTATTTTCTAATATCTCATTTGCATTTCGACATTTTTAAATAATTTATTTTGCATTGGATAGCTGAGGTCCATCTCTACATCGCTCCTTTTTTGATTTTGGTTGCAAGTATTTTTTATAAAGTTACTTTCACTTTCGAAATCAGTTCTGAAAATGAAAGTGTCCTTCTAAAAAATATCTGCACCAAAATCGAAAAAGTAAAATAGGAGCGATGTAGAGATGGACCTCAGCTATTCAATGCAAAATTATTTAAAAATGTCGAAATGCAAATGAGATATTAGAAAACAACTTCCCCATAGATTCATTTAACATTAGCTTGCGAGTGTCTTCGCCTGCAGCGACAGGAGCCTTAAGCATGTTTATAAAAAGTGTGTGTCATGTTGCCTGAGTCAGTCTGTGGTTCTTTATCTCAGAACCTTGTGAATTCAACAAACTTTATTTAAAAAAACAATAAAAAACACAAATACAAACTACATCACATAAACAGTGATGGTGTTTAAAACACAATAAAGTTAAAAAATATAAAATATCTGGCTGAACAGCGAGTATGGCTATCTTTGATGGCTCCCTGAATCCTGGGGAATTCGTCTTGTGTGTTCAAAATAGATGTCCTGTGAAAACAAGATAGTTTTGCTGACTATTATTTGTCTCATCACATTAGCATATTTGTCGGCACATACTCTAGGTATCACTATCATTTGAAGGGTTCCAGGACTCAAGAGAGCTGGCAATAATAGTTTCAACCATGGCAGTGCAATGGTTCACACTCAACTCTTTGGCAAAATCTTTATACTTGGTGAGTCCCAGACTGATAAAAGCTCAACATTTATTGCACGCTTGTAAAATAAAAAGAATAATGATCTTTTAATTTAGCCTACTTGTTCATGAAAGATGTATTAACAATTTTTTTTTTATCTTTGCTTCCCTAGCACACATTCATTCAGTCCTAACTCAATTTCTAGTAAGCTGTATGGAGAGATTCATATTATCAAGCATTAGGGGTATGCTTTTCCCTAATTTTTATTAACTTTTTAAAGTTGACACAGATTTCTATAAATCTTTAATTCCTTTTTATAAAAGTCCTTGCGATTAATGAGTCATTGGCATGAGGTAGCAGCAAAGAAGAAAAGACAAATTTAATGCAATATTTAAAAAATAAATGAATTTATGTACTTTGAATTGTAATTACAAAAATAATGTGAAAATAAACATTTTTATGTATTGATTAGGTACATTTATGACTCTTTAATAAAAAATACATCCTTTCCAACAGCTTAGTTATTTTAAAGTTTTCTTTCTAATTTAATATTCACATGTAACTATATTTTTCAGTTGAAAGATGTTTGGAAGTATTATTTATGCTTTTTTAATAATTAGCAACAATAAGTGAAAAAATGATTTTTTCAAACTATGAAATAAATCTATTGAAATAGTGAAATCTTTAATAAAAAAATAGATAATTTAAAAAAAGATTGCATACTGCATGCTACAAAATAGCCAAGTATGTGCCTGTGAAAGATGGTTAAATTTTTAGTATACATAGTTTTTGATGCTACAACTGAACAATTTTGAGCAATTTTAATTTTAAATAGCGCTTAAAATAATTATTTGATTTAAAAACTGTCTAGTTCAGCATGGTTATCAACATTTCTCTACAAAACTACCAATTTTCATATCTTGAAAAGTAAAAAGGTCACAGTAAACCCAATCGCGACAGCAGTTACTTTTTTCTAGAATTGAGTTTGAATCGAAGTTAGCTCTGCCATCCAACAATACATGAATCTACTTACCCATACAAATGAAATACAAGATTTACCAAACCATGTTCTAACACAATCCAATTTTTCAATTTGATCCCCCCCCCCAGTAACAAAATTTCTGTGCCAATTTGACAATCAACAGTGGTGAACCAAGCTTACTATCATAAGGAATCAAAATAATATATAAAAATTTAAAAAATCACATTCTCAAACAAAATCTAGAGACAAAAAGGTAAATTTTATGTCTTTTTAAGTTGTTAGATAAGATTATTTGGTTAGGTCTAAAATAATTTGCAGCGCTTACTGCCATGCATCTACGACTGCCTCTAACCCTATTAGTGATTGCTTTACCATGTATAACAACAGGGATTTGTTTAGGAAAAATTTGGGTCCTTTAAAAGACCCTTCACAATTTTTTTCATTTTAAAACAGGACCCTTCACAAAAATTTTCATCTCAAAACAGGATCCTTCACAAAAATTTTCACCTTAAAAAGGGGCTCTTCACAAAATTCTTTGTATTAAAAAATAGGCCTTTTAAAAAATTTTTCCAACTCTAAACGAAGCCTTTCACTAATTTAACCATTTAAAATAAAATTGACCTGTCATTTTTACATGTATAAAGGAAATTATGTATTTTACATACATATATCTTCTTAAATATATATATATAAGAACCTGAATATAACAATCATTTCAAATTCACTAAATTGGGACTAGATTTTTCACAAATGTAAAAAAGTTGTTCACAATTTCACAAAAACAGGACCCTTAGAGAAAAGTCTGGACAGACCCCTGAATAATTATTCCTGCCTTAAGGGTGTATTCCAATCCAAACTGCTTATTTTCAGATTAATTTTTAGCTCACAGGCTATCAAAGCCTGAAAGCTTATGTGCCTGCCGGTTCTGTATGTACGCAACGCGATAACTTTTGATAGAAATATCCGATTTGCCTCAAATTTTTTCCCAGGTTCATTTTGATAAGGCGCTTCCCTGATTAGTTTTTGGGGTTCATTGGTTAAGGATAAAGGAGGGGGGTTAGTCCCCCACTTAATTTAGATAAATGGGTTTTTCATGCAGAAATATTCAATTTATTCCAAATTTGGTATACCGCTTTATTATACTAAGGAGCTTACCTGATTAGATTTGGAAGCTCATTAAGTATAAAGAGGAAAGGGGGCTACGCCCCCTCTTAATTTAGATAAATGGGTTTTTCATGCAGAATTATTCAATTTGCTTCAAATTTGATATACCAGTTTATTCTGATAGGGCTTTCTTCATTTGATTTGAAGGCTCATTGGTCAATTGTAAAAGGGGGGCAAGTGTCCCCTCCCCTTAATTGAGATAAATGGGTTTTGATGCAGAATTATCTAATTTAATTTTTTTTCTTGGTTCATTATGATAAGGAGCTTTTCTGATTAGATTTGAAGGTTCATGGGTTCAGCATAAAGGGAGAAACGGGGGAGCTAATACCCCCCCCCCCTAAATTTAGCGAAATGGTTTTTTCATACAGAATTATCTGATTTGCTTCAAATTTGGTATACCTGTTTATTATGTTAAAGAGCTTCCCTGATTAGATTTGGAGGTTCTTTGGTTAAGTATAAACGGGGGGGGGGGGGGGGGGGGGGGAATCCCTTCATTTATTTTTTAAGGGGCAATATTCTTTGAAATAAGAGTATAATATACAATTAGTGTGAATAGCCTGTGAGCTCAATGCCATTTAGTTTAACACTAGAAAGACGGCGAGCGGTCATTTTGACTGCTATCAAATGAATATATATTCAGTTTGAACCAGAAATTTCTTTATAAAACTAGTTTAAAAGGTACAAAGAAAAAAAACTAGTTAAATAAGTTGATAATTTAAAATAAAAATTTTGGTGTGAAATATTTTTTTCAAAATTTGAGTAAAATTTCCCGTCTTTCTAGTGTTACTGGGCAATTTTCTTCTTATTAAATTCATTTTTGCTCTCAAACGCATCAAACTGGGAAATTCTCTTACTTGGAAACTACATAATGTGCCACGTTTCGATTTTTTTGATAAATGTGGAAAATATTGTAAAAAATGCTGTCAAAGTTGCCGTTTTGAACGAAATTTTACGAAGCAGGCGATCTGGGAATTGAAAAAAAAAGGTCATACTGAGAAAATAATTGTTTAAAAATCAAATTCTAATTAATTGAGCTTAAAATGAAATCACACGGCCTCTTAAACATCTCTTCGAAAATCACCTCAACAAGTTTCATGCTTTTACTTTTAAAAATGAGTCTGAAAATGTCTCAGAAAATTTCGAGCCGTTGAGGGTGGAAAAACATTTTTTCGAATACATCCTTAAATTATAAAATATTCATAAAAAGGTCAAAAGATTAATAAAATAAAGCTTGAAGCATTAAAACGATTTATAAAAACAAGAGAAAAGCATCTTCCTGAGTAACAGATGGATTTTTTTTTTTTTTTTTTTTGACACACTGAAAACAAAATCCTCAGAACTGAAATATGCATTATTTATGTTCATTAAGAATCAATTAAAAAAAAAAAAGTTAATCTTATTTTGTTGAAACATTTTGGGTATTGTTTTTTATCTTTGTTTTTAAAGGTTATTAGCAGAGAAACTCAAGGCACAATCAGCTACAGACGAGGCATTATACTGATATATTTATTAATGGTAAAGAAAAAAGTTAATAAAAAGGCTATATATATATGAAATGTACGTGTGTAATGTGTAACATAGGTTATATTATAAGGTTATATATATAACCTTGTTATATATATTTATAATATATATAACAAGGACATCTCTGAAAATAAAGCTAGTTTCACCAGAATTCTGTATTATATACCCTTTAGGCAAAAATATTTTAATTATTGTAAATATCATTTACAAATAGGACAAAACAAAAAACTGACTTAATGAAGTAAGTATTCGATGAAATGTTAGGGTGGGGATTTTGCAAGAAAACATTTCACTTTGGGCTTTTTAAACAGAGAAAAGAAATATAAAAAATGACAATAGCCGATATTACTTAATAAACAATATCACTAAATAAAATTATACCTTTAGGTAATGCTGCTGTAGAATGTTGAATTAGAATAGTCGCCATTCCAAATTCTGTAGAAAATTATATCTTTTTCATTTCGACAGCCAACATCTGTAAAATTAGGTGTAATTGAGAAAGTATTGTCAATGATATGATGTGAAACATCAAACCATATAGCAAAGACAATACACATTCAATTAATATCCTGGGAGTTGCTATACTACTGATGATGGGGGAAGAGGAAAGCAGGAACTGTCACTGAAAAGAAAAAAAAAAGGGGTTTGAAAGAACACAGATTTACTAAAATACAGTCTATTAAAAACAGGGTTATAGTGGGTGGCTGCCTGGGTTTTTTAAAATTAAAAATCCAGGTTTTCTTAAAAATATACTTCTGGAAATGAACAAATGATGTATTTTGTTAACAGTTTACGGTTATTTTGTGTTATTTATTCACTTCTTTGAATATTAGAAAATATATTTGTACTAATTTACTGTCACTTTTAGATTGGGAACCTATAATTTTAAAACGTTTTAGATTTTAATTTAAAATGTAAATGTAAGCTTTTCAGTTAGCTTCAAGAGTATTATATTTACTAAACTTATATTTATTAAATTAATAAGAATAATATATGCAAAGAAAATATTTTATTCATAGTTATAAAAATATAATTTAGTTAATGTAAGTGTATGATAATCCTTCTATGATTGCATCAGTTTTTAATTGTTTTTTATTGAATGGTGAATGCAAAATGTAAATGTTTAAAGCTAAAACTTAACAAATGATCATTTGCTATATTTAGTCTTATTACATCAGACTATTAAAAATTAAAGTAATCTACACTGTACACTGTATTTATAATTATTTATAATGGACGATACTAATCTTTATTTTTTTTTTAAATTAAAATAAGAATATCCCTTTAAGGATAGTTGTGCACAGCTACTGTTTTAATTAAAAAAGAAATGCATTCACTAATTAAAACCAGCTAGAATTTGCTTTATACACTTATGTAAACTATAGATTTGTATCAAGAAAGCTTTATATTTTATAAAACTAAATTTTAAATACAAAATAGCTTTTTTTAATTAAAGAATTGTAACAAATGTAAGCTTGTCTTTTTTTTAAAAAATCTCCTAACTTGTTGTACAGTTTAGACTCAAATCAATGAAAATCAGAAAAGATCCTTTTCTAATAATGCTGTATATAAATGATTACCTAAATTAGTTTATCTTTCAGTGGCTGTTCTGAATTAATTGTCTTACATAAATATTAGTTCTACATTTAAAAATAAAAGGTACAAACATAAAGCTTGGAAAAGATATTGATGAATGCCAGAGCAAAAGTTCTTTACCTACAGAATGACACAACCAATAGCAGTTGAAAATTTCATTTACACTTATTTTGTCTGAAGAAAATATCAAAATTATCTTGCACAGTGATATTTTGAAAATAAGTATCAAATATACAAAATATCAAACATCTTGAGATTTTGAAAATAAATATCAAGAATTTGAAAATATCAAAAATCTTGATGTTTAAAAAATAAATATCATATATATATCAACAAACCCTGCTTTGATTAATGTATAAGTTTGGAAAAGGCATTTTTTGAACAGCGTTTTATTAGCAAGTACCATTAGCGTACCAGTAGCAAGTATATCCTACCAGATGTATTACAATGTAATATTACTCTACACATGACTACATGTTGCTAAGTTATTCATTGAAAACACTATAACATTGATGCAACCAAAAAAATTATATGAAATACCAAATAAAAAGTATCAGATAGATCATTAAACAGAAAAGAATATACAGAATATTTATCTCGTATGCTTTTCTCTTTATGCATGCATGTTTTCCATTCATTAACAACATGCGCAAGACAATACATAATGAATAAATGAAACATGGGTGGGGAATACAAACACTTATATGCATGCACAACCAGTCAGTTTTTAAGCCTGTAGTCTCAGAAACCATTTACCAGTATATGCAGGCCAGAAAAATAAAAAAAAAAAAAAAAAAAACAAAGATTGTATGCAGTGGCGTATCAGATACAGTGGCATATCTATCTAGGGGATGGGCTGATGGGGGCTTTAGCCTCCTCCGAAATTCATAGAAAATATCAAGTTTAATTACGAAAGTTTAGCAAAATAATGAAAAACTTACTAAGATAAAATTTAAAATGAACCAGAAAAAATATTCCGTTTTAGAGAGGTTTTATTATTAGAAAGTGTACGTTATTTCACATATGCCATGCGTGTATGTGCTCCAAAATGAATTTGAAGAGGTGTTGAGGGAGGTGAGGTAGATTGAGAATGCTCTTATATAATTTAAATTTGCTGTTCATTTCAGTTTTATTTACTATTTATTAAATATCATTTAGTAGATAATTTTAAATATTCTGTTAAAAAATGTTGTGTAACGATGCAATTATACTTGTGAAGACAAAAACCCGCTTAAAACGACATTTCCTCCTGTCCTATGTGATTTCATCTCAGCAGATTTGGTTGTATAATAGATGAATTACCTACTAATAAGATAAAAACCTGTTTAAAGAAGAATTTTTCCCATTCCTTGCGATTCCTTCTTAGAAACTTTTACTGTATCCCAGCCCCCTCCGAAATGATAAGTCTAGATATACCACTGATTGTATGCAAGTTTAATGCTTGTGTTTCAAACATATGAGAAATTCTTCTGTGTTTTTTTAAAACTCGCAAGATTCTAACTAAGGTAAAAAGATCAAAAAGTGCAACAGTACTACCAAAGACGTGTAGTCTAATGAAAAGTAAAGATATAAAAGCTCTTAGAAATGAAAAATAAGGACTAGCACTACGAAAGAGCTGGAATTTTGCTCATACTAATATTAGTTTTTTAACTTGTATTATTAGTTCCACATTACTATTTTACATTTAACAAGCGATGTTATACTAGAAAGAAAATTTAAAAGCACAAAGCTTTACACACCATTATACTCCCCATCCCTTATCTCTCTGATATTCATGTGTCAGAATTTTTGCATCAATCTCTAAAAGAACAAGAATGACATTAAAAGTAGCCGATTTCAATGAAAATATAAATTTTAAGATTATTAGTAACGTGTAACAAAATATCTGGATAAAATTATCATCCATCCATGAAAGATAATTCTCAATAAAAACTAAAAGATGTATGAAGATTAGGCACATTAGTAAAAAGTTAATTACTAGTTACGGGTAGGCTGGACAATTTTTTAGTAACGCTTACACATTAAAAACAATAGCAACAAAGAAAATCTAAATAAAAATTTCCTTCGTAATTCACCTAAGGTATTAATAACAGTAAGAAAATAAGCTAAACATTAAATTAAAAATATATATTGAAGAAAATTGGTAAACAGCAGCACGTGCAGGGTGATTAAATAAATTAACAAAACATATATTATAAATACAGGGAAAACAATGAAATAATTATGTTAATAAGCATTCTTACCTGAAATTAAGGAGAATATGGTAATATTGATTAAATGTTATAGGAAAGTCAAACAGTCATTAATGAGTCCGCTCCCCTCCCTAGACCTAGAAGAATCCGTGTTTACATGGTAGGTTAGTTACCTTGTTTGCGCCACTCGCTAGCCAAACTGAAAATATCGCCAACTTACCAAGTTAGTGACTCACGTCATTGATGACGTAGGTCACGACCGTAGGCACGTTTTCCTCTTATCTGTGAATCTCCATAACTTGGGTCGCAGTCACAAATCCTGATGCACGAGATACAAATGAAACGCCTTCCAACCGACTGCATCGTAAAGTTATGACTGTTGTCATAAAAACCTGCGACTGCCTCAAAGCCGTTCACAACTCCGGAAAACGTAAACAGAACATGTCAACATATCACGTATTGCGGCGATTTTTGATCCAATATCAGCAAACGTTGAAAAAATAATCATATTTAAACAGCGACAATTTAAACTGTTGTGAATATTATGTTTTCTATTACTTTTTTTTTTCCGAGGTGTGCTAAAATTCGATCGATTTTATTTTGTAAAAAATTAATCCAAACATGATGTAAAAGGGTTTTTTCCTTTTTTTTTTAAACTCTGAATGCAAATTTTGCTATAATTTTTCGATATGTAAATTTAAATATTGTAACATTTAACAGCTTGTGATTTTTTTTTTTTCCCCCAATTTACCAATAAAAGTTTGTTAGTTAAACTACAAACAGACAGGCAGAAAAAAATATTTTGTATTCCTCATAAATGAATGATAGTTAATATTGATTTGAAATCGCAATAGTTATAAATAATTCATTGAATTATAAACCAAGGATGAGATATGAGATCTGTTTAATAATTTGTTATATATATATAAACAAACTTAGAACTAGATACAAATAATTGTAATTTTCAAATAGTGATGATAATAATAACAATAATACTGTAAAAAGGAAAATAATTTTTAATAAAATTATTTCAATTGTATAATAATTGTAAACAAATCATTTGTAACATATCATTATCATATATAATCTTGATATTAAAAAATATAAACCTCATATTTACTTATACTTGTGTAGATGCTTAATGACATATTTCACAAATTAATGTATGTGATATATATTCAGTAACTTTTAGACATTGTTTTGTTTTTGTTTTTTTAATAATAAATTTAGTACTTTTTTTTTTTCAAATTTCATGGATATATTAAATCAAACTTTTTAAAATGTTGAATAATTAAAAATTTGTGTTAAAGCAAATCATATCAAATCAATTTATCAAAATGATAATTAAAATGCTACCATTAATTTTTTGTTCAATGGCATTCACAGCGAGGGGGGGGGGGGGGAGGATTTTCTACATAAACTAATTTTCATTTATAAACTGAAGGATGTATAAATGAAATTATGTGCTGCATAAGTACTTTCACATTCAAATTATTAAGAATATATTGAAATCATGGGCTCGTGCAGAAAAAGTGAAGGGAGGGTAAGATTTTGTGACAAACTTTTAAACAAAAACATTAAAACCTGTGGTTTGCTATACTATATGCAATTTTAATTGCCTTATCAAGGTCAGTTTTTGGTCTTTATCTTAGGCCAGTAACTATGGTAACACCACATTTGTCTGATCGCTTTAGCTCTACCTTTTCCTATGACAACGAAGGGTAAAGTAGTGAGGATGGATATCCTTGAGAAGCCAATTGAAATTACATAAAGTATATTGAAGTATCCAACACATACCATACAACATATCCAATGTAGTCTGCACTTTTTTTTTCTTTTAATGAAGAATATAAATATGAATTTAAAGCAAGATTTTGTTTTTTTTAAATCATAACCTCATGTGCAAGATAATTTTTAAACATATTAAAAGAAAACAATACCAAAATGTAACAAAATAAGACATATTAAAATTCCAAAATAATATTCTACATTGTTTTTCTTTTTCAAAATGAAAAGTTGAAACAGTTTATTATTTTTGCCACCAAGGGGCTCTGTTTCCATGCAAACCCTTGTTTAAGATATATTTTAACAACACATGAATTTAAGAAGTAAAACAGAATTAAAAATTACCTTCCACAGAAGTGGTGAGGGGAAGGCAAGGCTACCCTGGCAAAAAATCCTCAGTTCCAATTTCTGTTAGTGTTTAAATATTTGGAACAATTTGAAAAGAATAAATTTTAATATATTTTTTTAAATAGTATGAGAAAAAGAAAATTTGAAAATCTGTGTTGTGACAGTCGTCCCCCTCCCTAGTGTTCACCGATAATTGGAATCATAGGGGAAAAAATGTATAAAAGTTAATTCATAGAAGTGAGAAATGCATAAATGATTTTCCACTGTACTAGAATGAATAGTATAGTGTATGATTTTGTTTGTTATTAATCTAGAATGAAAAAGTAATGAGTTTCTAAGTGAGTTTTTATCCATTTTTTTAAATAAAATTATTTCAGTTTTATAATGACTGCTGCATACGTAATGATGACTAAATCATATGACTAAAGCATATGTAATCTTGATATTTAAAAAATTAAGCCTCATAACATGTCTTTAAAATTGTGAAAATGTTTTAAGATGTCATTCATAAAAAGTAATTTATTACTCATTTTTTTTAATTTAATTAATATATTTAATCATTAAAATTGTTTTGAATGATAAATATGCTTTAAAGATTTCACTTATCAAAATAATGAATAATTAAAATGTTACCATTAAATTCTTGTTTAATGATACTCATAATCAGGGAAAAGAACAATTTCATTTATAGCCCGAAGAAGGATATTATAAATAAAATTATGTACTGGATAAATGAAGTGCTTTCATATTCAAATCATTCAGAATGTATTGGAATTATAGTTCAGGCAAAAAAAAAAAAAAAAAAATCAAGGGAGGTACAAGATTTTGGAATAGATGAACTTTTAGTCCGCTATTGAAATATCCAACGTGTCCAATGTAGTCTGGATTTTTTTTTTTTTTTTTTTTGGGGGGGGGGGGGGGGGGAAGGTTAGTAGAGAGTATATACATTAAGTAAACTTAAATATATTAACACACTCAAAAAGCTAAAAATGAGCTTCTACCATTTATTTAATTTTACTGAAGAACTGAAACAGTTTATTATAAAATAAACTAGTTATGAATGCTAAAATTCATCTTAATAATATACTAATATAAAATTGCATAAATGATTCAATACTTAAAATATGATTAAACAATTAAAAAGATGTTAAAAATCGAGTATTCTCAGGTAATACTAAGCCATTATCAAGATTTTAAAATGAGTAAGTCATGGACAACTAGCATTCATAAGAACTGTTTAAATTTTAAAATCCTGATGATGGCTTAGTATTAGCTGAAAGTACTCTATTTTTAACATCTGTTTAATTTTTTAAATAATCTTCAAAGTATTGACTAATTTATGTCAGTTTATTATTGTTTTCGTCAGGTGGCTTTGTCCTCCTGAACCCCTGCTTAAGATAATTTTTTAACACATAAATATAAAAAGCAAAGCAGAACTAAAAATTATCTTAAACAGGGGGGGGGGGGGGCTTCAGGGAAGGTCAGTAAGTGTTTAATAATTTTAAACAAATTAAGAATAATAAATTTTAATTTTTTTTTTTCAAAATCATCCGAGAAAAAGGAAAATTTATTTTGTTAAATTTTAAAATCTGTCAAGAGACCACAATTGCCCTCCTTCCTTGTGGGCACCCATGATTGGAATCATAAAGAAATGATGTATAAAAGTCAGGGTTGGTAAATATCATGATATTTTCGAAAATATCAAAAATCTGATATTTTCGATATATATCCAATATTTTCAAAATGACCAACTTACTGTTGATAATAAATATTTTCAAGCATAATATAAATTAGAAAGTAAAAGATATTGCTTTGAACATGAAAACTTAAAGCAGTATTCTAAAAATGCATTTTTTTTTCACTAAAACAAAATCAACAAATTGAAAACAGAAATAGTTTGCTTTATACCAGGGATGCAAGCACTGCACTACAAATGGCTGATTTTAAAGACTAAAATTTAATAATTTTTTTTTGTTGTACTAAGTCGCAGAAATCTTGTCATTAAATAAGGCGAGAAATACTGTTAAACTTAGCGGTACCAATCGGTCAATTGTGGCGCAGTGCCTTGTTATACACAAACACACACACACAAAAAAAAAAAAAAAAACCTGTAGGATTCAGTATCATGTAAATTTTATATTTTATAAAACAAAATAGTTTTTTTTTTTTTTAATTGAAAAATTAACATAAATGTGATACTGTCTTCTTTTTTATTCCCTAAGTACAGTTTAAGCTGAACTAAAACCCCCCAAAATTCTTTTTAAATGAAGCTATAAATAACCGATTATCTAAATTAGACAATTTAATTTCAATGGCTGTTCTGAATTAATTATGTTCTACATTTAAAAATAAAAACTTCAAACATAGAGAGAGCTTTTGAAAGATATTGGATTTCTTTGGCTAAAAAAAATCACTACCAGAATTTACAGTTCTTTATGATCAGATTTGTAGTACATAATCTACAGAACAACTGTCAATAACAGTTGAAAATTTCATTTACACTTATTTTGGCTGAAAATATCAAAAATATCTTGCACAGTGAGATTTTGAAAATAAATATCAAAGATAGTAAAATATACAAAATATCAAACATCTTGATATTTTGAAAATGAATATCAAATATATGAAAATATCAAACATCCTGATATTCTGAAAATAAATATCAAATAAATGAAAATATCAAATATCTTGATATTTTGAAAATAAATATCAAATAAATGAAAATATCAAATATCTTGATATTTTGAAAATAAATATCAAATAAATGAAAATATCAAATATCTTGATATTTTGAAAATAAATATCAAATAAATGAAAATATCAAATATCTTGATATTTTGAAAATAAATATCAAATAAATGAAAATATCAAATATCTTGATATTTTGAAAATAAATATCAAATAAATGAAAATATCAAATATCTTGATATTTTGAAAATAAATATCAAATAAATGAAAATATCAAATATCTTGATATTTTGAAAATAAATATCAAATAAATGAAAATATCAAATATCTTGATATTTTGAAAATAAATATCAAATAAATGAAAATATCAAATATCTTGATATTTTGAAAATAAATATCAAATAAATGAAAATATCAAATATCTTGATATTTTGAAAATAAATATCAGATATATATCCATTGATACATATCAACGAACCCTGATAAAAGTAAATTCATATAAAATAGAAATGTATAAAGGGTGTCCCACTGTACTAGAGTAATAATATGGCCTATGATTTTGTTATAAATCTAAAATGCAAAAGTATTGAATTTCCAATTAAGTTTTTATCTAAAAATTCATCCAATTTTTAAAATTTTCTAAACTCTAAGATTTATTCACTTTTATATTTATAAAATGTGTACTTTTTCAATTATTAAAAGTTTAAAAATGTCTGATACTATATTAATTTCATTAGACTTAAATGAAAAGTTACTCATAAAAAGGCAAAGTGAAAAAATCCATAATAATTATCCTGTATCAAATACAACCATCATACTCAAAGGTGGATCCAAGAAGAGAAGATTACAAAGCTCCCCCCCCCATTATTTTATTTACATTCATTTTTTTAAATTAAAATTCATGATCATAATAGACTTTGATTATTTTAGTTTTTAGGTGTGTTCGTAATTATATAAATACGTAGCACCTATAGTCATTGTTCGGTCTGTCCACATATAACAGAGCAAAAACTACTCAACCGAATGGTCTGAAATTTTAAATATATAATTGTTGCATAATTTTGTCATTTCAAATTTTATGAAAATCGAATGTATAGTTTAATTACAGGGACAGTCAAAAATTTTATGTTACATTACTGCTAATGGGAAAAAAATTATTTAAAGTGCATTTTAATGATGTTACAGTCTTTCGAATAGAATGAAACTGATATGCACTTATGAAGTGCACTAAAACATACATTCAGTACAATATGCGAGGCTAAAAATATTTATAAAACTAGTTATAGTATAAACGCACCTCATTTGCCACATTTGACGTGCAATTTCCAACTTGTTTATTTTAGCAAAAATAAATTTTTTTCCCCCCCAAGTAACCAAAACAAATTTATTTCATCCTTTAATTACTTGTATCTTCACTTTGTAGAATTCAGAACTCCAACTTCAATTTATTTAAACTTATTGTAAAACTAATGTCTTTTCGTGATAAACAAGGGTGGGTTTTATAAAAAATCTTTCCAGCCACTATTTTTTTTAATTGTTCAGCAAAATGCAATATATGATGAAAATGGTATGGCCAAATTTTAAGCTAGAATAAAACTCATGTTTACAAGACATAAGTGTCATGTTTACATTGCTGCAATTGGAAAAAAACAGGAAATATATAAATTGTTGGTATATTTTCTATATCAGCAGTTTAAAAAAGAAAGTCTAGATATTCACTTGCCTCATTAAAAAATCTACTCCCCACTGGTGAATATATTGATGCAATGTAATAGCTTTCTATCTTAAGTTTCAATGATTTGTTCTATTGATATGCTTTCATTATATACACACAAATATCTATTATTTTGTGTAGGATGTTCCTGTTCATTACTAACATTTTCATGTCAATGAATTTTTGGGTGTTTCAATGTTTTCTGTTATTGCAATTAAATTTTTATTTACAATGCAAAGTATGACAAATCAGTTAAATAATAGTACTTGATTAATATATTTAATTAAAAAAAACTAATAATAAATATATGATAAATTAAAAAAATATTCCTTTAAGATGCATGACATTTGTAATACACAGTATAAAAATATAAAGAGTCTTCACAGTGTAATATTGTAAAAAAAAGAAAGAAAATAAAATTTCTATTTTACAGCTGGAAATTAAATTTTATGGAAACACATTATTAATAAATAAATACATTAAAACTACAGTCGGACCTCTATTTAACGAACCTCTATTTTGCAAACTTTTACTTGGAACAAAGAACATTTTGCAAATTTCTTCGTAAAATAACCTCCAAATAGCGAAGTGCATTCTCTATTTAACGAACTTTTTCTTGGGATCTAAATTTTTTTTCTCCCTATTTCGCAAAATATTACTGGACATTTCAAACTTATTCTTTCTGTTAACACATTTTATGATCGATGACCAAGGCTAGGTCTTACCAGGCACCTAACTCGCCGAGAACAGTAAAATCGCTGTGATTCTTTGCTTTCCATCCAAGAAGTGCAAACTTTCAATGTCTCCCTTTAACTTAACCCTCAATGGAGCTGCCTCATGTCCTTAGAGTCTCCCGTTTTCTAGATTGTTTATCATGATCAGTCGTGTTGGTAATTTCGGTTCTTGTAGCTTGAAAATGTCAAAGCGAAAGTATTGAGCATCAAAGAAAAAAAATACTCGTGATTTTAATGTAAGATCATTTTTTAAACTGAAAATACAATGTATTTCCAGACAATGTTTTGTTTCATTCTTATTTCCCTTGCAGATTTCTTTTTGATGGGTAAAATAAATAAAACAAATTGATATAATTTATAAAAAAAAGTGTGGTTAATTACTTTTTAAAATTGTATTTAGTGTTTATGGATATGTTTTATGCAGTTTAAAGTGTTCTAAAAGGTGACTCTATTTAACAAATTTTCCATATAACGAACTTTTTTTCGGGATTTAGAGACTTCGTTAAATAGAGGTCCGACTGTACTTACTTTTGACAAGCACAAGTCAGAAGCAGCTCCCTTTTAATCTTAAATATGATTTAGCCTGCAAGTATGCATTTAAGAGACCGAAAATTTTTTATTAATCTTGCTAGCCTCTTAATCGCATTCCAATGGGCCAACACAAAAAATCAGCAACTGTAGTAAAACATATCCCAGTGGTCCAACAATAGGAGTCAGCAACAGTGACAGATTCAGTAAATAACAACTGGAAGAGAGAAAGAGAGGGAGAAAAAAAATTAAATATGCAACACATGTGAAGTAGATGAAACAGAAATAGTATAACTATAAATAACAAAAGGGCAATATAAATTTAAAGGCAATTGTAAATTATGCGACAGTTTGTTTATTAAAAAAAAAAAAAAATATGCATTTTTCGTCTCCCCAATCAGACATATTATAGTTACAATTTTGTTACCAAGCACAATGTTACTTAAACTTCAATTTTATGAAATACCGATTAGAAATTATAAGTGGGGAGAAATGTTACAGTAATCAACATGTCCAGTTTTTTTTTTTTTTTTTTTTCAAAATCTTGGAATTTTCTCCCGTTTTTTCAGAGAAAAAGAGTAGAAAATATCTTGTTTAAAAAAAGGGGGAGGATATCAAATGCAGATATCAAGATATTTTTTAAAGTTTAGAATAGCATAGTAAAATTTACGTAATGTGTAACTAATATGGTTAAAATATAAAAAAATAACGAAACTTACGATATAGAATTCATAAAAGCCTCTAGTTTTTGCCCGTGTATAAATGACGTTATTTTAAATTTAAAAGCAACTCTAAATTACGTAAGAGCATGGAAAGTTAATTGGAGAGATATCAAATGTATGGATTATATATAACTATGCACAAATGCATTTGCATATTAACTCTGTGAAATACCGATTAGATATTATAGGAGGTCAGGATAATCGAGAACTAAGAAAAAAAAAATTCTAAAACCATAATTAAAATGAAGAAATAAAGAATTGACCAGATAACATTAAATTGTAAATAAGTATTATGTTATACTACATTCCGTTGATGTTAGATTAGAACTCTCCAAAAATATAAAGTTAAAACTTACGTATAATAATTCAATAATATTAAAAATCAATTATATTTGTTCAAATCTAAAAAACATGTAAGTACTTAAAACAACTTACCGAGATTTGTAACATCATTATAATGACGAGCGTCTGGGGAGGGCCGTGTCTATTGCGCCGTATGATACGGCTCAATAACTGAAGATATTAAAGAACCGTCATGTGCAGTAATGAAAAATAGGGAACTGCGCATAAGAGCCGTAAGACGGCTAAGTTGGAAGTCAGAGTGAGGGGTTACCTTTGTTGGCGATAACTCGATTGCAATTTAGCAGATAGTTGTAGTGATAAAGAATGCATTTTAGGTATATTTGTTTGTGTCAACCTTGGTTTGTGTTTATTTTGAAATGGATGACAATGTTTAGCTTCGCTGAGTTGTAGTTTAACTTAATTGTTTAATTTATAGTAATTAAGTTAGTATTTAGGAAACATATATTATTTATTAGCATTGGCAATTTAAAGTTATTCAAAATATTTGTTTTGAAAAATCAGAAAAAAATATTAAATTGACCAAAAAAGTTTAAAAATTCTTGAAACCAAGCGTAATTTAATTATCATATTTTAATGTAATTAGAAATATTCAGTACTTTTTTTTCTAGATAAAACATATACTAATAACGGTGAAAAAATGTAATCATCATTTTGTCTTATTTAATCTGAATTGAAAAATAAAATGAGATTAGACAAATCAATAAAATTAATGTTTTGCTGTAAAATGTTTAATTATATAAAATCAACTTGCATCTATGTAATATTTGGCTGAAGTGTTTCCATTTCTTAAAAGAAATAATTTCCAGATGTTTTCACTAAATAATCTTTAAGTAGGTGCATATGTTCAAATTCTTTTTTGTTTCTTTTTCCTTATTTTTAAGTAAATGAAAACATGCTGTTTACAAAAGTATCTATATGAAATACATTAATGTGAAAAAATAAATTATAGTATTTATCATGTATCAAAAATTTAATTACCAGTAGTAATTAATGCCAGTGATTTGTATTTTAATTCATTCATAATTGATTTTTTTTTAAATGAAATTGTTTTTACCAGATCAATGGCTAAAAAACAATTTAGGTTTAATTCCGATTTTATTTTTATTAGAAATAAGGGTACTAATAATTTAGCTGAGTGTAGATGATAATTCACCAAATATTGTTTCCGTCATCATTATTCATAGTGCATCCGCTTAATTTAAAATATAATCGCATTTTACTCATATTAGTTAACTTTCGTTTAAAATCCACGCATTTAATTTATTTCATTTAAAAAAGATGAAATAATACCATTAACCAAAATATTTTATTTCAACATCAAAATATTGTTTCTAATTTACACCCACAGTGCCACAGTATATAAAAGCTGCTATTGAAAAGGGCATAAAATTTTATTAGCGACATTTCCTTTTCAATATTTGCTCCCAGTTAACAAAAAAACACTGAAATATATATATTTTTTTTTTCACTTTGGTTCTGGCTTAAAGCTAAGATAAAACACAATGAAAAATTTACTTTATTGATTAAGAAATTAACTTTTTAGAAAAACACTAGTAAGAACCCAATTCTCAATTCCATTATCTAATTTGTCTTTGAATCATGCATATTACTTCTAGTAAAAACAAGTGTGCAAAACAATTTTTTTTTTTTTTTAATGTTTTTATTCTCTAAAAATAGAAGCTACATCTTTCAGTTTTAGTTGTTATGTTTTAACTTAAAATCTTATTAAATTAATTGTATAACCAAAACCTATTAGCATAATGAATTTGTTGTCTTCTATTGTGTAACTTAAAATAATAATAAATAATGTAGAAAAAGAGGAAACTTGAAAAAAATTATTGTTAACTGCCATTATGTGAGATGATTTTCCTTTACCTTAAAATTTTCTTTTTTAAAAACAGGACAAATCTAATCAGAACTTTTAGTCAGTTTTTCAAGACCACCTTTTTTATTTCACTGAACAACTTTTGTTTATATAGATCTTGGGTTTTTTTACTTCAAAATCACAGATCAAAATATTAAGTCTCTTAAAAAAATATTGAATCTTTGTGCTCCAGTCAGAAAGCATTATTATTCTTCTCTGAAAATAGGATTGTTTATAATTGCAGTAAAAGCTTGTAAGATAAAATCACAATGCAGTATAGAAAAGGATGTTTTACAAAGTACATTTCCTTTTACAATTTTTTTTTTTTTACTTAATGCAGGATTTAGTTGTATAGGATCTGTTTTCTTGTGTTTTAATGTACTTAACTAGACATACTTAAGTACAAGAATTTGTTTATTTACTTTTCAGTACAGAAATAGAACTTGAATTATCTTAACTAAAATCACCCTTTTATCAATTTCAGGAGATAAAAAGTTGCATTTTCAAGCGAAAAAAAAAAATATTGAACTGCAAGTTTTATACATTTGTTCATAAATCAGAGTTAGAAAAAACCCAGCCCGCTGGGCCCACTAGTCTAAAACCCAGGTTTTTTCGGGCTTTATTGAGTTTTTTTGGAGAACACTTTAAACTTCTAATTTTCATATACATAATACCTAAATTCTCCATTTATCAGTGAAACGTGGGCATAATTTTGCATTAATTGAGTATGAATTAGCAAAAAATGTGTAAAAAGAAAAAAAATGAAAATTATTTAAAAAGTACATCTGTATCTCATGGGACAAGTTTGCTGCACTAAGCATATATTAAGTGAACCACAACTGGATTTCTTTATGTAATTCTTACCTTAAGTTAAATATGCTAAATTTATATAGTTTCTTTCATTTTCTTCAAATCAGAAATCAGTTAAAAGCTTTTTTTTTTAAATTAAGAAATAGGATTTGTAATAATATATTTGAAAATTTTTTCAAAATTTGCTACAATATATATTGCAATAGTATTAAAAGTTGGATTAAATTGTCATGGAAGTCAGTGTCAGTGATATTTGCAAATTTAGATTGCAAATAGCGATACACTTATTGCTAGCTTTGCTGCTTTATCAACTCCAAAATGATTACATAACTTGCTCCAAACTAGAGATGCAACGAATATTCGGCCGGGCCGAATATCAAGTCCATTATTCGGCCTTGGCCGAATAATACTGTAATAAACGTTTTTATATTTACACAGTGTAACTTTTTAATTTGACAATTTATATTCATCATGTATAATGAAAATTTTATTTGAAATTAACTAACACTTTTTTTTCCATTAACTTTCATACCCCGAATGGGTTTTATCTACCCATTTTTATATAAGAGACTAATTTAGGAATCATGTTAAAAAAATTTTATGCTGTATCAGCAAGTACAAAAAGTATCTGTAATAAGCTAAAATAATCTGTTAAATTTAAAATTAATCTATTCAAAATTATTTTAATACAGCTGTACAAACAAATTCAAATTTTTTTTATCATAATGGGAAGTTTAACATTTATCCCTTGTTACATAAAAAAATATTTCTTTCAATAATATTTTGAATTATACCTATAAAGAACATAAATATATGATTGATTAGATATAGATTTATTATATGTATAAGATATTTAAGTCGTATATGTTGCAATACTTAAGAGTTTTTGTTTAAGCAAAATACGCTTAAAAGTTAAATACAATTTAAGTGATTTTTTAAGTGTGTTACTATTTCTTATAAAATAATGAAAGAAATGTAAGTACTGAATTCTTTTAATTAGTATGTATTTAAGTTTTACATATTTTTTTCAAGAATAGCATTGTACTGTTTATATTTGCCTTAAAAAACTGTTAAAATGTTTTCAATAAACGTAGATTGTGATGCAGAAATAATAATAATTCAGCATTCTCAGGTGATAGTCTATTTCTATTTCTTTTTTTTTTTTCTTTTTTTGTAAATGCTACCTGCTTCTGAAAATAATCTCTCACTATAAATGGTACTTCCTGGAGCAGAAAGGTATCTTTTTGGCTAATTGTGAAAGGTTTGGAAAGTCTTCTGAATTTTTCGCCCACCACTCCAAATGACACTGTTGTCTTTCTGGTAGTGGCTGGGAAAGAAAATCGCTAATTTCTTTTACTTCTTCACATTGAAAGGAACTTTCTATAGAACTTCACTCTGCGATTGGCTTGCAATTTCATTAAAGCATGCCCACAAAGAATTTGGAACTTGTGAAGATGGAATGGTTATGTTGGAAATATTTTGTTCACATTCTGTTACTGGTTTCATACTAACCTTTCTTAGTCTTACTAAAGCAGTTAATTTGGACTTTACTCTTACATCCTTTGCTTCATCTTTGTTGAAAAAGA
This sequence comes from Maratus speciosus, assembly GCA_963932465.1. NCBI lineage: Eukaryota > Metazoa > Arthropoda > Arachnida > Araneae > Salticidae > Maratus > Maratus speciosus. The sequence continues at coordinate 509,361,037 of OZ010787.1, read as the reverse complement.
ACACTTTAAATCTGGGGTCCAAAACTGTAGCGATGGAATAGAGTGTTCATTGTCTTGAATCGATGCAAAAGGTTTCTCCAAATTTTGTAGAAGAGTGTCTTTCATGGTGCCTACACCAAAAAAAATCTCCAGATTTAAATAAATATGATTTTAATGCTGTAACTATTGGGATGACTTCAGAAATTAATAATCTCGATGAGGCAATTTGTTTTGTTATTTCTTCAAATGGTTGTAATAGATTGAGCAATTTTTCTAAAATAGTCCCCTTGTTTGCTGTCAGATTATTTATTTCTCCAAATTTAGTTGCATATAGAGAAAGTGCATTTTTTTGTTCCTCTCCAACATATAATAGGTGCTATTCCAGCGTGTTGCCACACTTTGAACTAATTTCTTCTTAGGAATTTTTAACTCATTAATTTGTATATCAGTTAATCTGAACATGTTAATGGCGAATGATTAAAATGTGTAAACGATTTTTTTACCTACAACAATTAAGTCATTTATTGATCTTTAGTATGTTAGAGCATCAGATACTGTTAAATGCAATGAATGTAATTTGCTTTTCCTTACAGATGTTTCCTTCCTCAGAATCTGAAAACATTCACTATACACTTCTTAATAGTGTTTTCTTTGCTATGACAGCAAAGAAAAAAAAAATTATAAAATTTTTTTTGTTAATTGTGAGCTTTATAAAGTCTACAATGATCTCTTTCGACCATTTTAGAGGATATTCCTTTCATCCTTTCTATCAGTGGTTTTTCTTAAAATATTAAGATTTCTTATTTTTACTTTCTTCTATCTTTACAAGAAGAAAGTATTGGATTTGTGAAAATTTCGACTTCCGAATTTCGACGTAATTATACGTTTTAGAATGCCCAGAACACGATTTGATGGTTTTTAGAAAATGTCTGTCTGTGAATCTGTCTGTCACTCTGTCTGTGAGTCTGTATGTGACAAAAATTTTGTGGGCGCTCTATCTCAAGAACTAATGCACGGAATTTCACAAAACTTTGTATTTAGTTAGACCTTCATATAAACTAGACCTGATTAGTTTTTGGTGAAAATCGCCCAACAGGTGGCGCTGCTATGCAGCATTTTTCACGATTTCTGCAATAGCTATATCTCAAGAACTACTGCACGGATTTTCATAAAACTTCCGATTTAGTTAGTCCAGGACATAGTTTGGTGCTGATTACTTTTTTGTGAAAATCGCCCAACAGGTGGCGCTGCTATGCTGCATTATTCATGATTATCGCAATAGCTCTAACTCAAGAAAAAATGCACGAATTTTCATCAAACATCAGATTTGGTTAGTCTCTGATATAAATTAGTGCTGTTTAATTTTTGGTGTAAATCGCCCAACAGGTGGCGCTGCTGTGCTGCATTTTTCACGATTTCCACAAGAACTGTATCTCAAGAACTATTGCACGGATTTTCCTTAAACTTCAGATTTAGTTAGTCCTTGACATGAATTGACGTATAAATTAGTGCTGTTTAATTTTTGGTGTAAATCGCTCAACAGGTGGCGCTGCTATGCTGTATTTTTTGCGATTTCCGCAATAGCTTTATCTCAAGAACTAATGCTTGGATTTTCAACAAACTTCAGATTCAGGTATACCTTGATATCATTTAGTGTTGCTTATTTTTGGTGTAAATCGCTCAACAGGTGGCGTTGCTATGCTACATTTTTCAGAATTTCCGCTATAGCTCTATCTCAAGAACTAATGCACGAATTTTCATCCAACTTCAAATTCAGATATACTTTGTTATGAAATTGTGCTAAATCGTTGTTATTTCTTGTACTATTTAAATGATTTAATAGACGTGATTTATATAGAAGAAAGTTTTGTGATGGTCACAACATACTAGTTTATTTTATTCCATCTGAAAGCTGAAACTTATGTTTCCTAGTACTTTTAAAATTTTGTCATTATTTTGAAATATAACAACACACATAATATCTATTAAAATGTAACTAGACAATACCTGATGAGGAACTTCTTTTTTTGGCTGAATTATATTATTGATGCAAGTTTTAGGCCGAACACAGCCGAATATTTTTTCAGAGTAAAATAATGCTTTCAAAAATTAAAAATTTGTATAAAAATAATTTTTTAAAAGAAAACAATACATTTTAATTGTGAAATATACAAGAATTGTGCATATAGTGCATACTATATTTTGTTTTTAGGCAAAAATAAGTTCATTATTCGGCTGTAACTTGGCCGAATATTCGGTTATTCGGCCAAACCACTATCCGTTGCATCACTACTCCAAACCAGACCAAATGTAGAAAAGTATTGTTCGATTGAAGCAAAGGTAAGTGGTACTGAATGTGAAGAAAAGAAAAATTGACAAAATCCGGGAGGAAACTTATCTGTTTCACTCTTTTTTGCCATAATCTTAACCATTTTTGTATTGAAAACTCCTATATAACACTTTCATTGAAAATTGAAGCAGGATAATAAATGGGATGATTAATCTTAAAAGCTATAACAATGCAAACAATCAGGATGAGGTTCAAGTGCCATCTTTTTGCATGCATTAAGATTTAAATCATTTGGATACATTTTAGATTACAGGCATGGAAATCTTTTTTCTTTTTTTGGTCAGTTTATCTCTGCTTAGAAATTCCTTTAAATCTTGCTCTTTTGAAATATATTTAAATTGGCATTTATCTTTGCATTCTCATACCTCAGATTAAATAATGATACAGTTGTGAAAGCACAAGAAAATTTGAAAAAACCCACAATAGATTTTTTCGACGCCCGGAAAAACCCAGGTTTTTTCGGCCGGACCACTTGGGCAAACCCTGTCATAAGTATATTTTTACATTTTTGTTTAAAGTTCTAATTCCTATTTAAAACATTAAAATTTTTGTTTAATTGCAATTTTCAAAGTTTATACTTTGATAATTCTAAGTCTGTATTTCACCAATTTCAGAACTAGTACAGTACACTCCCTCAAATCCGCAACCCTAAAATATGTAAACAATGAATAATTTCAGTTCAAATGTAGACGCAAAATTACAATTTTTTTTGTTTTATTTCCTTCCGTATGTATTTTAACATGTAATTCTCTATAATATGACTGAAATAGTGGTTTTTCATAAAGGAAGTATAAATTTATTTGTGAAAAAAATCAAGATATTGCTCATACCACTTGTAATCAAAATCTTTTTACCAAATATATTTATGCATTAATCAAGCTTTTTTGGTTATTAAGACTGGCTAAACCTGAAATAAATCTTCCTCACATTATGACTTTTATGTGAATTAATAGGTTACCTTTATGAGGACAGTTTTATTTAATAATTATAGGAAAATGTATCGCATCTTTATTTTGCATATTTAATTATGCATTATTAATTATTTACTTGACCTTTACTTTTAATAATTTAACCATTTTTAAAATTATCTTATGTTTTATCATTTTAGTTTATTACTTTACTCCGTTATTTTAATGTTTTACTATATTGCAAGCATTCATTATAATTTTGATTGCATTATTTCATTCAAATTACTATTTAAAAATGTCAACCAAGCAATGACCAGAAAACCACACTACTTCTGGTCCCAAGCTGTGTGGATTTGAGGGAGTCTACTGTATACAGTAATATTCAATGTTACCATCTTTTAACTTAAAAGTCTAAGTATTTCTTTACATATTTTTAGATATAGCATGCCCATTTACATAAATCCACATCAGATCATCCAATTTCCAAATGATTCAAAATAAATGCTTAAAATTTTTTATTTACATATTAAAAGTATAAAAACATCAGACTAAATTGACAATATAAACTACAAGCAAAGACAATTACTAATAATATAATTACAAATACTAAGTAATCTATAAATATCTCAACTTCATGAGTCTTTTTGTTATTCAGTTGTACATTATAATTTGATATGATTGATCGACGTGATACGTTCTTAAAGACACAGAGTAAGCTTATAAATTAAGAGCCTATTTCAGTCAAATGAAAAGACGCGTTCGCTAATGCTAATCCTATGGAAGAAATTTATAAAGATATCTCGGTCGCATTTAAATATTTTTAAATGACTTTTTTTTGCATTGGATAACTGAGATCGATCTGTATGCAGGCCGTTGTTTACTTTTTCGATTTCCTTTACAGGTATTTTTTATGAGGACACTTTCATTTTCGGAACCGGCTTCGAAAGTAAAAGCATCCTTATAAAAAAAATCTGCAACCAAAATCGAAAAAGTAAAAAACGGTCTGCATACAGATCGATCTCAGTTATCCAATACAAAAAAAAAAAAAAAAAAAAAAAAAAAAAAAATCATTTAAAAATATTGAAATGCGACCGAGATAGCTTTATGAATTTCTACCATAGGATTAGCATTAGTGAACGCGTCTTCTCAGTTGACTGAAGTAGGCTCTTAAATATGCCAGTCAATTCATTGGGTATTAATTTGACAAAGAACTGAATAATTATTCAATAACTTTGTAATTAACTTATGTAAAAAAATGAAACTTTTTAAAAAATATATAAAAAGTGGACTATATTTTTCTGTTATACCAATACCATGCCAAAATGTATTCTAATGAGAAAATTTCATGAAAAAGAGACCAGTATATATGACTTTCTATTTATTTATTTTCCCTATTAAAGCTGCTAGTCACTCAGCTTCTGAATTCCCCTCGGTAATGTTTAGTCTATGGGCATTTGATGCATTCTTATATTCAAAACATCTCCTCGGGAAATTAATATTTTTAACTTCTTTTTTCTATGTTCTCATCTTAAAGGATGTCACTTTTTTTTTCTTAGTTTTAACTAACAAAAAAAGAGACACCCTTTAGATGAGAGCACTAAAAAAAAGTTTAAAATATTAATTTCCCGAGGAGATATTTTGAATATAAGAATGCATCAAACGCCCATAGACTTAACATTACCAAGGGGAATTCAGAAGCTGAGTGACTAGCAGCCTTAAGGAACAATTAGGGGGAGAAGATTTTTTTTTAAAATAAAATTTTAAACTTTGTGTGCTGAAGGGGGAAAGCATAAATTTGGGAGGGATACATGGGAGTGATTTACATGACTGATTATTCATTTAGTATTAGTATAGTATGCAACAAATAGAGCATAAATATAGCAAATAAAGCCTTTGTGAAAGAATATTAAAAGGCAGAAAACCAACATTTAAATATGCACAAATTGATTGCATGCATGCTTCTTTTTGTGTATTATTTGTGCATATTTAAACGTTGGTTTTCTGCCTTTTAGCAAATAGAGCAGATTTTTAAGAATAAAGAATTTTATTATACATTTGAATCTTTGTATTCTGGTGGAGAAAAAGCAAGAGGCGTTAATTTCCACCTTCAATCCCCTCTTTCGAATATTTCAATTTCAAATATATAAGAATTTAACTCTCATTTGCTAGGATAAATGTGATATTTCAATTAGAATATTGAGAAGACTACTTTAACGTTAACTCCCCTGCCCCATTTTTTCCATTTTGAATATCAAAATTTCAATTATGCCAATATTTAGCTCTAATTTGTTCCGTAATATTATAATTTGATCCTTTTCCAAAGTCAAAATTACAATTCACTTAGAAGGCTAAGGATGACCAGAAGTGGCAGGAGGAGGGGCTGAGATTTCGAATATTGAAATTTTAAATACAGAAATATTATTAGATTAATTTTAACACAATTATTCAGTTGATAAATAAATCATATGAGTTGTAAATTTCCAGGTGGCGAAAATTGTCCGGTCGAGGATTTTTCACTCACTTGGAAATTTACAATTCATAGAAATATTATCTCTCAATTTGTTCTCTTTATTATTACAATTCTGGTTCTGGAATCCAGCATTTCAATTAGAACGAGGGGAGGTATATGAAGGGGGTGAGGGGGGGGCTTTCAATAATGAGAAACATCCACCACTCTTTTCTAATAGTAATTTTTACCTTCTTTATGGCAAAAATTTTGCATTTAAATAAAGCGACTGTTTTTATTTGGAAGCAATCTTACTTTCTATCTGGGACACCTACACCTGCTGTGATCAGGCTCTCAGCAAATGGACGTATATAAATGTAACATGCTTACAATTAGAATTTTTATTACATTTTCTTAATACTCTTTTGGTGCTCAGTTTATAGATTTTACGTGCATGCACAGTATTTCAGCACAAAAAAACATTTTTAAAGATCTAGAGCAAAAATATTGTTTTACACAGAGGAAACATTATTTTGAGTTATGTAAAAAGACTCGTGACTCCTAAAAAGACCCTATTTAGCAACCGAAGACCGCTCACGGAAGCTGCCTCATTTGCCCGATGATTGCTGTCATGGGCGTATCCAGGGGGTGGGCTGATGGGGCTACGGCCCCATTCCCCTCCCCCCCCTCACGAAATTTTTGAAAGTTATATGAAAAAAATTTGCTATTTTTTTCTATCATACAGCATAATAGCAATTCTCATTAGTCCCATATTAGACGTCCCATATATGACGTCCCATTGACGTCACAGAAGAGAAAGGGAACTGATTCCTTCCGAAATATTCGAAAATTAAATGAAAAAAGTGTTTTTTTCCTTACTTTTTAAAATAAATTTGTAATTTTTTCTTCTGTCATACAGCGAAATAGCCATTCTCATTAATCCCATATTAGTTCACATTGACATCACAGCATGCTCAAAGATGGGGAGGGGGCTGATGGAATTACAGCTCCCTCATCTCAAAATAGTCGAAAATGAAATGAAAAAGTGATTATTTTTATTTTTTTGTTTGAGATAATCTGCTATCATTCAACAGACTAGCCGCTCTCTTCTCTTTAGTTCCATATTAGTGTACAGTGATACCACATTATAACCAAACATGTGAAAGGGGCTAATGGGGTTACAGCCCCCCTCCTTAACCCTTTCCGGCACATTGTGCCTGGGTCGGGATACCTGATTTTCAGAGTTGCAAAAAACACATCTACCCCAAAAAAACCCGGGTGGGTTTTTTTTTGGTAAAACCCACTCTAAAAAACCCAATAAAACCCACATCAAAGCAGGTTTTATTGGGTTTTTTAAAATTCATGATATTATTATTTAATATTCAGTAACTTTTATATTAGTTTTTTAACCTTTGTATTTAAACAGTTACACTATCCTATTAAAACATATTTTGGGTGTATTGCCAAATCCAAATGTGACAAAGTCAAAATAAAATAACTGATTAAGTCTTTTAAAAGCCTGTTAATGTTATGAAAAAAAAAAAAAAAAGCCAAAATCAATATACATCAGCTAATCATAACATTTCCGCACAGATAAAAAATGACAAGGTCTTTTATATTATGATTTAACAATATGCAACTTCATAATATAAGTTCCCAACTGGATACAAATTTGACTTATTCACTTTTGACCAGGGTTGGCCAAAAGAAAAAGAAAAAAAGAAGGACTTTTTGCTAAAAAACAAAACAAACCTTTTTTGTTGTTGTTTGTTTAAACCTGGGTTTTTTGGTTTCTTTTAGTATCATTTCCTATTACATACAGATGCATGTTTGTTGATAAGAATAAATATTGTTGGATATTATATAAGTATTATAACTTCATTTCAAAATATTCAAATTAAATAATTACAATCATTTATGTAGATAATTGCAATCATTTGTAATTTAAATATTTTTAGTAACAGCTATGTTCAAAGAATAAACCGTTCTATACAGTGAACCATAGATATCTTGAAAATATTATCAAGCATTATTTGATTAATAAATAATAAAAGATTAAAGATTTGTTTCAAAAATATGTTTTTAGTGGGGAACACAGATAAAAAGTATAATTATTAAAGTAACTCTTAAATATGCGATATGTGGTTATTATATAATATGATGTCAGAAGTAAAAGCATTTTTACAGACTTTTACACTCTTCATTTGTGTTATTTCAATTCAAATTACTTGTATATTAAGTTAATTAATAAAAATATAATAAGATTTCTTAATTTAATACATATACTTTAATAAAAATAAGGGACTCCCACTGCCCTCACTTCTTAAAAAAACAAAAAACCCAATAAAACCCGAAAAAAACCCCAAAAGCACAATAAAACGCTATAAAACCCAGCTGGGTTGGGTTTTTTATAAAAAACCCGGGTTTTTTGCAACCCTGCTGATTTTAATTCCAAACTTAGGAACGGCACCAAGAATATTTTAGTAAAATTTTGCTTTTACAATGAACATTAAAATGAACATATTTTTACTTTCTAAAAAAGTTTTTAAATTCCAGTGTCAGTCAATCATTTCATCATTTTACAACAAAAGTTGTCTGTGACGGAAAGGGTTAAATTGTCGAAAGTGAAAGGGAAAAAATGCTGATTCTTTTTATTTTTGTTTCAGATAAATTTGTAATTTTTCCTATCATTCCACAGACTAGCCACTGTTTTCTTAGTCCAGTCAATAGGGGATTTGACCTAGCAAAATTAATGGTAGTTCTGGAAATCGACTTACTTTATGTTTTTTGGATCGCTGAATCCGAATTTTTAACTTTCCACCAAAATTTGGTAAAATGCCCCACAAAAAAGGTTTTTATTAAAAAAATAATTTTTTTTAATTGTTTTACGGAAAAAGTATCTAGAAATTCGGAAAGTAGACAAAATTTGTAACAAATAAGATGTATGACATTATGACGTGGAATGAATAGAAAGGGGGGGGTGGGGGGATCTGTCTCGGAAAATGCGCCGCGGTGCTGCGTGGACTAAGTTGCGCAATTCCACTTAACTACTCACATCGTTTACATTCGCCCTCCCGTCTCCCCTCCGAACTTTCCCTATAAGGTTTACTTTAAGTTTTTTGGGTCGCTGAATTCAAATTTTTAACTTCCCCTCGAACGCCCCCCCCCCCCTCCAAAAAAAAATAGTTGTTTTTAAATTAAATTTTTTATTGTTTTAGGGGGAAAGTATGTAGAAATTCAGAAAGTAGACAAAATTTGCAACAAATAGGATATATGACATTATCACGTAGGATAAATGGGGAGAGGGGGGCTGCCTCGGAACATTCCCCGCGCGCTGTTCTCAAAAACCAAATTTTTTTCAAAAAATCAATTTTTTGGGGGATTTGCCAGGTGAAATTTGGGTGTGTAGTTACAAATTCGGATTCAGCGACCCAAAAAACATAAAGTGAGCCGAAATCCAGAACTAGCATTAATTTGCCAGGTAAAACCCCCTATTGCCTGGACTTGCATAACTTAGTGCACGAGTGCCGCAGTGCATGTTCAGAGGCAGCCCTCCCCCTCCCCGTTCATCCTACGTCATAATGTCATGTATCCTATTTGTTGCAAATTTTGTCTACTTTCTGAATTTCTACATACTTTTCCCCTAAAACAGTAAAAAAATTAATTTAAAAACAACTATTTTGGGGGAAGTTAAAAATTTGTATTCAGAAACCCAAAAAAACTGAGAGTAAATCTTATAGGAAAAGTTCGCAGGGGAGACGGGAAGGCGAATGTAAACGATGTGAGTAGTTAAGTGGAATTGCGCAACTTAGTCCACGCAGCACCGCGGCGCATGTTCCGAGGCAGATCCCCCCCTCCCCATTCATCCTACGTCATAATGTCATATATCTTATTTGTTGCAAATTTTGTCTACTTTCTGATTTTCTAGATACTTTTCCCTAAAACAATAAAAAATTGATTTTTTTTAATAAAAACCTTTTTTGGGAGGCTTTTTACCAAAATTTAGGGGGGAGTTGCCGGGGGAAATTTTGGTGGGAAGTTAAAAATTCGGATTCAGCGACGCAAAAAACATATACTAAGCTTTTTTCCAGAACTACCATGAATTTTGCTAGGTAGAGTCCCTATACGGTCTCTATTGCCTGGACTATCTCTTTAGTTCCATATTAAAGCACGGTGACACCACATTAAACCCAGCAAAGAAAGAAACAGTGGGTCATCAGGTGGAAAAAAGATGGCAGCCAGCAGTGCCATTACTTAAACCTGTTGAAAAGTGTCCAAGCCGAATGTAGCTGGCCCATCAGTGATGGCCAACAGCAGGCCAGCATTGGTATGCCATCACATTACTTCAATGCGACATTTTTCCTGCAGTGCTAGCACATATCCCACTGCTATTCCTTTGCTGGCCTAGCACTTTTCCTAACAAAAATTTATTATAGAATTCTATAAAAAAACAAAGTATCACATAATTATGGCTCTTTTTTCTATAAGCTAGTTTCACCAAGAGCTATAGAAATATCTGTAGAAGTGTCTATAATAGAAATGTCTATAGAAATATTTGAACTGCATGTGGTCACCCTCCCCAGTACTGACCGCGCTCGATGCTGCTTGGTTTTTGTGATCGGACATGAACAAGTGCTTTCAGCATACGCTATGACTGCTCGTAGTTTTCAAGTTCTCATTACACTATTTGATGTTTGTTTCTGTTGTGATTTACGTTCCCAATCATTAAACCGGTATAGAAGTTATTCTATTGTATAGAAATCCTACGTATACGCTTTTTTTTATTATTGATTCTGAACTGCATAAATTATGAAAACTGAAATCCTTTGCAACCTAGTAAAACCAGATTTAAGGAGAGAAAAAAAGGTCGTTGAAATAAAGAATTTATTTATTTATACCTTTACTTACTTATTTTGTTGGTGGCAGTGGTGCTATATTTTTTACAGTTTCAAAAAAATTTAGCTTCACAGCTTAAATTATGTTAAGATATTCATTTCAGATTTGTGTTCAAATACTCAATGTCTTCGATATTCGCAGCGCCACCTAGCGTAAGGGTTCCCAGCAATAATACTGCAAAAGTTCGTGCACTTCCATGTAGTGGTGGGCCAGCGCATGTGATAAAATGGATGCCCACCAAAATTTTATCTGATGATTTCCAACAGCAAAGTTGACTGAAGCTGTCCAGCAGTGGTCATGTTGTGGTAGACCATCAGCCAGCACTTCTCCAACACTGCCAGCACCTATCTTGCTGCTGGTCAGCAATTTCCTCTTTGCTGGGTATCCAGTGAAAAGAGCTAATAGGATTACAGCTTCCTACCGAAAATGAAATGAAAAAAATGCTGATATTTTTTATTTTGTTGTTTGAAATAAATTTGTAATCCCCCCCTCCCTATCATTCAACAGACTAGCCGCTCTCTTCCTTTTAGTTCCATATTAGTGCACAGTGACACCACATTATACCCAAAGAAGTTGAAGAGGGTAATGGGGATTACAGGGAAGTAAGACCTGCGCCAAAATCGCTTTCCTGCGTCAAGCTGCTACAAAACAGCTATTTTTTTCCATTTTGCGCCAAAACGTACTTGGCTCCAAAATGTAATTTAGCCCGATTTCGTCGATCAAAGGAACAAAAACAACAAAAAATTTCTAGGCTGCTAATTTCGTCAAAAAAGCAAAAAACCGCGGTCAAAATATTTCTAAAAACACGCAATGTTTGTCAAATGGTCGCGGAAAAAAACATGAATACAATTAATTCAAATTCAAAGGATAAAAAGTAATTTCAAAGAATCGCTAATTTCGTCAAAAAACGAACAAAATGCGGTCAAAAGATCGCGAAAAAATGCGATTTCTTTAAAAGATCGTGAATAAAACGCAAATTTTGTCAAAATATCGCAAAAAACACGAGAATTTCGTTAATAGATCGCCAAAAATACGCGAATTTCGTCAAAGAATCGCGATAAAAACGCGAATTTTGCCAAAGGATCGCTAATTTCGTTAAAAGATCGCGAATTCCGTCAAAGGATCGGGAATAAGCGGGAATTTTGTGAATAGATAGCTAAATTCGCCAAAAAAAAGAACAAAACACGGTCGAAAGATTGTGAAAAAACTCTAATTTCCTTAAAAGATCACGAAAAAATCCACAAATTTCATGAAAAAATCGAGAAAAACACGCGAATTTCGTCAAAAAAACGTGAATTTTGTCGAAGGATCTCAAAAAAACGTGAATTTTGTCAAAAGAATCGCTAATTTCTTCAAAAAATGAACAAAATGGTTCAAAATTTTGTAAAAAAACGCGAATATCTTTAAAAGATCGCGAAAAAACCGCAAATTTCATCAAAAGGTCGCAAAAAATTGCAAATTTCATCAAAAGATTTCAAAAAACACACTAATTTTGTCAAAAGATAGCAAAAAAGTCACTGATTTCAACAAGGGATCACGAAAAATATGCGAATTTTTTCAAAAGATCACGAAAAATACGCGAATTTGTCAAAAGATCGCGAAAAATACGCGGATTTCGTCAAAAGATCGCAAAAATATGCAAATTTCGTCGGTAGATCGCGAGAAATACGCAAATTTCATCAAATGATCGCAAGAAATACACGTGAATCTCCTCAAAAGATCGCGAAAAACATGCGAATTTTGTCATTGGATAGCGAAAAAAGAACGAATTTTGCCAAAAGATCACGAATTACTTCCAAAAACGGGGTCGAAAGAACGCGATTTTGTTAAAAGATCGTGAATAAAACGCAAATTTTGTCAAAAGATCGCGAAAAACGCGAGAATTTTGTCATAAGATCGCGAAAACGCGAGAACTTTGTCATAAGATCGCGAAAAACACGAGAATTTCGTTAACAGATCGCCAAAAACACGCGAATTTCGTCAAAGTATCGCGATAAAAACGCGAATTTTGCCAAAGGATCACGAATTACTTCCAAAAACGGGGTCGAAAGAACGCGATTTTGTTAAAAGATCGTGAATAAAACGCAAATTTTGTCAAAAGATCGCGAAAAACGCGAGAATTTTGTCATAAGATCGCGAAAACGCGAGAACTTTGTCATAAGATCGCGAAAAACACGAGAATTTCGTTAACAGATCGCCAAAAACACGCGAATTTCGTCAAAGTATCGCGATAAAAACGCGAATTTCGTCAAAGTATCGCGATAAAAACGCGAATTTTGTCAAAGGATCGCTAATTTCGTCAAAAAACGAACAAAACATGGTCAAAAGATCGTGAAAGAAACGATAATTGTGTTAAAAGATGGCGATAAAAACGCTAATTTCATCAAAAAGGTCGAAAAACCTCATGAAATTCGCCAAAAGATCGCGAATAACACGCGAATTCCGTCAAAGGATCGGGGAATAAGTGGGAATTTTGTCAAAAGATAGCTAAATTCGCCAAAAAAAGAACAAAACACGGTCAAAAGTTTGTGAAAAAACTCTAATTTCGTTAAAAGATCGCAAAAAAAACCACAAATTTCATGAAAAGGTCGAGAAAAACACGCGAATTTCGTCAAAAGATCACGAAATACGCGAATTTTGTCAAAGGATCGCAAAAAACGTGAATTTTGTCAAAGGATCGCTAATTTCGTCAAAAGATCGCGAATAACACGCGAATTCCGTCAAAGGATCGGGGAATAAGCGGGAATTTTGTCAATAGATAGCTAAATTCGCCAAAAAAAAGAACAAAACACGGTCGAAAGATTGTGAAAAAACTCTAATTTCGTTAAAAGTTCGCGAAAAAATCCACAAATTTCATGAAAAGGTCGAAAAAAACACGTGAATTTCGTCAAAAGACCACGAAAAACGCGAATTTTGTCAAAGAATCGCAAAAAAACGTGAATTTTGTCAAAGGATCGCTAATTTCTTCAAAAAATGAACAAAACGGGGTCAAAAGATTGCGAAAAATGCAAATTTCTTTAAAAGATCTCGAAAAAACCGCAAATTTCATCAAAAGGTCGCAAAAAATTGCAAATTTCATCAAAAGATTTAAAAAAAACACACTAATTTCGTCAAAAGATAGCAAAAAAGACGCTGATTTCAACAAAGGATCACGAAAAATATGCAATTTTTTTCAAAAAATCGCGCAAAAATACGCGAATTTTGTCAAAAGATCGCGAAAAATACACGAATTTTGTCAAAAGATCGCAAAAATATGCAAATTTCGTCGGTATATTGCGAGAAATACGCAAATTTCATCAAATGATCGCAAGAAATACACGTGAATCTCCTCAAAAGATCGCGAAAAACATGCGAATTTTGTCATTGGATAGCGAAAAAAGAACGAATTTTGCCAAAAGATCACGAATTACTTACAAAAACGGCGTCAAAAGATCGCGAAAAAACGCGAATTTGTTAAAAGATCGTGAATAAAACGCAAATTTTGTCAAAAGATCGCGAAAAACGCGAGAATTTTGTCATGAGATCGCGAAAAACACGAGAAATTCGTTAACAGTTCGCCAAAAACACGCGAATTTCGTCAAAGAATCGCGATAAAAACGCGAATTTTGCCAAAGGATCGCTAATTTCGTCAAAAAACGAACAAAACACGGTCAAAAGATCGTGAAAAAACGATAATTTTGTTAAAAGATGGCAAAAAAAACGCTAATTTCATCAAAAGGTCGAAAAACCTCATAAATTTCATCAAAAGATCGCGAATAACACGCAAATTCCGTCAAAGGATCGGGGAATAAGCGGGAATTTTGTCAAAAGATAGCTAAATTCGCCAAAAAAAGAACAAAACACGGTCAAAAGATTGTGAAAAAACTCTAATTTCGTTAAAAGATCGCAAAAAATCCACAAATTTCATGAAAAGGTCGAGAAAAACACGCGAATTTCGTCAAAAGATCACGAAAAACGCGAATTTTGTCAAAGGATCACAAAAAACGTGAATTTTGTCAAAGGATCGCGATAAAAACGCGAATTTTGCCAAAGAATCGCTAAATTCGTCAAAAAACGAACAAAACACGGTCAAAAGATCGTGAAAAAAACGATAATTTTGTTAAAAGATGGCGAAAAAAACGCTAATTTCATCAAAAAGTCGAAAAACCTCATAAATTTCGTCAAAAGATCGCGAATAACACGCAAATTCCGTCAAAGGATTGGGGAATAAGCGGGAATTTTGTCAAAGATAGCTAAATTCGCCAAAAAAAGAACAAAACACGGTCAAAAGATTGTGAAAAATCTCTAATTTCGTTAAAAGATCGCAAAAAATCCACAAATTTCATGAAAAGGTCGAGAAAAACACGCGAATTTCGTCAAAAGATCACGAAAAACGCGAATTTTGTCAAAGGATCGCAAAAAAACGTGAATTTTGTCAAAGGATCGCAAAAAAAACGTGAATTTTGTCAAAAGATCGCTAATTTCTTCAAAAAATGAACAAAACGAGGTCAAAAGATTGCGAAAGAACACGAATTTCTTTAAAAGACCGCGAAAAAAACAGATTAATAGATCACCAAAAACACGCGAATTTCGTCAAAGAATCGCGATAAAAACGCGAATTTTGCCAAAGGATCGCTAATTCCGTCAAAAGATCGCGAATAACACGCGAATTCCGTCAAAGGATCGGGGAATAAGCGGGAATTTTGTCAATAGATAGCTAAATTCGCCAAAAAACGAACAAAACACGGTCAAAAGATCGTGAAAAAACGATAATTTTGTTAAAAGATGGCGAAAAAACGCTAATTTCATCAAAAGGTCGAAAAACACTACAAATTTCGTCAAAAGATCGCAAAAACACGTGAATTTCGTCAAAAGAGTGCGAATAACACGCGAATTCCGTCAAAGGGTCGGGGAATAAACGGGAATTTTGTCAAAAGATAGCTAAATTCGCCAAAAAAAGAACAAAACACGGTCAAAAGATTGTGAAAAAACTCCAATTTCCTTAAAAATTCTCGAAAAAATCCACAAATTTCATGAAAAAATCGAGAAAAACACGCGAATTTCGTCAAAAAAAACGTGAATTTTGTCGAAGGATTGCAAAAAAACGTGAATTTTGTCAAAAGAATCGCTAATTTCTTCAAAAAATGAACAAAATGGTTCAAAAGTTTGTGAAAAAACGCGAATATCTTTAAAAGATCGCGAAAAAACCGCAAATTTCATCAAAAGGTTGCAAAAAATTGCAAATATTTTCAAAACATTAAGAAAAAAACACTAATTTCGTCATAAGACAGCGAAAAAGACGCTGATAAGGATCACGAAAAATATGCGAATTTTTTCAAAAGATCGCGAAAAATACGCGAATTTTGTCAAAAGATCGCGAAAAATACACGAATTCCGTCAAAAGATTGCAAAAAATATGCAAATTTTATCGGTAGATTGCGAGAAATACGCAAATTTCATCAAATGATCGCAATAAATACACATGAATCTCCTCAAAAGATCGCGAAAAACATGCGAATTTTGTCACTGTATAGGTAAAAAAAACGAATTTTGTCAAAAGATCACCAATTACTTCAAAAAACGAACAAAACGGGGTCAAAAGATTGTGAAAAAACGCTAAATTCGTTAAAAGATCGCGAAAACAGCAAATTTTGTCAAAAGATTTTGAAAAGCACGGTAATTTCGTCAAAAGATAGCGAAAAGCACAGTGATTTCAACAAAACATCGTGAAAAATACGTGAATTTTGTCAAAAGATCGCGAGAAATAAGTAAATTTCATCAAAAGATCGTGAGAAATACGCGAATTTAGTACAAGGCCGCGACAAATACGCAAATTTCTTATTTATGAGCATTAGAATTTCAATCTGCTCCAAAAACAGCTTTTATTGCTACAAAATTAATTTTTTACTGCTGCAAAATTCGATTTTTGCTGCTACAAAAATAGATTTTACTGCTACAAAATTCGATTTTTGCTGCTCCAAAGCTGCTACAAAATGACTTTAATGCACTTTCACCCCTGGGATTACACTCCCCTCCCAAAATAGTCGAAAATGAAATGAAAAAAAAATGCTGATTTTTTTTCTTTTTGTTTGAGATAAATTTGAAACTTTGTTTTTTGCAATATAACGAACTAGCCATTCTGGTTAGTCCCATATCACCACGCACAGAGTTGGCAAGTCTCCGGCTTTTTGCATACCACTATTATCTTTGAGAAAATGTTGTTCTTTTAAACAGGGGCCTCGCTAGGGGGGGGGGGAGCCTCCCCCACCCCCCAAACATTCGCGAATGTTATTACACTTGGCAAATTTACAAACTTAGTTGGCAAATTTGTTTAAAACTTTAATAAAAACTATAATATATTTTCTATTTTTGATAGACTTGGCAAAAATTACAAAACTAATTGGGAATATTATTAAACTTTTAACAAATAAGAACTATATTACATTTTCCAACTGTGGTAAGTTGGCAAAATTATAAAACGAGTTGGCAAATACTGAAATTTACTTGGCGAATTAAGGTTCTCTCCCCCACCAATAAAAAGTCTTAGCGATGGCACTGCTTTTAAATCACCCAGATGTTCCAATTAAATAAAATAACATTTTCTGTATAAAAATACTGGTATCCAAAAAGCCGGAGACTTGGCAGCTCTGCGCGCAGTTACACCACAGTATGCCCAACCAAGGGAAGGGGGCTGGTGGGGTTGCAGGTCGCTTTTCGAAATAGTCGAAAATGAAATTAAAGAGATGCTGATTTTTTTTTTCTTTCTGTTTGAGATAAATTTGTAATTTAGTTTTCTGTTTTACCGCATATTAGCCATTCTCGTTAGTGCCATATTAGTCCACATAGACAAACAGCATACCCAAAGAAGGAGAAGACTTTATTTTTGGTGGTAAGGAGAACAATTTTATAGATTTTAAGCTAGAATGAATTTCTTTTAAGTAAAAGTATATTAAAAAATACCATTAACTCTTTTCAACTTATTTCGGCGTGTGGCCGCATCAGAATAATATACGTCCCCCCCCCCCCAAAAAAAAGGCAAATTACCCATTAAGCTGAAGCCTAGGGGCCCACAAGAAAAGGGGTCCCTCTGCTAAGATTTTTTTCGAGTTTATTTTATTTATTTATTTTTTTTTCACATTGAGCTAACATTTAATGCAAAAATGTGCACTATTCTTTGTTTCACTCATTTATTGAATCTTGAAAATTATTAATTGTAGTTCAAACGCTACTCCACTTTTAATTTCTTTTTTATTCATAAAAATAAAGTATTGAATTCTTGAAATTTTTCGGCTTTCAGTTTGGGAAATATTTACGCAGAGGAGCCACGACGGCCTAGGCAAGATTTTGAAAGCACCTCTACGAATTATATCTTTGAAATTTTAATTAAGCATTTGTCTAACCATAACTCCTTACATTTTAGCACCATGGTCAGTCACACGACCTCACGCCAACCCCTCCCACCTTTAAAACTAGACCGAAATTTACATGTTTGGGGATATCCTAAATATGATTTGATTATATTTGAAAAAATTATGTTCGTTAAAATCAGGGTTGGCAGGTTTTTGACATGTGTCAGTTTATGTCGGGTTTAAACCATCACATCAAAAACCTCTTGTCAAAAATCATCTGTCAAAAACCTCAAATGCTACATTCAACTGTAAAATTTCACATTAAATGTCACATACAACATGCAACATTACACGTAATATTTAAAATTCACTATTACTGTATATCAATAATTAATATATAGTATAAAAGTATTATTGTTTGGTGCAACTTTTTTACAGGATAAAATTTGTATTTAAATTTTTTTGGTAATATTGTGCTTTTCTAAAAAATAGAGATAAGTTCACATGAACTGCACATAATTTCTGTTACTTAAAACTAATTTCTCTATTACTTTAGAGATATTAAAGCATTGCCTAGGTTTTTTTTTTCTAAGAAAAAGAAAAATTTATCTATATAACAAGATAATGTGCATCAATTTTATTCTAGTTTAGGCAATAACCATTCCATCAAAATTGAAACTGGATAACTAATCTTAAACATTTACAAAATAAGAGAATTTTTTTTTTTAAGTTTAAAGTCAAAATCTTAAAACATCATTTCTTTAAACATATAAAAATATTTTTTCGATTTTAAAACTGAATAAAATTGACCCAGTCTTCTAAAAGAAAGCCCACTTAATCGCCATATTGAAAAAGTAAATTAAAGAAGAGATCAAATCATGAAACCATACCATTTTATGGCTTATATTTTGCATCCCAACACTAAGGGGCAAGGGGTACCTGTACTGATTGCGTATGAAGCTGAAGAATCCCCTCTCCCGTCTTCTTATTTCAGTGCTATAGGGAGGACCCCATTACTTGGTGGAAAGTTGGAAAGGTATCATTTGATTCAATAGCTTTTCGGCTGAGCCTGCTTCGAAACTTGCTCATCCAGCAATGCTTTTGTTATCAAGTCCTGCTAGCTCAACATCAATTAAGAGACAAGACTATTTTCTAATGTTTCATGCACTCTAAACGCGGAAATCATTTTGGTGTAAATAAATGTACTAAACTGGTTATGTGCTACAGCATGCTGCGGGGTAAAACTGGTCTGGATTATTAATTGTACAAAAGGATTTTCTTCTGATTGGGAATTCCAAAAAATAAAAATATTTTACAGCACTTAATAATTTAAAATTATTAAATTATTATAATTTTAAATAAAAGATTACATAATTCATAGACATATTTAATGTATACGTATTGTTATTAAAATGTTTCAGTTAGTTACATGTTTTTGACAGTTTTCGACGGTTTAAACCAGTTTATGACAGTTTAAACCAGTTTTTAACGCTTGTCATGCCAAAAACCCAACCCTGGTTTCCTGGTTAAAATTGTTTGTGCTGCTATAATTAATGCATAAAATATCAAGAAGTTAGACCGCTGACGATAGAAACATACTTCCAACTGCGAAAAGTATAAGTACAGACTTTAGATATGGCATTTGTTTTAAATGGTCCAGTATACATATTAAAATACGAAATTTTGTATTTTATATGGTCCCTGCAAGAGTAATACTGGCCTTAGGTTGATATTTCAGGATATATTCTTTTCGGTATTTCAGGACACATTTGCCCAGCATACTACTTTTTTTTCTGCGACCGTTTGCTGAAATTCGTTATTTTTTCTGCGATCATTTGCGAAATGGACTTTACCCATGTGACGTCAGCCGCGGGTAAGCAGAAGAAAAACACCAATAGGCGTGGAGAACATTTTAACACTGCTCCCCATTCGTCCAATAAACAGTCTTTTTCGGAGGGTTTTCCCCCGCAGAGGAGTGGTTGTTGCCATTCGTGGGTAAAGTCCATTCCCGATTTTTATTCCGCGATCGTTTGCCGAAATTCGCCTTTTTCCCACGAATGTTTGCCAAAATTCGCGATTTTTTCTTTGATCGTTTGCCGAAATTTGCGATTTTCTCTTCGATCGTTTGCCGAAATTCGCTTTTCTCCTACGATTGTTTCGGCCCCACCAGTGGCCGAGAGGTTCTGATCTCGAAGCTGGTAGACGGGAGGTGCTGTGTTCGAATCCAGCCGCACCCGCCAGTCTAATCGTTCGGAGTTTTCGTGGTTTTCTTCGAACCTTGGATTTCCATGCGTAAATATGGGTTAGGTTCCCTTAGAAAGCCCCCCCCCCCACGAAGGGCGCTCCCCCCTCGGGCCTATATCCCTCGAGTAGATAACTGGCCGTCAAAAATCAATCCGATCCAATCCCACGATTGTTTGCCGAAATTCGCGATTTTTCTCCGCAATCGATTGCCGAAATTCGCGATTTTTTTTCCGAGATTGTTTGCCGAAATTCATGATTTTTCTCGGCGATCTTTGTCGAAATTGGCGATTTTTATTCCGCGATTGTTTGCCCAAATTCCCTTTTTTTCCCGCGATCGTTTGCCGAAATGGACAATTTTTTCCGCGATCGTTTGCCGAGATTCGCGCTTGTTTCTTCGGTCGTTTGCGGAAATTTGCGTTTTTTTTTCGTGATCGATTGCCGAAATTCGCGATATTTTTTCGCACTTGTTTGCTGAAATTCGCGATTTATCTCTGCAATCGTTTGCTGAAATTCGTGATTATTTTTCCCGTGATCGTTTAAGGAAATTCGCTGTTTTCTTTAACAATCGTTTCTCGAAATTCGTGATTAATTTCTGCACTTGTTCGACGAAATTTGAAATTTTTTTACCCGGCTTTTTGACGAAATCGCGATATTTTCTCCGCATCGTTCGACTTAATTCGCGATTCATTTTTGCAATTGTTTGACGAAATTCGCAATTTTTTCCGATTGATAAAATTCGCGCCTTTTTTTACGCGATCTCTTGACGAAATTCGCGAGTTTTTCCGAAGTTGTTTGACAAAAGTCACAATTTTTTGCTCGAATAATTGGCCGGAATTGGCGATTTTATTTATATGGATCGTTTGACGAAATTCTGTTTCGCAATGTTTTTTTTCGACTCCACTGAACAACCGATTACATAGGCGTAACCAGCCTTCTGAACGGGGGGGTGCCCAGACTTCTTAACCTGAACATGTTGGATACAAACAGTATCTTATATGGTAACCCCTGCTGAAGCTGAAACGGTACCTCATAAAACCGGTCGAGTTTCCGTTTTAGACAGGTTTTCATCTTAGAAGGTATAGTTGTGTGGTATTTCTTTTAAAAAGGGCTCGAACGCGATTTTCGTTTGCATGAGGAGGGATGAGAAGGGATTCAAAGCATCAAAACTACATCTAATGGTAAAAAAAAAAAAAAAAATGTAAATCTCCTTGCAGCAGTGACATAAGACAGTGACTAAGAGTGGTCACAAGTGCAAAATATTGTGGTACCTAACTTCTTATAAAGATTAAAAAAGAGCTTTAATCATACTGGAAACTTCTATAGGCACAGGAGAACACTCATAGTGCCAAGTTGCCACTAATCAACCGTAATATGTGGGTCAATTTAACCCTGGTTTAATACATTTCGTACCGGATTTTTTTTTTCAGAGATGAAATTAAATAAGTTCCACGTAGAAAACTGGAATTAAATAAATAAAAATTCATCAAATAATTTTTCTGGTTCGAAACTTCGTTAAACTGGGTTAAATTAATCCCCGCATTACGGATGATTAGTGCGAGCTTGGCGAACACTGCATGAGATCTAAAATTATCTCAGTCAAAGTCTTGTAGATGAAATTTTGCGGGATGATAAATCTCAGATAATACATGCAACCAGTACATACGCACGAAAGTTTTTCAGAATGTGACTCCATGACTTCTTAGGGATCACCGGAGGGACCCAAGAAATTTTGGAGGAAAGTCTATACAAATAATTATTTTATTATTATAAATAATTATAATATTCATTAATATCGTAATTTCCTGCCTTATAATCCGTAGATCAAACAATCATGTTTCGATCCAGAAATTTTATTTCATTATTGAAGTTAAATATTTATTACGATTTAACAAGTTACATTTTATTGAACAAGATTTCTGGGTTCGAACGTAATTGTTTGGTCCGCGGATTATAGACCGGGAATTGCGGTATTTCATGTTTTTACCACAAAATGTGTCGAATATATTAAGTAGGTCATGATACTAAGTTTTATCAAGATAAAAATTATACTATCATGATGCGACTGTAATAATAAAGATAGGTACTTGTCTGTCTATGTATCTGTGTATGCGCGAGCGCTGAACTCTGTAAAAACGATGCAGCCCGTACAGCCGTAAGATTTGACAGGACCTGTATGCCTGAAGTCATGCTTATCGAAGAGAATTTCTGGAATTATTCAATTAAAGTTTTAGGCGAATTTTTTCGCATTTTGCGGCATTTTTTTTTTCAAATTAGTAAAAAAGAATCCGATTTCAATATTTTATCCAGTATAAACTTGATCTTCTTTTCAATAAAGTGTTTTCGAAATTCTTACAGCGATTTTTCAATTTTTAATAATTTTTTAATGTTGATTTTTAGAGCGGTTTTTTTTTTCATTTTGTGGGTGTCTTTCTTTCTTTTTTTTTTTCTTTTTTTTTTACTTTCCTAAACGGAATCGATCCGGTTTAAATCTTTTACCCAATCAGTTAATTTCGTTCCCTGTAGATTTTTTTTTATCTTTTCCGAATTTTTAATGCGATTTTTAGCGGTGGTTTTCGTGCTTTGAAGCGATTTTTTTACTGTTTTTGACATAGAAAAAACTCTCCGGCAATTTTTGCAATTGCCGTGATTAAATTCGAATTAGGAGAATGTCAAATAAGTTCTTATAAGGAAGCTGAAAATTTAATTTGGCGCGAAATAAAAAGCGCAATAATTCAAGATTCGCTTCGTTCGAAACAGAAGAGATCGTAGCTTGCTCGGAAGTACGTTGCCGAAGAAAGTTCCCACCTCAATCCTAGAATTGTTTAATTCTACGTTCGTTAAAAATAAATAAATGAACTTTTCTTTGAGGGATAGGGTTTGAAATAACGAGCGGGATCGCGCGATTTGCGCACAGAAAAGGAAAGTCCCGCATAATAAAAAATGCTGTGCAGTATTTCCCCCCTCCAAATTCTTTCACAGACCAGTGATTCTTCAGTGAGTGTTTTAAAATTTTTATCCGCGATTTTTATTTCTTTTATGGAGTTTTTCAAAGTCAATTCGTGAATTGGCCCCGGAAAAATTTGAGAATTTCTTCAAACGATCGTGGAAAAATATCGGGAATTTCGATAAAAGAATGCAGAAAATAATCGCGAATTTCGTCAAAAGATTGCGCAAAAAATTACGAATTTCGATAAACGATTGACGAAAATTTTTTGCAAATTTCGTCAAAATGTAGCGAAAAGAGTAGAGAATTTTGTTAATTGGTAACGGAAAGATAGCGAGAATTTTCCCGACCGGCCGCGCAAAACTATCGTGAATTTCGACAAACGACCCCTGTAAAAAAATCAGTTTCGTCAATCCGCCGCAACAGAAAATAAATTTGATCAAACGATCGCGGTAATTTCATCAAAGGATCGCAGAAAGAAAAAACGAATTTCTTCAAAAGATCGTAGAAAGAGAACGCGAATTTCATTAAAAGATCGTGCTAAAGAAATGCCAATTTCGTCAAAATATCGCTGTAAAAAATGCGCATTTCGTCAAAGGATCGCGGTAAAAAATACGAATTTTATCAAAGGATAGTGGTGAAAAGTGCGGATTTCGACAAAAAATCGCGTAGAAAGACGTGAATTTCGTCAAACGATTTTGGGAAAATATCCTGAAATGATCGCAGAATAAAATCGCGAATTTGGTCAAAATTTACTGCATTGGGCTAAAAGATTGAAACCGGTTTCCCTTTTCTTACTTTCAAAAGAACGCCGCGAAACGAGAAGAAACTTTAAAAATCATATAAAAAAATTTAAGAGGAAAAAAAATTACTATATTGACTTGAAAGACTGCAACCATATTCCTTTTACGAATATCAAAAAATGGCCGCGAAACACGAAATTGAAAACAACCAACCAACCTACAGATTAATTTGAATTTTCTGTGCTATTATTTTTCATTTTCAAAGGAGGCAGGGTCTGTACACTCTTTCCTATTTCCCCCGGCTAATCGCATTTTAGAATATCGTTTCCCATCTGTATTTCCTTTCAAATTTTTTTGCGTCTTTCTAGATTTTAAAGTACGAAAGCAAAGAGACAAATAGTTTCTATCCTCGTCAAGAACTTGCGGTAAGGCTGTTCTCAAATCCAAAAGCGCAACTTTGTGACATAAGTTTTAATTTATTTTTGTTCGGAAATGCATGAATCTAGCTGATGTTATTGTTCAGAAACTATGTCATCGAACTGTTTTTTCGTTTTTTTTTTTTTTTTTTTTTTTTTTTGCAAACGCAATAGATCTTTCAGAAAATAGTGTCAAAGTGGGCGTTTTGAACCGAATTTCCGCGCGAAAGGAGAAAGAGCAATCAAGAAAGTGCAAAAAACATGCTTGTCACGTGATTCAAATCGCTTCTAACTCAATACATAATTAATTGATCAAAAAATGGAAAAAACAGTTCGCTTCCAAATCGCTTCCCTAGTCATGCTTTCCAATTTTATATTTTTCTGTTTAAAAAGGAATTTGTAAATGTGTCAGAACGTTTTGCGCTTGTTGAGCGGAGCAGTTGAGAACAGCCTTAATTTCTCATGAAATTGCAGAAACATGAAATAGAAAGAACGGTGTTACAAAAAATCTCCCCCAAACATAAGACGTCAAAGTGGGATTATAAAGTCACCTTTTCGACTTACTATGGCTAATACAGATCAATTCTTGTAAATATTCTAGTTTTAAAAAAGATAAACAACATAATTTTCATAGAAAAGAAAGAAAGAAAAAAAGAACCTGGGTTTCTTTTTTTATCACATTTCAAAACTTAGGCTGTTAGTTTTCTGAACGAAGCTAATATGCTAAACTAACTAAACTCTGCTTTCAGTTCTTCTTTTTTTCTTTTGTAGATTTCGATTTTTTTAATAATTATGCTTGAGTCTGCGCAAGCGGGGGGGGGGGGGGGTGCCCGGGCACCCAGGGCACCCCCCCTAGTTACGCCTATGTGATTAACGAAATTCGCGATGATTTTCTTTCCTGTCTGCTGACAAATTCACGTTTTTTTCCCCTGTGACTACATGACGAAATTCATCAATTTTTTATTATCAGATGACAAAATGTTTCACTGTTTTCTGGCTCATATTTTTTTCCCTCCTATGCACTTATTAATTCCAAAATACTGGTTTTGTGGAATTTTGCACAAAACCCCAAATTGAATAAATGATTTGCGGGAATGTATATATATTCGTGGAAAAATCATGACTGTTATTGCTATAGTACAAACTCGCGAAATTTCAGGACAGATTACCATATTTTAGGAAGTTTTTTTATTTTTCGAGAATTTTAGAAATTTCAAGACAAGTACGGCCCCTGGGTCCTAAAAGAATGTTGTCCTCCATCTAAAAAGAGCATTTTAAAAAAATCGCATTCTTTTACGACTAAAACTTACCAAATTATAATATTTTGAATTTTATGAATTTTCAATGTTTGCCGTTTACCAGTACTAAATAATACTTCTTTCCGTTTCTAGTGCTAGAAAACACTGAAATTACATAACATTCGTAATTTAGTAAGTTTTGGTCGTAAAAGAATATTTATTTATTTTTTTTTTTTGCTTTGTTCCTCTTAGACAAAAAACTTTTTTCTAAATATAACCTATAAACCCAGGGACTGTATCAAAATTAAATTTAGAATTTTACTAGGTAAAACAAATACTATATCTAAAAATTTGTGATTTCTATAATTTTTGTAAATGGAAGTACGTTTCCTCCATCAGGTGTTTATGAGGTAATTGAGAAGACGTGTATTTTGAATATCACCTGGTCTATATCGCTTTGAAGAAGAGGAGGGGGCCCGAGTAGTGATTAATCCACCTCCCGCTCCAGGGGTGATTCTGAGTGAAAAAGAAATTCTGAAATTAAAATCAAATTTTATGAAAGGTTGCTGCAGTGGGGGGGGGGGGGGGGGGAGGATCCTTCCCGGCGCTAATTGTTTTTGTTACAGTTTGGGTTAATTCTGTTTCCATTTCAGGTCGATTTCACGCTGAGTGTAGATTTCTGCAAGTTGAGTTCAGGTTAACCAGACTTTTAAAAAAGTTTCTTCCGTATATCATTTCAGTTTAAAAGCTATGCCTATAATAATAAAAATATAGTTGCTTGTATGTTTGCTGTTTTCTAAAGAGACCGCTGTGCTTCTTCCGCGACCGTTTGATGAAATTCGGGTTTTTATTACGACCCTTTAATGAAATTCACATTTTCCCTCGATTCTTTGACGAAATTCGCTTTTTTTCAGCAGCCTTTTGACGAAATTTGCATTTTTTCGTGGCCCTTTGACGAAATTCACATTCTTTTGCTGTCTTTTGACGAAATTCGCTTTTTTCCGCGGCCCTTTGGCGGAATAAATCCTTTTTTTTCGCGATCCTTTGCCGAACTTCGCGTTTTACCCACGTCTTTTTGACAAAATTTGCGTTTTTTCTACGGCCCTTTGACGAAATTCGCGTTTTTTTCCGCGGCTCTTTAACAAAATTCGCGTTTTTCTGCGATCCTTTGTCGAAATTTGCGTTTTTTCGGCGGCTTTTTGACAAAATTTGCGGATTTTTTCGGGAACCTTTGTCGAAATTCGCACTTTTTCAGCACCTTTTTGATGAAATTCGCGTTTTTTTCCGCGGCTTTTCGACAGATTACGTGTTTTTTCGCTTTCATTTGTCGAAATTCGCGTTTTTATCCATGGTCCCATGATGAAATTCGCGTTTTTCAGCGGTTATTAGACGAAATTCGCATTTCACCCGACATCATTTGACGAAATTCACTTTTCCTCCGTGATCATTTGGCGAAATTCGCGTTTTCTCTACAATCATTTGACGAAATTTGACTTCTTTTCGTGATCCTGTGACAAAATTCGCAATTTTTCACAGCCCTTTGACAAAATCCGTGTTTTATCCGCGGCCTTTTGACAAATTCTCATTTTATCCGAGGCCCTTTGAAAAACTTCGCATTTTATCCGCGATCCTTTGACACAATTCGTTTTTTTCCGCGATCCTGTAACGAAATAGGAGATTTTTTTCAGCGAATGATTGACGAAATTGATTTTTTTCGCCGACCATTTGTCAAAAATCGCGGTCCAAATTTTCGGGTTGTTGGCTGATTTTTTTAAATTATCGGAACCTTAAATTTTAGGAAAATCCGGAACAGAATCACCCTCGCCCCCCCCCTTTCGCCTCTGGCTATGGCCTTATTGTCAAAAATTATTTTTGTTTACAACAAAATTCAGTATGTTTCCTAATATAAATTAAAGTACCCCCCCCCCCTCCTCCGAAATAAAATCCTGGATATGCCATTGATTGCTCTGGCCCTGATACCGGACAAATTTCATTCCAGACACATAAGTATACTCAGTGAACCTAAAACTCAGATTTTTAACAAATTGTTGTTGTTGAAAATGTAAATTTTGTGGAGTATTTTCAACTTTCCAAGTTTGTCCGTGATTTTAAACCCGTCGTAGAAGCAATCTGTATTAAATCTTTTAACCCAATATATATTGCATTAGCCTTCTTTTCAATAAAAATTATTCTAAATTCGTATTGCGATTTTTGTATGTTTCACAAACTCTTTAATCACTTTCGGCGAAATTGAGGTTTTTGCTTTTTTTAAATGATTCTGGTATCTAGTCTTTGCCATCCAGATGGAGACTTTTTTCGAATTATATTAATATCCCATTTTTTGCAAATTAAAAAAATAAATTAAAGTTGACACAATTTTTCGGAAAATGCAAAATATACCGAGAGGCGGCTGCACAGACCATTACTTCCCGGATTAGACAGAACTCGATTAAGAACTAAAAAGGTCTTAAAACACCATCAAAAACTTCTAGGCCTTTCGAAAGATCTGAGTCTTTCTTCGTCAGGCACAAAGAACACGTGCTTCTATTATGAAAGCAGTTGCAAGACTGAAACGAGATATAAGGGAAAGGAAACAAGCTGGAGAAACAGCCAATAGGAAAGTAGAAATCAACAGCCAATAGGAAAGCAGAAAACAACAGCCAATCACAGAAGAGTATAATCAAAACAAAAGAACACAGAGTTGGAGGGAAATAAAGAAGCAAAAATAAATAAATAAATAAATTACAGTAATAGCCCGACTTACGTCACTCCGCATTTACGTCGCCTGGCCAGGAAAAAAAATTCCATTATTTAGACGCACTTTGAACTCTTTTGAAAACTTTTGGAAGAAATCTAACATGTCAGATGCAGTCACAGCCACAAGAGGTTCATGAGATTAAGTTCAGCAAAAAACAATGAGAGATGCTTGGAAAAAACTGTGCCCTTTCCCTTCGCAGAGACTAAGAAAACATTTGAAATCGTCGAAAATGGAAGAGAACTCAACTTAGAGATGGACTCTGAAGGTGTTGTTGAACTCATAAATTCAACTGATCCGGAATTAACGGTCGACGAATTTACCGAATTAAAGAACAAAGTACTGTCGAAGAAATAGATAAAGATTTTGAGCCTTGTGGGGAAAGAGAAAGATTATGGCGATTACAAAATTAACCAAAGCACTAAACCTTATTGAAGCTGGAATGACGGTTCTTGAAAAGATTTATTCAGACGAGCATAATGTAGCAACGACTAGAAAAAGCTTAGAAAACTCATTCTACTGTTACGAAGAGCTTCAACGAGACAAAAATAAAAAAATTGTCGGTTCAAACGTCATTGCAACATTTTTTCACATGCTCAAAGACTCGGACTGGCCAGCTAGAAGAACAATAAACTGCAAGTTAAAAACTTAGTGATTTATTCCAAATTCTTATATTGCAAACTAATTTTTTTGCTAATGTTAAATGTATGTAACACAATCTCTAAATACAATAGAATATGATCATTAGTATTTGGTGATTTTTTATTACTTTTCTTTTTTTGTTCATCTAAATGCACCTCGACTTACGTCGCTAGTCTTGGTACGAATTTCTGACGTAAGTCGCAGCATTACTGTATAATAAAATGGAAACACACACATATATATGGGAACACGTGATATTTAAAAATAAATAAATAAATAAGATATAAAAATTAGACTAATATTAATTAATACAAAAAATAAATTATATGGTGGTACTGAAAAATTTTTTCCATGATGAAGAGAGCATTGTTGAATCAGATTTATCATTAACAATAACTTCACGATTAAGATAAACGGCTAAAATTTCAAGTAAGTCCAATTCAGAGATCAAGCTCACTAAAATCGGGTCCATACGGACCCGATTTTATTGGTTGATCGGTATGTTTATGGTTGTGTTTTCTTACACCCAAAGGTATGAAAACATGGAGAACTGGATACAGGAAAACACAATGGTAAACCTACCATTGCAGAAGGCACTAAAATCGGGTTTTTAGGTGTTTTCCATGAAGATATGACTTGGCAGACCAGTTGCATTTTAATAGACGAATCGAATTCTGTTTAATCCTGGATTTTCAGCCATCAACCGCGACCAACGACGTTCAAGGCCAGTTCATGATTTTTAAAACGTCACATGGAGTGGATCTTCTTTACAAGGTGATTGGCACGTAACGATGGGCGCTCCGCTTTGTACCAATCATCGTGTAAAGATGATATACTCCGTTTGACATTTTAAACGTCATGAACTGGTCTTTATGTCGTTGGTCACGCATGAACTCGATGAGTTGATGGTCTGTGCAGCTGCCTGCCGGTCTAAAATCAAAACGAAGTTTCTCTACCTGTCTGCGGTAGTTGTAAGAAGCCGGGTGGGGGGGGGGATTTTTTTTTTCGAAATGCTCTTTTTATTTTTGACGTATTATTGACGACTGCATATTGGTTTTATTTTCGAATAAGTAATTTTCAAAAGAAAAAAAAGTCACTTCAATTGAGCCTGCTTAGTTTATGACATCATTATAAATGTTCAGAAACATTCATGTTATTAATATTACCTTTTTCTTACCTACTGCATGTAATTTGCATACTTTGAAGTCCACCGAAGTGAGGATTGCTTTGGGGTTTATAGCTACAATGACTGCCGCCTCGAATGATCCTTTATTTTATACACAGAGATAATTACACATTTTTGACATAACAATTTCGTCAATACACAAGGACGAGGTAGCACAAGGAAATTTACAACAGCAGAGAATTACTTCCAGGAGCTCGACAAAGAGTGTGCAACGGAGCGAGCGGGAGTCGAACCCACAGAACTCCTACGCTCTCAAGCAATTAGCGATGTGGTGCCTTAACCACTCGGCTACGCAGGCCCTCTTGCGTACTTTACTAGTGTATTTTTGCAAAGCACAGTTTTCTGACAACTGTATGCACATTCAATTTAATCTACGTTGCTGCCAGTTGTCTGCCTTTATAAATAAGAACATGCGGCATAGTGCATGCTATGAATTATAGATATAATATACAGATGAAATAGAAAGTACAACGTAGCAACCGTTCGTTTGGAGTCAGTTTCCAAGCAGAACGTCATGATTGACTTCACACTGAAAGCATCTATTGTTTGAGACGATCTTGGACAAAGGCGAATCGTCAAGCTAATGTTGTTAGCTTGTCCCACTTGTCCAGTTGAGTATCACCACGCATAAGAAAAGGGCATGTTTACAAACAAACACTTCTCTCAACCAATCTACTACTACATTTTTATCTTAGCGATCATTGCAAGAATCACACTTGGCGACATAGACCAATCATATCATAGACCTGTTAAACCAATCTGTTATTAAAGACCAATCAAATAGACTTTACCCATGTGACGTCAGACGCGGGTAAAAAAACGAAAAACACCAATAGACGTGAAGAACATTTTAACACTGCTCCCCCTTCGTCCGATAAACAATCTTTTTCGGAGGGTTTTTCCCTGCAGAGGCGTAGTTGTTGCCATTCGTGGGTAAAGTCCATTCCCGGAGTTCATGTGTATAGTAGGAGTTATAATGAATGAACAGGTTTTTTTTTCACTAGATTAATATTAACACAATTATTCTAATTGGTAAACAAATCATATTAGATGTAAATTTCCAACTGGGCGAAAAATGTCCGGACCAGGATTCGAACCCGGGACCTCCTGGCTGAAGCCGCCAGTGCTCTGCCATCTGAGCTATCCCGGACGATTCTGGTCGGACTTTTTCACCCAGCTAACCTTGATGATTACAGCATCTGGTCTGAAACCTGGTTCAGCTCAACAGAATAAATCTCAGGTAATGGAACTCCAGAAATCGCTGGATGCGAAATTACACTAGATTAATATTAACACAATTATTCTAATTGGTAAACAAATCATATTAGATGTAAATTTCCAACTGGGCGAAAAATGTCCGGACCAGGATTCGAACCCGGGACCTCCTGGCTGAAGCCGCCAGTGCTGAGTTAGGCTGGCTGAAGCCGCCGGTTTTTTTTTACTGACCAACAGTAATTCAACCAACAGTGACGTCACTGCCCTTTCCTTATAGTTTTGTTATATCGTTTTGACATAATTCGGACAAAAAGATCTGTCTTATCCTTGCGTATGTCAGAAATCCCATATAGAGGGCCCACCGTGGCTGAGTGGTTAAGGCACAACACCGCTAATCGCTTGAGAGTGTAGGTGGACTGCGAGTTCGACTCCCGCAGGCTGGCCCGTTGAACACTCTTTGTGAAAATCCCGGCTGTAACTCTCTTGTGTTGTAAATTTCCTTGTGGTTATCTCTTCCTTGTATATTGACGATGACTTATAAGCGGGTACCTGATGCCAAACATACAAGTCAGATGTATGTGTTCAATGTAATAAAAATAAATCTCATAGAGGCGTTCGTGGCCGAGTAGTTATGGCACCACGCCGCTAATCGCTTGAGAGCGTAGGAGGTCTATGGGTTCGACCCCCGTTGGCTCCGTTTCACACTCCTCTGGAGCTCCCGGTTGTAATTCTCTGGTGTTGTAAATTTCCTGGTGTATTGACGAAATTGTTACGTTATCTCTGTGTATAAAATAAAAGGATCGTTCGAGGCGATACCCACTGTAGATATATAGGCCCCAAAGCAATTGGGTCTCCGCAGCCTTCAGTACAGGAAAATTGTCCCTTTAACTAATGCTAAAGTGCCATTAAAAGAATTCTTCATTGTAAATGCCTTTGAAAGCATTAGATATTTAAATTAGGATAAATATTATTTTGTCATGTAACACAGAACACAAATATCACAAGAAATCTGAAAATGTGCAAAAAAATAATCATTCCGAACAAATTAAAAATACATGTTAATGCAATGTGCTTGCATGGGATTATCCTGAAGGGAGAAGTTATATATCTTTCCTTCACCAGATGGTGTATTCGAGAGCTTGAATCGACAATACCCACTTTGATTGATATGTCGTCTCCTTTTAATCTTCATAGCTCCATGACATTTATTAACATACATCCCACCTGTTTGCTTGGCGTCAAGCACACGCTTATAAGTCATCGTCGACATACAGGGACGAGATAGCACACACAATGAAATTTACAACACAGAGAAATACAGCCGGGAGCTCCACAAAGAGTATGCAACAGAGCCAGTGGGAAACTCCATGATTGAAAGTCAAAAGAGTTTCAGAAACTTGCTCAAATTAAAAATTTGTTTCCGAGTCGTCCGCTTAAAAACACTTCAAGTGACTTATCTAGTACAATTTGAACGCAGTATAACTAGTTTTGTAGTCATAAAAAGACCAGAGGATATACGCTATAGGCTGTGAATATACGGAAGAGAGTATACGCTATAGCTTTACCTGAGAAACTGAAGGTATACGCCGTAAATCTTCCATTACACCCTTCGATTTAACATATGAGGGGTTTAGACAATTTTGGACAAAAGCTAATCGTCAAACATCTTGGCGAGCCTAGAAAATGCCTAGGATTGCTAAAGAAAGGCGCGCCACACACCAGGGAGACATGCAACAAAAAAGCGTGAGGCATGCGACAATTTCACCCTGTTAACAAAGAAAAAGCCGATTTGAACAGCAGAATTTGCCTCATGTCTCACAATTATTGTCGCATGTCTCTCTGGTGTGTGGCGCGCCTTATGACAAACGCGTCTGTCTAAGCACAGTTTGAGCACTGCATGTCGCCCCTCTCATATAGAGGCAGTTCCACCTTACATTGCCTCACTCGCATACTAAAATACGCCCAGGCGAGAATAGCGAAGTTTTAAAATAGAGAATGCCTAGGTTTGCCATAGTTTGGATAAGCGCGTCTGTCTAAGCATCGTATGTCGCCAATCTCATATCTATACTCCCAATACTATGAAAGAGGTGCTGGAGCAAAGCAAGATGACAAATAAGTTAAATAAGATACTAAGAATAAAAAAAAAATAGATATGAAAATTTGAGTAAAAAGCAAAAAATATCAAAATTAATTTAGAATTAGGAAGGTTACAAAATGCGACTGTTGTAAATAAACACTAGGCTGCATAACGTCATGAGCTAGCCAATTCTAGATAAAATTTTCTTTAGCAGGGAATTCTGTGTTCAAGTGATCCCAGAAAGGTTTCTTGAAGTTTTTGAGCATCGGACGAAGTTATTATATCGTGCAAGGATAGTAAAAGGACGTTTCAACAAATTTTTGGAGAGTTCGGTGACCAAAAATTCCTCCTGAACTAGGACAGGACCGAATTACACTGTTAAAAATCTGCAGTTTTAGCTGCATAGTCACTCCACCGCTTTTATAGAATATCTCCATTCTAACCAATGAGAATGCTCCATATTATAGTCAAGTAATCGTTTTCTATAAAAGCCGTGGAGTGACTATGCAGTCAAAGCTACAGATTTTTAACAGCGTAGTAGAATTTTGAAAGCAAAGAGTGGGATTTAGGGCTACAACTTTATGTGCGCTCCTATGTCCTTTCAATACCAGTACGAGATTTAAATTCATAATCTCCAGTTATTGAGAAAAAATTGGGATTTACTTCCTAAGTCATGGTCAGAATACGGCATAAGTGCGCATTCAGGCCGCTAAAAGCAGCAACATTCGCAATGTCCTAAAATAAAAACGACTAGCTAAAAGGCTAATACAGAAGGTCGGGTTTAAAACGATTTCTCCTTCCGTATCTCGTAAATCGTTCTCCTTTTGACATATAACCTGCCACAAGCTAGTGTTCGTCAACTTATCTTATTCGACTAGGCGAGAGTATCAGTAAGTTATGGAATGTATATTTGTCATAGTTTGGACAAAAAGACCTGCCTAAGAAGATTCTGAGCATGTGTACTATAGCGCCTAGAATATATAGTGTGGAAATTGGCTATCACTGTAATACTACAGCGTCTAGAATACCTAGTGTGGAAATATGCTATCCAAACAACGCTAAAATTTTTTATCCCTTAAATGTGCAACGATACTGCTAAAATCCCAAGTGTCGATCGCAGCGACATTTGTGGGATTTTTGCATTACATTGTATAGACTAGCAATATCTTGCAGTTGTAGAAAATATCCTGCATATGTCGCTGCGATCTGCATATTTCAGCAGCATCGTTGCACATTTAAGGGATACAATATTTTAGCACTTTTTAAAGTATTACAGGGATAGCCAATTTCCACACTATATATTCTAGATGCTATAGTAGTACTTAAAAAAGTGCTAAAATATTGTATCCCTTAAATGTGCAACGATGCTGCTGAAATATACAGATCGCAGCGACATCTGCAGGATATTTTCTACAACTGCAAGATATTGCAAGTCTATACAATGTAATACGAAAACCCCGCAGATGTCGCTGCGATCGACACTTGGGATTTTAGCAGTATCGTCGCATATTTAAGGGATACAAATTTTTAGAGTTGTTTGGATAGCATATTTCCACACTAGGTATTCTAGACGCTGTAATGTGTACTTTGCGTAGGTATGTCGCCGCTCACATGAAGATATCCTATAAAAGATAGAATAGACTTCTTAGAATTAGACGATGCTTTGTGGATCTGGCTACTTGTTTTCAATATGAACGTTTTTCACAATCACAGCTAAGTCTCCGTAAAATAAGATGTTCTGCTCTCTAAATTGGCAGAGATGAGGTGTTGCCTTGAAACCCAATCACACTCGTCGGTCTGGGACCACCGTGGCTGAGTGGTCAAGGCATCACACCGCTAATCGCTTGCGAGTGTAGGTGGGTGCGAGTTCGAATAACGCTGGCTCCGTTGCACTCTCTTTGTGGAGTTCCCGGCTGTATTTCTCTGTGTTGTAAATTTCGTTGTGTGTACTATCTCGTCCCTGTATATATTGACGATGACTTATAAGTGGACGCTTGACGCCAAGCACACGGGTCAGGTGTATATTAATAAAATGTCAAATGTCAAAATGTCATCGGTCTAACCGCTCAGAGTTTTCCGTGGCTTTCTTCGAACCTTGTGTAAATACGGGTTAGGTTCCCTTAAATAGTTCTCCACGAAAGACACTTCTGCCTCGGGCCTATATCCCTCGTGTAGGTAATTCATAATCGGCCATCATAAACAATACCAACCCCTAGAAAATAGTGGCGATATACGTACAAGGTGGTTATTCAAGCTAAATGGTTTGTCCAAACTATGTTAAACAATATTCCAGAACTTGGCAAAACTCCTCGGAACGTGGAACGAGTTCGACAAGCTAATAAACATTAACTTAACAATATTCGTACGCGAAATAAGCTATTGGTGATTAGTTTTTGTCCAAAATCGTCTTGATTAATAAAATTTTATTTCCCTTAGTTACCATCATGTTATAGAAATCTCCTAACCACAGTTGGCCGAAATGTGCGATTGGTGAAGATCTATACGAGATATGTCTATATGAGAATGGGGACATATGCGCAAGACACATGTTCGAAAGTTTTTGTCCAAACTATAACAAACTTATACCCCAGAATGGCAATATTCATTTGGATAAGTTCGATTAGACGAGTAAGAATAGTTAATCTATTAGTTTGGTGAAAATGGTCTCTAAGATGTTTGGCTATTAATTTTTCGTCCAGTCATTTCAATCAATCAAATTTTATATCCCATATGTCGCACACTAATATAGAAGCACCCTAGGCTCATTGGACATTACTCATGAATAGCAAGAGCCACTTGGTCATCAGGGAAGCAGAATTCAAATGCTCTTCACCCCTATTGGTGTTTATTTCTATACATTCTCAGCAGACGCGGATCCACGGGGGGGGGAGCGATCGGGGCGATCGCCCCCCCCAAAAAAGATATAAATACACCGATTACTGCAAATTTCGACAAATGGTCGCCGAAAAAATCATTTTCGTCAATCGTTCGCAAGTCAAAGAATCGCAAAAGAAACGCGAATTTTGATAAAGGATCGCGCAAAAAAACGCCCATTTCGTCAAAGGACCGCGAAAAAAACGCGAATTTCGTCAAAGAAAAGCAGAAAAAACGCCAATTTCGTCAAAAAATCGCGCATTTTGTCAAAGGACCACGAAAAAAAATGCAAATTTCGTCAAAGGATCGCAGAAAAAAACGCGAATTTCGTCAAAGGATCGCAGAAAAAACGTGAATTTCGCCAAACAATTGTGGAAAAAACGCTAATTTCGTGAAAGAATCGCTTAAAAAACACAAATTTCGTCAACAGATCTCTGAAAAAATGCGAATTTCTTCAGAGAATCACGAAAAAATAAGCGAATTTCGCCATAGAATCGTTGAAAAAACGCGAATTTCGTCAGAGGGCCGCGAAAAAACCCACAATTAGTACCGGGAGGTGATTCCCCGAGGCGCGCATCCACGGGGGGGGGGGGGGGGGTCGATCGGGGCAAAGAAGGGAAGAACAAATTTACCAAGTTGGTTTTTAAGAAATTAACACACCATACGCAGTTTAGATTTTAACTGACTATAGGATTAGGACATAATCCTTTTTTATTCATTCATCAAATACCCCTTGATTTCTAATGTGGGTGGCAATAACAGTACATTTTTTACACATTAGTGGCTTTCTTCAGTAAACACTAAGATGAACTATTGTTTTAACACAATCAAACTGATTGGTAAAGTTATCATACGAACTGAATATTTCCAACTGAGCGAAAAAATGCCCAGGCCGGGAATCGAACCGAGATCCTTGGCTTACAAGGCCAATGCTTTTCCGTTTAAGATAACTGGGCCGACAACCAGCCAGCATATTTCGCTCAGATAACAATATCTGAGCGAAATATGCTGGCTGGTTGTCGGCCCAGTTAGCTTAAACGGAAAAGCATTGGCCTGGGCATTTTTTCGCTCAGTTGGAAATATTCAGTTCGTATGAAACACTAAGATGCTTGAATTTTTCAAAGAACCTTTCTTTTTCTTGTTTCTTTCTTTCTTTCTTTGGAAATTGCTATGAATCCCATTCTTTTCTTTAACAGTAAAGCACTCCTCAAAAATATCGTTATACAGAAATTAGAATTGCAGCTTCTTTGAAAGAACGAATAATTTTCAACACTTTAAAAGGATCCGCATAACGTTGTCAATTTCTGTTGTAGGGATTCAACAGAAGGTACACGAAGTGGCATCGTCCCCAACCTCAACCCATAGTGCAAAAAATTTTGGCGCCATATGCCTTTTGACAGGACATAATCCTTTTTTATTCACTGATTGTCGAGACGTCAGTGAGGTTTACCATTGACACCCGAAAAGTGTTTGGGTTTCGTTTGCTTGTCTGTCTGTTCCGCGAAAATTGCCGTTAAAAGCGTTGAATTTATATCTTCAGGGGCGACCGACCTGATCGATTCCCCCGTGGGTGCGCGCCTAGGGGAATTTCCTCCTGGTGCTAAATGTGCGTTTTTTCCGCGGCCCTTTGATGAAATTCGCCTATTTTTCGCGATTCTTTGACGAAATTCACACTTTTTCCAAGATCTGTTGACGAAATTCAGATTTTTTGCATGATTCTTTCGTGAAATTAGCGTTTTTTCCGCAATGGTTTGGCAAAATTCGCGATTTTTTCTGCGATCCTTTGACGAAATTCTCGTTTTTACTTCGATCCTTTGACGAAATTGTGTTTTTTTCGTGATCCTTTGACGAAATTGGCGTTTTCTGCGATCCGTTGACCAGCGAACGATTGACGAAATTGATTTTTTTCGGCGACTATTTGTCGAAATTCGCGATAATTCGCGGTGGATTTATATTTTTTCATCCCAGAGAGGGGGGCGATCGGGGCGATTTCTCCCTTTCTTGGATCCGAGCCTGTGAAGAGAGACACACCACTTAGATGACACATTTTGACTTTCAAGAATGGGGATCTTTTTTCAAGAGATTATTCTCTTTCAGAAATCTGATATTCAAAAATGGAAGTGATGGTTATGTTTTTCAGCTTTCGATAATTAGTTCTTATGTATTTTTTAGTGCTGAATCCAAAAATGACCATCATTTTTTACCACAGTTTCACGTCAAGATTTTTCCTAAATCGCAAATTTTTAAATTTTTAAAAAGTCGAACTATTGGGAAAATCTGCAACTATAAAATAGGCGTAACTTCTTTTCATAAGAATTTATTCCTTTTTTTGCTTATACTATGCATTTTTACAGTTGAACATGTAAAATATTGTGTATTTAAAATCCTTATAATTTTATTCCATGCGTGGAAGTTTCTTTGAACCGCTCATGCTTCGTGCTTTTCCTTTTATCTTCTTTATGGGGTTCATCTCGGTATTCTCTTTTATTTTGGCGGTTGATAAGGCTGGTAAATTTGTCGCAGATGTATTTAAAACATTTACCTTCTTTGTTAAAGCTTTGACAAATTGCTTTGAGAGATTTTCGCTATTTTTTTTTTACTTTTGAACTTTGAAATTTACGATTTGCGAAAATCGTGACGTGATGGTTAAAAATGAAGGTCATTTTCGGATTCAGTGCTAAAATATACATCAAAATCAATTATCAAAAGTTAAAAAACGCAATCAGCGCAGGCTTGTGTTATTAACGTTGTTAAAACTTCACTATAACTAAAATAACAAACAAAAAGATTAATAATTACCACAGTACAAGAATAAAAAGAAAAAAGAATAAGACATTCAAAAAATAAATTTTGTTAACGCTTTAATTTTTCGTCCTAATAAGTAACAATAACCCATATTTTGAGGAGAGGGCGGGATTATATAATAAGAGTGTTGGATAACCGAATGTTTCGGTTAATCGGACGTCGGATAATCAAGAGTCTGTAATATTTTCGAATCGCATTAATTATTTCATCTTCATTTAATAATTAACTGCAAGGAAGGATTTGAGCAACAGAAATTATGACTACGTTGATTATATGTCACTCGGTATCGCCCTCCCCCAAAAACTATTCTCTGGATTCGCCCCTGATTCTCAGCTAACGTGACATGATAAAATCACTTGTCTAATCACAGATGTCCAGGCAAGTACTGCAACGTTCTAGAATTTGTCATATTTTTAACAAAAACTTCCAGTCTGAAAGCTCTGTGGGCATGTGGCCACTACTTATTCAATAAGGCACTCTACTAGCGAGAACATCAAATATGTTGAATGTGGATAACAATAAAATTTGTACCAAAAAGAACACTCTCTTGTTCCTAACCACTCTTGCTAAATTACACCAACTGACTCCCTCTCTCTCTCTCTGACAAAGTTATAAAATATTTTTATCCCTACCTACAATCCTCCCCAAAAATTTCAATTAAAGTAGCTTGATGAAGACTGGAGAAAATTGTAATATTCTGAAGCAAATTAGAGGTATTTATTGGCATTTTTGAAATTTCGATATTTAAAAGTTGGGGAGGAGAGGGTATTAAATTAGACCTCACACTTTTATTATTACAACGATAAATATGTAAAATGTTAGTCCAACTTGGACTTCAGGGGGTGGGAGAAAAAAGCTCAAGCCTAGAAAAGAAGATAGGCCCATTCTGAGTCTACACAAAAATTGAGCCTTGAAGATACCTAGGCCAACCATTACATACCACTGCAACCATTATCACTCCGATTTTAATCCAACACAGATGCAGATATAAATACCGGGTGTCCTGAAAAGGACTGACTGATTTTAAAATTCAATAACTTGCAAACGGTGGCAGATATTTAAAAAATTCTTGCAGGAGGGTTATGCATAAGGTCAAAAGTTCCTTTTACAGTGATTTTCGATTTTAGTTCAAATTACAAACAATAGATGGCGCTGTAAGCAATAGGCGCTAAATACAGACTCGATTTTTTGGCCTTTCTCTTCTTCCATGCGGAAAAAGGAAATTAAAATGTATTGAGCGACCCCGAAAGTACCAAAAATCGAGGCTGAATTTAGCGCCTATTGCCCACAGCGCCATCTGTTGTTTGTAATTCAAACAAAAACCGAAAATCACTGTAAAAATCTTTTGACCTTATGCATAACCCTCCTGCAAGAATTTTTTTAATATCTGTCACCATTTGCAAGTTATTGAATTTTAAAATCAGTCAGTCATTTTTAGGACACCAGTATATACTCCTTAATTGATAAGCTGCCACCACTGGTATAGGTGCTGGACAAGAAGTAAGGAGGCTGGGAATCAGTCCTTAGAATACTTCAAATAATATTAAATGGAATTTTTCTTTTTACAAAATACTTAAATATTTACATTAAAACACAATATTTTCATTTATTGGCTCAGATACAGCAGATCCTGCCCTAAGTTAAATAACACTTTGGGCTATTATCTATGCACTAGATTAGGGATGCACAACGTATGGCCCGCGAATTTCGTCAATTTATAAGTGGAAAAAATGCAATTTTTGTCCATAAATCGCAAGAAAAAATCGTGAATTTTGTCACTTTGTCGAAAAAAACTGAAAATTTCGTCAGCCATTTAAGAATCGCGAATTTTGTCGATCAGGCGCGGAAAAATCGCAATTTCGTTGATAAGGGACGGAAAAATCGCGGATTTTGTCACTAGGGCACGAAAAAAAATCGCAAATTTCGCTGATCGGCCACGGAAAAATGACTAGTTTTGTCTATCGGGTTCGGGAAAATTTGAGAATTTCGTTGCTCGGGCACGAAAAAATCGCAAATTCTGTTAATCAGGCTCGGAAAATCGCAATTTTCGTTGATCGGGCACGGAAAAATCGCCAATTTTGTAGATGATACGCGGAAAAATTGAAAGTTTTATTGATCGGCTGCGGAAAAATCATAAGTTTACCCAGTCGTGAGAAAAAAACCCACGAATTTCGTCAATTTGCAGCAGGAAAAAATGACAAATTTTGTCATGTCAGTTAAGAATCGCGAATTTTGTCGATTAGGAGAGGAATAACCTCAAATTTCATTGATCGTCTTCGAAAAAATCGCGTGTTCGTCTGTTAATCGGGAAAAAAAAAATCGAGAATTTCGTCAATTTGCCGCGGGAAAAAGTTACAAATTTCGTCAGAGCCAGTTAAGAATCGCGAATTTTACTGATCGGCTTCAGAAAAATCGCAAATTTAATCGATCCATCTCGGAAAAATCGCAAATTCTCGATCGGGCACGGAAAAATAGCGAGTTTTGTCTATCAAGCTCAGAAAAATTGAGAATTTCGTTAATTTGTCCCGGGAAAAATTACAAATTTCGTCAGAGCCAGTTAAGAATCGTGAATTTTGCTGATCTAGCGCGTAAAAATCGCGAACTTCGTTGGTCGGGTTACAAAAAATCGCGAATTTTGTCGATCAGGCGCGTAAAAATCGTAATTTTCGTTGATAGGGGCACGGAAAAATTACGAATTTAGTCGATGATACGCGGAAAAATTGAAAATTTCGTTGATCGGCAGCGGAAAAAACGCGAGTTTCGTCAGATTATCGGGAGAAAAATGCGAATTTTGTCAATTTGCTGCGGGAAAAAACAGCAAATTTCATAAGAGTCAGCTAAGAATCGCGAATTTCGTTTATCCGGCGCGGAAAAATCCGGAATTTTGTCGATCAGGGGCTGAAAAGTCGCGAGTTTTGTCAATCGGGCTCCGAAAGATTGCGAATTTTGTTGGTCGGCCACGAAAAGATCGAGAGTTTTGTCAATCAGGCGCGGAAAATTTGAAAATTACGCCTATCAGGCGCGGAAAAATAGCGAATTTTGTCAATCAGACGCGAAAAAAAACGAATTTTGTCGATCGGTTTCGGAAAAATTGCGAATTTTGTCGATCAGACATGTAAAAATCAGTTTTTTGATCGGTCGCGGAAAAATCGCGCATTTCATT
This sequence comes from Maratus speciosus, assembly GCA_963932465.1. Taxonomy (NCBI): domain Eukaryota; kingdom Metazoa; phylum Arthropoda; class Arachnida; order Araneae; family Salticidae; genus Maratus; species Maratus speciosus. The sequence goes on along the minus strand of OZ010787.1, from coordinate 509,318,828 downwards.
GATCTGCCTGAATTCTCATCACATGCACTTCTCAAGGAAACACTCTGTGCAAACAGCATAAGCCACTACCTTCAACCTCCACTTCAGATTTTCAACATAAAAAACTGATTATCTTCTGCTCTCAATATCCCTTCTTCCTTCCAGACTCTGAGGTTTACACCTGTAATTTCAAGAGCACCCAACGTGATCTACTGGCTTGCTTGCCTACCGACAGGTCATCATAAGAAATTATCTTTTGTTCACAACTTTCCCTTTCATTGTCAAATTCCTGGGTATTGTACTATCTTTGTTCTATTGGGAAACATTAGCCCCTCTTTTGGAATAATATCCTTTTATACACTTCACTCATCTTAATATCATAGAAAAGAGAATGTGTACATAACTCAAGTACGAAGATAGTGATACTCAGATAAGCACAATACATAAAGGAAATAAAATTAATTAAGCAGTAACTTGCATTAAGCATACTACTCATTAACATTAGACCTGACAACCGCTATGCTGGTGGTTCCAGAGAAACAGGAAAGGTCCATGCTTCAATTGCACCCCTAATTTAAGAGAATGGAGTTATGCCACATAATATTTATTATAACCTACTTTAGTGTGACATCATTTGTCATATAGGGCACATTTTTTGAGTTAGACTGTTGGGCATGCCACACAACAAGGAGACATGCAGCACAAAGCATGACCTGTTTCCTATTTATTTCCATCCCGCTATCAAATGAGAAACAGGTTTGAATTTCAATGTCTCCCAGGAAGGATATATAGCAGTGTTGAATTCAGGGGGTGGCCCGGAGGGACATCCCCCCCCCCCAGAGCAATGAGATGTCCCCTTGGAAGATTTGAGATTTTGTATTTTCAATGTTCAAAAAGTGCAATTTCCCCCGGAAGTCTATAATGCCCCCCCCCCCCCCCAGCCACAGAAATCCCTCCCGGAGAAAAGTGTCCAAATTCAACACTGATACTAAACTGAACTCATGTACATAGCACTACATAATATTACTTCGAGGAGATGAGAAGTAAAACCGTATAATGCCTCAGAATCTGTCAGGTCCTTAGAGGTTGATCTTTTAACCAGAGTGATTGAGATTTAATATAAGGGTCTTTTGGAAGCCTATTGTCTAGATGAGCAAAGCTTGTGTCTATGTTGTGGACCCTTATAGCAGCAGGATACCCAACACTAGGTGCATTTGGAACAACCCAGCACATAAACAACTCTAAAACAAAACCCAGGGAGGCCCAAGATTGGCAAGATTTTGGAACATTTATGTACAGTCGTGGAAAAAAAAGTAAACACCCACTACTAACTCTGCAACCAATTATAATAGAAAAAAGTTACTGGTACCAATGGATTGGAAATAAAGTCTACTTTTAAATGATGTATATAACATTTGCTTAGGGGCCATCTACAAATCAAAACCAGACCAAACTTAGTTTTTTTCAATGGCAACACCCAAGTTTGACAATATATTTAAAATCTTTGGATCAAACTATGCCTAGAAACAAAATTTCAAGTCACTTGGATGGTAAGTTTTAGAATTATAAATATTGAAAATTTACAGCTTGTAATGTTAAATTACATTTTCATATTTTTATTAATATCTCCTGAAATTATAATCCTAGTGTGATAATTTTGAGCATGGATATAATACTAAAAATCCAAACATTAATACATTGAATTTCTAATTTAAAAATATGAATTATGAAATTAATATTCGAAAAAAATATGAATTACAACCTGCATTTTTTTTAAATAGATTTATATTTATTATATCCTGCATGCGAATTCTCAATTTCAAATTTTTCTTTCAAGTAGTTTTCGAATTATTATTAAAAAACGTCAAAAGTATAATTTAAGGGTCATCTATGATGTGCAGAGAAGCATAATTTGAAAAAATATATTTTACTCATTTTATTGAAATATTTGTGCTGGCAATAGTCGAAACATATTAAGCGAGTGAAATGGTCATATTGGCAAGAAATAACACAACAGAAGTGACATAGCCATTCTGTAGCATTTCAACAATCAAGTATACTGATATAGCCCCTAAAATAGGCTAATTTTAAAAGCATTAATTTCTCGGAAACTAATCGTACGGATTTCATGAAAATTTGGATTTGGACATTGCTATTGAAATATGCAGATGACCTCTAAGCAAATTTTATATACATAATTTAAAAATAGACTTTATGCTTAATACCTGTAACTTTCTTCTACGATAATTTGTTGCAGAATTATCAGATGGGTGTTTACTTATAAACTTGTACTATCTTTATTTAAAATAAAGAACTGAAAGAGTGTTATTATTTTTTTATTAGATTAAGAAGACTTTGAACTCCTGTTTAAGATAATTTACAAACACAAAAACATATAAAGGAAATCAAAACTTAAAATTGTCTTTCACAGGGGATGCAAGGAAAATCTTAGTTCCCTATTGTTAATAATTTTAAATCACTCAAGAATAAATGTTTCTCCTTTTTTTCAAAATCATGAGAGAAAAAGAAAACCTGTTTAGTTAAATTTGATAATTCAGGGAGGAACAATTGGCCTGCCTTGCAGGTACCCATGACCCATATAATTTCAATAGGTTTCTCAAGGAAATCTCTATTCTCCCTACTTCATCCTTTCATTGTCATGGGAAACTATGGAAAATATTAAACAATGTGAGTCTGGATATTTACATTAAACGTGCTTATAAAAAGTGTGTGTCCATGTGGCCTAAGTCAGTCTGTGGTTCTTTATCTCAGAACCTTGTGAATTCAACAAACTTTATTTAAAGAACAATAAAAAGCATAAAAATACAAATACAAACTACATCACATAAAAAGTGATGGGGATTAAAACACAATAAGAATAACATTAAAAAATGCAATTTATCTGGCTAAACAGTGGGTATGACCATGGTAGGTAGAACAGACGGTAGGATTCACGCGCAGGTTTCGTTTTCTCCTATGACGTCATTGGAACCCATCTCTAGTCTTGTGTAACGCACTTTTCACTTTGCATAAAGCTTTCCGTTCATAAAAAGGTATTATATATTTATTTAATAGCCTGCATATGATATTTGGAACATCTACTAACTGAATATTTTCAAATTAGAGTTAATATATATATATGTTTTTATTATTTAGAATTTTTTAAAGGTTCAATCTTCTGTTTACATTTAGTTTTTGGAAGTGTTAACCTTCGACACATTATTAATAATTTATTTAAATGCCTTTGCGCAAAAAGCAAAAGTTTTCCTACTTTCTCAGTTCTATTTCATTATTTTAGATACAATCTTTTCAATATAATATTTTACAATTTAGCTTTAATTCAAAATACTTTGAGTAAAATCGGAAAACTTTCTCTTAATTTCATAAATCTTTGAGAAAAATGCGCTTATAATTATGTTATATATTTTAAAATATATATATTATTTATTCATAAATTAATATATATTAGGAAATTTTATATATTTATATATTTACAAACTCGTGATTTAATATTAAACAAACACAGAGCTGATCTAAGAACGTTTTTCAAAGACATAATTTTTCAAAACATAACTATATACTTTAAAACTGTATTCACTATTTATATACATACTTACTACACAATTTAAAAAATACAGTAAACTTTGTCTAAGGCGGAATCGATCGGGACCGAGAAAAATTTCCGTCGTAGACAATTTTCCGCCTTATGGAAATCGGTAAAAAAAAAAAAAAAAAGCGACTGTCACACATTTTGCACATTTGTAATCTTTAGTACCGCTTTTTAAAGTGAAATATTATTTAATATAAATATTTTTGGAGTGAGTTGTACTATTTTAATTTTTTTTTCAATTATCCCAGTAAACTTTTAAAAACTCATGATTTAAAAAAATTTCTTTATAAATTTTGAATGTAGGACTTTTTTAAAAAAAATCTTGGAATCTTATTTTTACGATTAGAATAGCGATAATACATAAATATTCTTTTTTAATTATTATGATAATGGAAAAAATAAAATAGCATATTTTAACTTTATGTAACGTAGAAAAACAGAAATTTATTCGTGTAAAAAATTAAATTGTAAATAAAGAAAATGTTGTGATTCAAGAAATACACATTCCGCATTCCTCACCCCCCCCCCCCCTTTTTTTACTTTCTTCTATCTTTACAAGAAGAAAGTATTGGATTCGTGAAAAATTTCGACTTTCGGTTTTCGACGGATTTATGCGTTTTAGAATGCCCAGAACACGATTTGATGGTTTTTAGAAAATGTCTGTCTGTGAGTCTGTCTGTCACTCTGTGAGTCTGTATGTGACAAAAATTTTGTGGGCGCTCTATCTCAAGAACTAATGCACGGAATTTCACAAAACTTCATATTTAGTTAGACCTTGATATAAACTGAACCTGATTAGTTTTTGGTGAAAATCGCCCAACAGGTGGCGCTGCTATGCGGCATTTTTCACGATTTCTGCAATAGCTATATCTCAAGAACTACTGCACGGATTTTCATAAAACTTCAGATTCAGTTAATCCAAGATATAGTTTGGTGCTGATTACTTTTTTGTGAAAGTCTCCCAACAGGTGGCGCTGATATGCTGCATTGTTCATAATTATCGCAATAGCTCTAACTCAAGAAAAAATGCACGAATTTTCATCAATCTTCAGATTCAGTTAGTCCCTGATATAAATTAGTGCTTTTTAATTTTTGGTGTAAATCGCCCAACAGGTGGCGCTGCTGTGCTGCATTTTTCACAATTTTCACAAGAGCTGTATCTCAAGAACTATTGCACGGATTTTCATCAAACTTCAGATTTAGTTAGTCCTTGACATGAATTGACGTATAAATTAGTGCTGTTTAATTTTTGGTGTAAATCGCTCAACAGGTGGCGCTGTTATGCTGTGTATTTTGTGATTTCCGCAATAGCTTCATCTCAAGAACTAATGCTTGGATTTACAAAAAATTTCAGATTCAGGTAACCTTGATATCGTTTAGTGCTGTTTACTTTTGGTGTAAATCGCTCAACAGGTGGCGCTGCTATGGTACATTTTTTCAGAATTTCCGCTATAGCTCTATCTCAAGAACTAATGCACGAATTTTCATCCAAGTTCAAATACAGATATACTTTGATATGAATTGGTGCTAAATCGTTGTTATTTCTTGTACTATTTAAATGATTTAATTGCCGTGATTTATATAGAAGAAAGTTTTGTGATGGCCACAACATACTAGTTTTTTCATTAAATCCATGAATATGCAAAATTTAATAATTAAAATTCTCTCTCTGTAAACAAATGAATGCGTAAAAACATGTTTTTATTTATAGGGTAAACTCTGTGTAAGACGGAAATCTGCCTAACTCGGAAAGATTTTCAAGTCCCTGAGAATCCATAGACATAGAGTAAAATTTGTCTAAGGCAGAACATTTTCTACTGCGGAAAATTTTCTTGGCCCCAGTCGATTCTGCCTTAGACAGAGTTTACTGTATTTGTATTTCATCTATATTTTATTTATCTACCAGTTTTAAAGTTTCATATACCGAATGCTTTTCATTTTTAAAATATAATTCTTTTCCGTCTTATGCAAAAGTTTGGTTTTGGTGGAACCTTAAAAATATTTCCGTTTCTGCGTTAGGCATATCCTGGCTTATGGATTTTCTAGTATGATTGGTACAACCAGAAATGGCACAACAAGGCATCTCTAATTATTTTAATTAATTAAACACCGCTTGCAAAAAATAGTAAATAGCATAAGGCATAAAATGATTATACGAACGAAAAAATAACACTCTTTATGTCGAAAACAGAAACAGATAAGAGAGGAGTAAAAATGAATGTCCAGATACAGGAAGTTCTGGACGAAGGGTGCCAGTGACGTCACGAACTACTGCGCATCTTTTCGTGAACCCTACCGTCTGTTCTACTTACCGTGGGTATGACTATCTTTGACGACTCCCTGAACCCTGGAGAATTTGTGTCATGCATTCAAAATAGATGTCCAGTGAAAACAAGATAGTTTAGCTGACTATTATTCGTCTGATCACTTTAGCATATTTGTAAGCACATATTCAACATATCACTATCATTTGAAGGGTTCCAGGATCCAAGAGAGCCGACAACAATCGATTTGACCTTACAGTGCAATTGTTCACACTCAACTCCTTGGCAAGATCTTCATACTTAGCGAGTTCCGGACTGATAAAAGCTCAACATTTATTGCACGCTTGCAGTGACCCGGAGCTGAACAATTTTTGATGCTCCAGCTCCGCTCCTAGATAAAACACTGTGGCTCTGGCTCCAGCTCGGCTCCGACTTTGCGCTTTTGAGTTGCAGATTTTAATTTACACATTTAATTTTTTGCTCACAAATTCTTTCTTCCTTTACCTTCATTAAAGATCTGACAAAATGCATTTTTCTTCTCATCAAACTTGAAATGTTTGTTCAGAAAATATGACATCTTTTAGCTTTTGCTTTTAAAATAGAAAGTTTGGTGGAATTTTAAGCACAAAAATCTTAAATTTCTTCTACACTTTTCAAACAACCAAAATTGTACAACTACACATGTAGACAACAAACGGCCATATTTTTCAAATAGTGTTGTCACCTAGCTCAAGTAGAAAGTAGAAGTAAAGTAGTGTTACCATGTTTTGAGAAGTTTTCAATCTCTAATTAAAAAAAAAAAAAAACCCTCAAAAGGATATAATTAAAATACTGAATAATGATGTAAGTAAAATATTTTAAGCCTGGAAATTTAAAAGACTGAAAAAAAAAAAAAAAAAAAAAAAAGATTTAAAAGAATATTAAAAACTAAAGGAGCCCTGGAGCAGGGGAAAATTAAGAGCTCCAGCTCCAGGGAAAACACAGCTCCGGAGCTCTCCGGCTCCAGCTCTCTGCATGCTTGTAAAATAAAAATAATAATGTTCTTATAATTTAGCTTACTCTTTCGACATGTTCATGAAAGATGTCTAAACAAATTTTTAAAATCTCTGCTTCACTAGCACACATTTATTCAGTCCTAATTCAATTTCTAGTAAGTTGTATGGAGAGATTCATATTATCAAGCACTAGGGCAACGCTTTTTTCTAATTTTTATCAACTTTTTTAAGTTGACACAGAATTTCTATGTATATCTTTAATTCCTGTTTATAAATGTTGCCTTGCGATTAAATGAAAACAGAACAGCGAATTCACACCTTCTTACAAAAATATAATGAGTCATTGGCCTGAGGTAGCAGCAAAGAACAAAAGACAAGTTTAATGCAATAATATTTAAATAATAAATAAATTTATGTATGGTGAATTGTAATTACAAAAATAATGTGAAAATATAAAAAGTGAAAAAACATTTTTATGTATTGATTATGTACTCTTTTTTATGACTCTTTTTTAATAAAAAATACATCCTCTCTAAAAGCTTACTTATTTTAAAGTTTTCTTTCTGTTTTAATATTCACATGTAACCATATTTTTCAGCTGAGAGATATTTGGAAATATTATTTATGCTTTTTTAATAATTGGCAACAATAACTGAAAAAAAGTTTTTTTCAAAATATGAAATAAATCTATTGCAATAGTGAAATTTTTAATAATAATAATAAAAACAGATAAATAATAATAAACTAGAGAACAGGAATTCTGCTTTTTCAGAATTTAGTGTCGCTCCCGGCATTTCCATTACTTCATTTTCTTCTGATGGACTGATGGCTTCTATTATTATGAAACAGCCATTATAAATGAAGCGTTAGGTGAAGATGAAAGAGCAGCCGTAAGAAGATAGAACTCTGATTTTCTGGTCAGAATGGGGGAAAAAAATGGCCATAATTTTTTTGGCCATTTCTACCCCTCTCCCCTTCCACCATTCTGACCAGAAAATCAAAGTTCTAACTTTTTAAGGCTGCTCTTTCACCTTCATCTAACACTGCATTTATAATAAATGTTTCATAATAGAAGCCACCAGTCCATCAGAAGAAAATAACTCGGTTAAGCGGGACTCTACTGCAGTACAAAACATATTTCAATTTTAAGGCTTAAAGCACACGTTTTATTTTATGTAAAATGACGTCATTTGCATCCGCTTAAGAATTCCACATTTACGATCTACTCTTAAACATGTACAGTAAAGCACGCATAGCACATTACTATCACGAAATAATGCACAAATGCAGCAAAAAGATTCCGTCATTCAAGAAAATCGAAAAAAAAAAAAAAGTCTATCTAATGATTCATAGATACTTAAAATTAAATATAGTTTATAATAGCTCCATTGTTTTAACAGAAATCATTCGTTTATATTTTTTTCAAAATAGCACATATTTTAATTACATTTTCTTTCGGTTGTTATGAGAAAATGGCAACAAAAATATATAATTACTATTTTAGAACTATTTTTCCTTTACTTTCTACAGAAATGGAGTACTTCCATTGCCAATATTAAGCAAATGGCTCTAAAAACTACAAAAAAAAATTAATATTTCAAAAATAAATAGAGAAAATGCATTTAAAAGAAATTTTTTTTCCAATATGACGGTATAAAAATTGAAAATGTGCAATGCTTAGAAGTTAAAAAATTTTCTATAGATTATTTAATCATACTGCTTTGTTTTACGGCTGGCTTCTGTAAGGCAATGTTATTTTTTGGAATACACAAAATAAGCAGGGAGAAAGAAATAGCATACCGTACCGGGGGCTAAAAAAAGATTGCACACTGCACACTACAAAATAGTCAAACATGTGCCTGCAAGAGATTGTTAAATTGTTATGCATAGTTTTTGATCCTATAAAACTTTAACCGAACAATTTTGTGCAACTTTAATTTTAAATAGCGCTTAAAACAGGGTTGGGGTTTTGGACGCCCAAAACTAGTTTTGGACAGGACATGTGGGTTTTACTGTCCAAAACTGTACTAAAGTGTCCAAAACTGTACTAAAGCGTCCAAAACTGTACTAAAGTGTCCAAAACCTTAAAATAAAGCAACATTCCACATGCGACCACTGCACACTTATTAAACGTATGAATAAATATAAATATCTCACAATATATTTTACTAACATTCCATTTAATTCTTTGGTAAATGAAAAAAAGTTCAAATTTTTCTAATATCTGTGTAACATAAAAAGTTCTGTTTCTGTTGAAATTGAGTTATAATAATAAGAAATTCTTTATAATACCACACATGAAATATAGGGAGGGGAGATTTGCTTAACACTAGTGCTTTTGTTTCAATTTTTGTGCAAGAAAATGTTACAAAGAGATTTCTTTTAAATAATGTTTCATTGTAAATTATCTTTTCTAGATTATAAGATAATGAAAGAAAACACAAATATTTAATTTAAAATCTAGAAGTTATTTTTTTAAATATGTATTTTTAGTATGAATTGAATCTAAATCTAGTGAGCATTCTATTTCTTAAGAGTTAAATATTGTTGTTATAATAATAGTCATAATCTAAATATCTCATAATCAAACAAAATCAATTATTTTTATTTATACTATTTCTTAATATACACATATACATAGTTGCCAGCATTAAGTTGGTTAAATCAGCATGCTGAACCTGAACTCCATTTATCAATTATTTCCAGTAACAACTCTCGGGACTTTCAGAAACAGAATCAAAATGTATTCTTCACAAAAATCGTTAGTACTTCTATTAACTACTATAATTTAAATGAATAACATTAAAATTATGATACATAATTAAATTTAATATCTTTTTAATGTAATTACTTTATTACGTAGGGCAATTAGGTTGCTATACTACTAAATTGTTAGGTAGTATAACGTAGGGTAATTAGGTTGTTAATACTAAATTGGTATTTTTGTATTGTAATCTTTTTGCCAATTTTTTAAACTTTTAGCATTGTTCTGATAAATACAATTTTACTACAAAATATAGTTTTGGACAGTTTAAGACAGTTTTAGACAGAAGGGTTTTGGACAGTACGGTTTAAACCATGGATTTTACCGTGGTTTTTACCATTGTGTCCAAAACCTTGCCAACCCTGGCTTAAAATAATTCTTTGATTTGAAAACTGTCTACTACTGAAGCATGTTTATCAACATTTCTCTATAAAAGTACCAGTTTTCATATTTTGAAAAGTCAAAAGGTCACAGTAGAACAAATTGCGACAGCAGTTACTTTTTTAGAATTGAGATTGAATCGAAATTAGCTCTTCTATCCAACAATACATGAATCTACTTAACTATAGGTACATATGAAATACAAGACTTACCAAACCATGTTATATCACAATACAATTTTTCAATTTGATCTCCCAGTAGCAAAATTTCTGTGCCAATTTGCCAGTCAACAGTGGTGAACCATGCTTACTATTATAAAAAATCAAAACATATAAAATTCGAAAAAATTACATTCTCAAAAAAAAATCTAGAGACAAAATTTTATGTATTTTTAAGTTGTTAGATAAGATTATTCAGAAAGGTCTAAAATAATCTGCAGCGCCTACTGCCATGCTGCACTGTACTGCTACTGGCTCTAATCCTATAAGTGATTGCTTTTACATCTATAATAGTTATTCCTGCCTTAAGTTATAAAATTTTCATAAAAAGGTCGAAAGATTTAATAAAATAAAGAAAGATTTGAAACATTCTACTTTGTTGAAATATTTTGGGTATTGTTTTTATCTTTGTTTTCAAAGGTTATTAGCAGAGAAATTCATGACATAATCAGCTAACAAGACGAGGTATTATACTGATACATTAGGTAAGAAGAAACATGTATTATAACATTGAAATCTCTGAAAATAAAGCTTGTGTCACCAGAATTCTGTATTTTATATACCCTTTAAGGATAAAAATTTTAATTATTGTGAACATTATTTATAAACAGGACAATAAAAAATTAACTTATTGAAGCATTGAATGAAATGCTAGGGTGGGGTCTTTTGCAGGAAACATTGGACTTTTTTAATAGAGAAAAGCAATATAAAAACCAGCAATAGCCAATATTACTTAATAAACAATATCATTAAATAAAATTATACCTTTAGGTAATGCTGAAGTAGAATGTTGATTTAGAATAAAGCAGCCATTCCAAACTCTGTAGTAAATTATACCTTTTTCATTTCCACAGCCAACATCTATAAAATTAGGTGTAATTGAGAAAGTATTGTCAATGATATGATTTGACATTTTTGCATTTGACGACTATTAAATATTTTACAACCTTTATGTATCTTGAATAAAAAAATTTCATTTTATGCCTTTCTGTTAATTTCTTTATTATTTCGTGGTTATTTTACTTTTAATATTTTAATTAAAAGAAAATTTTTATCATTATATTTTACTACTTCTTACTGATGTTTTGCCTATCGTAAAATGTGTATACTATACTGAATGTTTTTATGCCTATATTAAATTATCAAAGTCATTACAAGCACAGGTTTCATTTCAATGTGGCATTTTCTTCATTAAAATCAACTTGTTATTTCATCATCACTTAAAAATAAATAAATAAATAAATAAGATTTGAGGCTGTCAAAGATTAAAAAATGTTTTATTTCTATTTTTAATTTTGTAAACTGATTATTAATTACAATGGAACTGCCATATAAACAAATTAAAATTTACTGCAAATGCATATGCTTTACAATTGCTATTTATTACATTATAACTAAATATTGATATACATTTTATTTATAAACATGTTTGCATAAAAAAACTTCCAAATGAGCAGTTTTTCATGTCTACACAAAATATTTCACATATACTGCTGTGTATGTGTGATATTTTGGTATAAAAGTTGTTTCTTGAATGGGAAGAATCAATATATGTATTTATTATTGTTAAGTTCTGTATTTTTAATTTTCAATTTATTAAAAGTGGACAAAATGATATTTTGTCCGGGACAACCCTGCATCTATCGGAAATAAACACGTGAAAGTAACGATGAGTACACGAAAACGAAGGTTTTAAAAATAAAGAGTAATAGAAATAAGATAAGTGATCCATATATAACTATTATGAACTTAATAAAGGAGGAAATAAATAGAGGAATTTAATAACAAGTAAACAAACCTGTTGAACAGAAAGTAAGTATATTTAATAAAGATAGTAAGAGTTATAACGTGAATGAAATTATTTAATTAAAATAGATATGATTAATAAAAGTAAATAAAAGATATAAAAAATGAAGATACTGCCAGAAAGTGATAAGAACAGGTATGACAATATTACTATCATTTAGTAACCATATCTTACGGTGCAATAGCCGTTGTCAAATATTAATTCATTAAAACTTTGAAAATGGAATTGAACCAAAAAAAAATTCTGCTTTATACAGGATATTTATCCTGTATCATACTTAGATACTTCTATGCTTTGACATACCCCATAAAGAACGATTTTAAAAATACAGTGCTGAATATAGACATGCAAAAAACGACAGACAAAATCTTCATTTGGCACACTTTTTGCCTTTTTATCTGGCACCTGGGGCACACACACAGGCATATGAAAGTGGGAAATGGGAAAAAAGGTGGAATTTTTTTCCATCTATACAATAAGGCCAAACTCGTATAATTTAGACACATTTTAACAGTTATTTATACAATAAAATGAATTATAGCTGTACATATGATTGTTATTTCCTTTTTGTAACTTACAAAGTATTAAAAAAAATAACAATAAATGTATAAATTCATTAAATCAAAACAGAAAATGGGAAACAGTTTGCTGTCAAGTATAAATTCTTCCAAATGTATCTGATGAACTTATGTGTAGTACAGAGATTAATTTTTCAAAATAAAAGCATTATTTTGAATGATTTGACTGTTTAAAAACTTAAAAAAAATCTCTATGCTAAATATACTCCTATGCACACCAAATTGATCTTTGGGCGATTCCATGCGGAGAGAGTCACACACGTAACGCAGGCTTTAATTTGCATTTATTCAATTATTTATTATATTTTAATGTTAATTCTGATTTTAGGTGTTATGGTAAATAAGTTATTAACATATTTTTTAGTTTAAATGTGTGTAAGTAAAACTCACAGAAATATATCATTTAATTTCATACTCAAAATGTGCTTTTTTCTGAAGTAGAAAAAAAGCACATTTTGAGTAATACATAACTGCACATAGCACAATGATCTTTAAGATTTTGGTCGAACTGTAAGAGAAATTTCTCTTGATTGGGAAAATTATCTCCAAGAATTAAAATCAAAATATGAAGTGGAAATAAGAAAGTATTCAAAGTTGGGTGCTAGTTATAGCATTTTAATAATACCAATACGTTGTATATGTATATATATATATCATCATCATCAACCGTTTTCAATCGGTGCGGATTGGACATTAAGTCTCCGCTCCCAATCGATTCCTTTAAGTCCTCCTCGAAGGCAATTAAAGGGTCTTCTCCTGGTTAATAAGCAGAGGCTATTAAACAGCCCATATATATAAATATATATAGATTTTTTTTTTCTTCTGTTATCTGCTGAATCTTATGACCAAAAATGTTGACTCGGAATTGTCACTCAAATTGTCAATTCCAAGAAATATTTGAAATTTATTTTTGACCAACTGTGAAAAAGAATATTATATTCAACAAACTACATCAAATGTTTATTACTAGTAATCAAAAGATTGTTTACAAAGGTGGAACAACTTGCGAATACGCCCGGAGTCCGCCATCTTGTTTCTTTGTTGAACACTGCCGATTTTAAATTTCTTTATTTGGATTTATTTATTTATTTTTGTTGTTATTTATGTCTGTTGTTGTTTATGTTGTTAAATTAAGCATAAAGTGGTTATAAGTGACCAACAAAGAAACAAGATGGCGGACTCCGGGCGTATTCGCAAGTTGTTCCACAAAGGTTATCAGGGTATCAGTGTTTCACTGCGTAGAGCAATTTGTTCTATGAACTTAACTGTTTACAGATATTGTTTAAATTAAAATATGAATTTTTTCAATTTTCTACATAAATTGACTGTAATTATTTAATTTAAAATTATTTTCAAATGAAGTTATACTACTTATATATCCAACAATGCCCATTTTTATCAATAAATATGCATGTATATGTAATAAGAAAAGATTAAAAAAAAAAAAAACCCGGTTTAAACCAAATAAACCGTTTTTTTTTGAAAAAAAAAAACCTGGTTTTTTGCCAACCTTGTCAGAAAGTTTCGCGTTGTTGATCAGGGGACTTGAGAAGTCTTAAGGAGTTTTTACTTTATCCCAATTTTAAGCGCTCCCCAAAAAAAAAAAATCGTAAGTGCCGCACATGGTGTAAATGCCGCACTTGACAAAAAATTAACTTTCAAACTTGTAAACACTGCAGCGTTTTTTCCATAAAATAGGGTAATACACAATTTTAAATTTTACAAAAACTAAATGAATTTTTTTCTAAACTTGCCTTAATTTGAAAACATCCATTAAATCTTTTTCAAAAAGGTATATTAAACACTCACAAAACAGAAAAATTTGCATATTTCAGCATGAATAATTTATTGCATTTTCACAATTTAAGCTCTTTAACTGCATTTTCTACTTTTTTTTAAATCAAACTTCAGCCTCTTTTTCTTTTACAATTTATATGGTCCACATTGCCATTTTCTCTATTGTCCATTGGGAGGGGATTTACATTGGAGGAATTTCCATTCTTGCGATCGACAGTAGCAGCAAGTACATGTCTTTTCATTTTCTTTTGTATAAACTTAATCCTAGAGAGGGAAGGGAGAAAGGAACAAACCGAAGTACAAATGCTCATACTCTGAGCTCCTGAAAGGAAAACGATCTCAGACCAAATATTTTCACCTGATTAATTAACTTTTTATTTTTTTAACATTTGCAACTCTTATTTTATTTTGAACATCTGAATAAAATAAATTAAGCACTTATAAAAAAAAGTAATGAAAATTAAGCACCTTCATTAAAATTTAAACAAATTCAAGCACTTTCAAGGACCTTTTTTCTCTCTTAAAAATTGAAGGACTTTCAAGCACTTTTAAGCACCGTATGAACCCTGTTATAACTCTGCCTTGCATATTTTATAATCTGGCAATTAGTAAAACGAATCAGGAAACAGAATGTTGCTTAAGGGCAAAGGAAAAAGAGGGGCTCATACGGCTCAATCCCTCTGTATTTAAATAAAAATAATAAAGTTACAGAAGTTGTTAAAAATAAATCTATTATTATTATTTTCTGTCTTAAATGCTTGCTTATTCATCTCTGACATAAGAAAAAAAATTGTAATATTAAAATATTAATTAAATTTATAGTAGTAATGAAACTGGTAAGTATGTAGATCAGTGGCCTCAAACATCAGTTTAGCGGTTTTATTTTGAAATTATTTTATTTAGTACATACAGCATTCAACGCGCAGTATTATTCATTTCATATTTGTATAGTTTCTGGGAGTTCTGTTATAAATAGTGAGAAATATACGAATCTATGCATTAATATTCTAAAACTTTATTTCTGATTTTTTTATTACTCCTCTAAATCCCTGACTGTTTCAATAATTTAATAACTAATTCGCTGACATTTAGTAAATTAAACCACCTAAAGTAATTAAAATATTGTTGTGATAATTGATCACAATAATTAATTTAAACAGTGAATAATTTTCACAAATATCTTATTAATTATTGATATTCTAATTGTTAAATTTATTTAAAAATAACTATTTCTGTTTCATTAGTATTCTATCATGAAATTTTGGTTCTAAATAGCCATAAAAACAACTATATTTTTATTTGGGGGGGGGGGGGGGGGTCCATTACTGGAATTTTGATATATTTCTGTTATTTACGATAAAAGTTTGATTAATATTGAGAAATGAGACTATGAGAACGGTTAAGTATTGTTGATAGATTACGATATTGAAAAAACTGGAATATAATAATTATAACTATTAATTAAAAAATAGTTTTTAAAGAAATTCCTTAAGGGTGTCCATCACATCTACCCTATTATAACAAGGGAATCTGAAAATAAAACTTGTTTTACCAGAATTCTATACACCCTTTAGGCATAAATATTTTAATTATTGTAAATATTTATAACAGGACAAAACAAAAAATTGACTTAATGAAGTATTCAATGAAATGCTAGGGTGGGGGTTTTGCAGGAAACATTTCACTTTGGACTTTTTAATAGAGAAAAACAATATAAAAAGTGACAATAACCGATATTACTTAATAAACAGTATCATTAAATAAAATTATACCCTTAGGTAATGCTGAAGTAGAATGTTGAATTAGAATAAAGTCGCCATTCCAAACTCTGTAGAAAATTATATCTCTTTCATTTCCACAGCCAACATCTATAAAATTAGGTGTACTAATTGAGAAAGTATTGTCAATGATATGATGTGAAGCATCAAACCATACAGCAAAGACAATATTCATTCAATTAATATCCTGGGAGTTGCTATAATACTGATGATGGGGGAAGAGGAAAGCAGGAACTGTCACTGAAAAGAAAAAAAATAAAGTTTGAAAGAACACAGATTTAATAAAATACAGTCTAAAAATATAGTTCATGCTTATTTTAAAAGTGATGTTGCGATACAATTATATTTAATCATGCAAACTATTTTCTTATATGTAAAAAACTGCTTTAAAAGTTGTACAAACTTTGCACATTACTAAATAATCAAGGTAGTATAATTAATTTTGTTTAAAAGAAAAAGCAGCATTTATAAATGTCGCATATTCTGTAATGTTTGCCATTCTTTTGTTATACGAAGATCACTTCGATCGATGTACAAGTTTGGAAAAGGCATTTTTTCAACAGTATTTCATATACTACTATTATAAACAATAAATATTTTAAAACTTACTTTATAGAAGTTGCTACAATATCTAAGCTAAGTAGAAACAGAAAAATGAGATGAGATGAAAAACGTTAGCGACGCTTACAAATAACAACAACAATGCTACCCATGGGCATACCTGGAGAAATGAAAAATCGCCAAGCCAAGCTATACCGCCAAGCCGCCAGAGGTTACCATGACGGTTCAATAAAATCATCATTTATGTAGCCGTATCTTACGGCGCAATAGACACTCCCTCTGGGGAGAGAACGACTGCTAACGTGCTAACAGTAGAACTTAGAAAAAATTCTCCTTCCTTTTCAGCTGTGGAGAAAAGGGGAAAACTACTGCGTTCTTCCCTCAGCCTCATATTGCTTTCCCTTTTTGCTTGCATTTGTTATTCGATTATGAAAATTGTTAAAATTATAAACAGCGAAGAATAATTTGAACAACACAGAAAAAACAACAACAACAACAACAACAAAAATAAATGTTTTCAAAAGGAAATAATTTTCCAAAAAATAGAATGGACTTTATGCACGCGGCCTGAGGTCGAGACTAAAATTCGTCTGCTGGCGGTATTTAGCATACCAGTGTATGGAGTGTGAATTATTAATGCTTGTTTGTTAAAAATACCGCAAAAGAAATCTTTGATGCAGCAGCATATACTTAATATATTGTAATCTAAATTCAAAATGTTGTTCTGTATGCGAAAAAAATCCCTAAGTTTGCAAATTTTCAGTTAAAATATATGCACTCAACCTGGGTCAAGGCTAAAGTCGTCTGCTAGCAGTGTTTGCGCCTGCGCATTCCGGTAATCTGCCGGTGCAGTAACTAGAATAACAGATCATCATACCGCCAGCTCTGGCGTCTGACGTCACCTGAATAGAGTCCATTTGCAAAAAAATAAATGTTTTCAAAAGGAAATAATTTTCCAAAAAATAGAATGGACTTTATGCACGCGGCCTGAGGTCGAGACTAAAATTCGTCTGCTGGCGGTATTTACTGGCGGTGTTTAGCATACCAGTGTATGGAGTGTGAATTATTAATGCTTGTTTGTTAAAAATACCGCAAAAGAAATCTTTGATGCAGCAGCATATACTTAATATATTGTAATCTAAATTCAAAATGTTGTTCTGTATGCGAAAAAAATCCCTAAGTTTGCAAATTTTCAGTTAAAATATATGCACTCAACCTGGGTCAAGGCTAAAGTCGTCTGCTAGCAGTGTTTGCGCCTGCGCATTCCGGTAATCTGCCGGTGCAGTAACTAGAATAACAGATCATCATACCGCCAGCTCTGGCGTCTGACGTCACCTGAATAGAGTCCATTATTCGCGACTCAAACCAACTATAGGGCGAAAAGTGGCGCTGTTCTGTGTCGGCAAGCAAACGACGACATACAGCATTTGTATACGTTTTTCTGACTCCAATGTTAATCTTTTCTGAGTAATTTCTTACGCTAATATTACGGGAATTCGAGAAATAAGATCAAACAAGAAGAATTTTAATTTAAAACGTAATAATTATGTTTAAAAGCATTAAAATTACATAAAAACAGCTCGATATTTTAACTGTTTGCCTTCAAAGGAGCACTATCAATGGCGATCAGCATCGGAACACTCACACACAAAAAGTAAAGCAATAGTTGCTGTTTGCAATATAAAACTGCTGTTATGTTGCTCTGTTATCGTAAGTAGTCAATTATTATTATTTATTTTTTTGTAATTATATTGTGTGTCTTTATTTTTGCCTGTTTCTCTGGATCTGTTTACGCCAAATTAAATTTATTGTGATAATACTTAGTATTAATGTTAATTCTCGTCATTAAATTTACCGTGATAATACTTAGTATTAATATTAATTCTCGTCTAACAGAATTAACAGTAATGTTTTAGATTATAATTTTCAAATATGTTAAACTTTTTATTTATACAGGACATGTTAAGTGTACCTTTTCTTCTAAACTGTCAAAAGGATTTGAATTTTTTTTATGTGCTTCAATCAAACCTATTCACAGACCATTACTTTATGTCTCTGTTTAATCTACTGCGAATCACTGTAGCTAATATAAGTGTTCTTAAAAGAAAAAAAATCGAAAGAAATAATGTTTTTTGCAATTTTATGCTGGTTTCTATTTGAGATTTTTAAAAAGAGTACCTTCATTAAAAAAGTTATGTACTGTAGTAATTTTAGCATTTTCTGAAATTTTATTTTATAAATATTTAAGTTTTTATTTTAATTCCCCCCCCCCCCCCCCAAAAAAAAAGAAAAGAAATTGATTGTATCAAACTACTAAATTCATTTAGTCTGCATATCATATAAGCTGCTTTTCTGTTTGTATATGTTAGATCTTTAATTTTTATAAATTTCTAATCTAACGATTTATATTGTTAAAATTACTTTTAAACTATGACTGCTTACAAAATCATAAATTGACATAAGATCGACAGATTTACAAGTAAACAAAGATGCATTGTCAAAATCTTTTCACACATTTTATCAGTGTAATATAATGCATGTTTACTCAGATCTAAATTTCTATCAAGATTTTTGTTTGTCTACATATCTTAGGTTTTTCTGATATTTAAACAATTTTATAATAAAGATATCAATTACCTGTTTAAATGCATATTATCAAGTGATTATTGGGATGGCCCAAACGACGATGCCGAAAGGGATGCATTAGTTATCCTGGCTGAAATCACGGGGAATTTAAATTCAAAATTTTCTTATCCAACGTTTATTTTACTTACCAAGTTGCCAAACCAAAGAAACGATGGTTGGGATTACAGGGCCAAATAAATTCGGGAAAAAATACTAGTTGAGGGAGTTAGAAATTTGTTTAATGGGGTAACTATTGGTATAAATTCACGAGAAAATAGGCGCTTGACATTTCTGCTAGGAATGGCTATTAGAGCACATTATGTACTGTTTGATGATGTAACTAAGACTGGTTTCTGAAATATTGATGACAACATGAGAGATTATCTGGATGGTGGTCACCAGGTATCTCTTTTACTAAAAAAAAACAAAGGCCCACTTCCATTCACTTTTCCGCTGGGTCTTATGCCTACCAACGAAGAGACAAACCTCCACAATTAGTTGCAGAATTGAATTTTTCAAGCTTTTTTCCAAGCCAGAATTTTATGATGCTCACTATGACGAATTGTTTTCTATTTTAAAAAATATTACTTACCTACTCATTATTTTTCAGGATTTAGAGAGAACCACAAACTGTTCAGAGCCTACATTACAAATGTTTTATGATTTTATTCTCTTTGATACCAGTACTTGGGATGATTGTCCTACAGCCTTCGTCAGCGGTTCAAAAGCCATGAAAAAAAAGAAAGGTAGGATATCTTTCTGACCCAATCCAATCCGTTCAACAGCTCCAGAACTCTGGCAACCCCCAGTTCCAGATATGCACTTAATCTGTCAACACCCATCTCAAGAGTGAAAAGGACTACAAGAAAACTTTCTTGTTCTTGTAAAGACTGCCTTTATTTACAGATTATATTTCATGGTGTATGATTGTCATCTAAACAAACGCCTGGAGAATTTCTAGAGTGGGTAGCGCCTGACGTATTGTCTGGCCGCTCACTCGGGAAATTTCCCCCTGGTTTTGCTATATTTACATATTTTAAAAAAATATATAAACAAGTAAGTACAAGAAAGAAAACAGGTACGTAAATTTAAATATAATGTTTATTCAATTTAAGGTAACATTAAGTGAATTATTCAATTATTTAAAAGTATTATAAAAAAAGTAATGTAGAAGATGATTTTTAAATTTTATATAGTCTTTTTCGAATATTTCAAAAGGCATAGCATCAACCCTAGCGATGACTTTTAATACTCTGACGTATTAGGTCACCAATGCACAAAATCTTCATTGGAATTCTAATCCACGTAGAGTTCCTTTGATTATCTACTTTACAACTATTTTCATGTAAACTGGCATGCAAAGAAAACTTTTGTATAAAATACAGTAATGAAGAAAGTAGAGTTTTAAATTAATTAAGAGTTAGGTTTGTAATTTTTTTTTTCGATACAATTTTTACACATTCTTCATCAAGTTGAGTTTTGCATTTTATTGGATCCTCTGCCTCCCAACATAATTGTTTCCGTGCCTCATAAGCTTTCATTTCCAAGAATTGCATCACTTGAACTGTCTTTAATTTTATCATATTCAACTGCAAAGTCCAACTCCTCTGAAAGCAGAGTTGCCGGCTTTTATCCAGGCCAAAAAAAGCCGGCCGGCTTTTTTTGGTTTTAGCCACCTAGAAAAAGCCGGCTTTAATTGAAAAAAGCCGGCTTTTATTTTTCAAAAAGGTGGTTTATAGATAATTCATATAAAATTTCCATTAATTTATTTTTAATACACTTATAAATATTTTCTACTAAAAAAATATAAATTTCTATTAAATGTTGTCAAATAAATAAGTCCTTATAACTGCTAGAATGCAACTGTGGAGGCATTATGTCAGAAAAAATTATAAATATTCAGATGAATACATTAAATTAGACTCCAAAGTATTGGTTTGGAATTCCTTATCATAGTTCTACACATACTACACATTTTAAAGATTATATGAAAGAATAAGAAAATATCACACATCAAAATAGAAACATTCTTACATAGTGATATACTTTTAAAATTGACTAAAACTAAATAGTATACATGTATTTAATAACTGAAATTATCTTATATAATACTTGAGAACAAACATCCAGTAATAAGCAATTGATATTCTAATGGTTGTTATTTATCTGAAAATCTTTTGTTAGATAAATCTGATATGATATTTTTATAGCTTCTAATTTTATTATTATTATATTTTAATATAGTTTTGTAACAGACTTAAAAAATAGTAGTTTTGTCAATCAATTCTGCAGTATTTTTTATAAATAATATATTTATTCGAAAATAGTACTCATCATATCCTGCTTTTTTTCTTTTGTGTGTGTGTGAGGGGGGGGGGGGTGGTAAGCTTGTGTAAAATTTTACAGTTAAAGGATTTTTGTAGCTTTTGTACTTTTTTTTAAAATATTTTATAATATTTTACTGACATAGGGCGCGTTCACGGACCGCACTCTGGGTTCCCCAGGTTTCCCCGTGGTGAACCAGAAGCGTTCAGAGACGGCATCACGTGACTTTTTCCGGGTTTCCCGCAGCGTTCAGAGCCGGAGATTACCCAGATTTCGGGGAACCCACATTACCTGAAAAATTTTGTTGGGTAAAGTGATCACGTGGTTGGGAAATCTGATTTGTTTACCATTTTATAGCTTAACTGTGACTGTTAATCGGAATCACTGCTTTGATCAGTTTTATCGCACACTGTTTCTGCTTTTTCATGTTACAAAAATAATAATTTGACATACAATAATTTTAACACATAATAATTTGAACGTACCATATTTTCCATCGAATGAATGAATCTCCGATTCAGCCTACTGGCTAGCAAAACCAGTGATACATATTTGTTGCGATAGTATTCCGCATAAAAATTAACTTTCACTGTTAAAAATATCGTGAAAAATTACCTCTGTTTTTAAAGACTCTCTATTTTCTGACCAATGAGAACGCGACATTAATACCTATGAAGCATTCTCATTGGTCAAAAAATAGATAGCCTTTATAAACAGAGGTAATTTTTCATGATATTTTTAACAGTGTGGAACAGTTTCCCATCTAAAAAAAGTGATAATTGAATCTATTTGCACTGTCGAAAGTGCAGCTGCCGCCATGTTTGTAAAAGTAAATAAAAAAATCCCGCAACTTTACCCGAAAGCGTTGAGAGCCGTTTTTACCCAACTTACACCGAGAAACCAGTATGACGTCATTCCCCAATTTTCCTAGTTACCCGTGTTTCGGTCTCTGAACGCGCTCATATTATTAAATGGTTTTATGAAGGAAAATTCCTTAATAAAGGAAAAATTTAATTATTGCAATAAGATTTGAAAAGTTAATTTAAAAATTATTAAGAGTTATTGAAGATTTTAAAACCACACTTCCTTTTAATTTCTTACAACATTCTCTTTCATATTTTTAATTCTGTGTGCGCTCTATAACTGTAAGGACCAAATTTCCGAATAATTAATTATTTAACCCTTTATGCCCCGACGCTACTTTAACGTACCATTAAAATAACTTGATATAAAATATGCATCGATTAGTTTGATAGTACATTTGAGAATGAGTTATAGGTACTTTACGTTATCTTATTCCAAAAGCATTTTTGGTTGAACAAATTTTTGTTTTTGTTTTTTTTTTTGGCCTCTCTTTAGCTTTCTTGACTTTGAAAGTTTGAGGGTGAAAAGTTTCAGTTCGGAATTATTCCTATGTTTTTATTGTAAGAGCATTATATTTGTGCATTTCCTAATTCTATAAAATGCTAAAAAAATTATTTAAAATAAAAGATTTGAATGAAGTTATAAATATTGCAAAAAATTCCTATAAATACAAATTTAATTAATTGACTTTAAATTGCAAAATCCTTCTAAAATTTATTAAATGTGTGTGTAAATCTTTTAATGTAGTTTCAAAAATTTACAAAAAATGTTTTAGATGAAATTTTCATGAATTCATAATTTGGAACATAAAGAGTTAAAAAAAAAAAATAAATGAAATGTCATGACATGTTGTAAAAATAATGTACAAATGACTATTTGCTAAATATTTTTATTTAAAAAAAATACTAAGCAAATACTCATCAACAGTCAATTTATATTAAGGAAAATCCTGTCCTTAATTTTATGAACCATGAGGATTATCCATTTAAAAATCGAGTTAACTGAAAAAAAGGTCGAAGTTTTAACATTTTAATGTTTAATCACACTGATATATATATCTGATATATATATATGTATATATATATATATAATAAATTTGAAATCACAAATATATGAAGAAATTCATAAAGTTCTAAATATGATTTAGAAATGAAGATATGAAACCAGTATGTAAAATAAGAAACTATGAATGACTCACAGAATCATCAGAGGAGCTTGTGAGTTCATTCATAGACGATGCGTTATTTCATCCAATTTTGTCGGCATTAAGCCTAAAATGACAAAATTTAGCTCCTTATAACGCAAACATTACAGAAAATAGATTGGATCTGGATTAATAAATTGGAACTGGATTAATAACAATAATGTTTAGAGTTGCCATCTTAAGTCCAAAAAAAAAATAATAATAATAATAAAAGGAATGAAAATGATTGAAGAAATCAAGAAAATACTTAGATTAACTTTTAGTTAAACTAGAATGAAAAAATAGGAATAAACTTAATAAATACTGAGTGAATACAAAATAAAATAAAGAAAAGGAATAAATTAATACAGATAAATAAAGAATTATATAAAAATAAATAAAAGGGCAATTGATTAATAAATTAATGTTTTAAAGACAGAAAATTATAATATAAAAAATGAGAATATAAATAACATTTAAAAAGATGAGGAATATTTGAGATAGTAAAATTTAGCCTTGTATTATGTAAATAAATATGAAAATTTAAAAAGCAATGAGGAATATTGAGATAGTAAAATATATCCTTAAATGATGATGCAATATGTGAAATGTTATGTTAAATGCATGATACCCCATTTTTTTTTTTAAAATGTCTATACAATATAGAAGCATATATACATACACTTATACACGCCCATAAACAGGAAAATTGATATTTTCGTCATTTATGTAAGTTAAAGAATCTAAACCGAACTCTCCCCCCCCCCCCCCTCCTTCCTACTTAATCTAATAAACGTAATCGGTAAAAAATATATTATCTCATATCTCCTTCAGAAAATCATTTAATGATAAATTAAAAAGGCATTGTAAAATATTCAAATCGAATTCCGCAAACTGGAAATATTGACATAAGTTTGCAAAAAAGAAAAAAAATGATACGATGAGGTTGGTGCTAATCTTAACAAAATATCAAACATTTACGACAATTGGCCTTATATAAAAAAAGAATAGGTAAACAGTAAACACACAGAAAGGTAAATGATTAATATATAAAACTTAATAAAAAATGAAAACGGTAAAAATGAATTTTCCGATGTGAAAAAGTAAAATAAAATAAAAAAAATCAGTATTTCGTGGACACAGATTTTTTAATATAGTTATATATATAATATTAATTTCCAAATAACTATATTATATACAAATATAATGCAGAATTGACAAATCTACTTATTTATTTTAAATACGTTAATTATATACATAATGAAATATTATAATATTAAAATATAAAGCTATAATTATAAAAGTAATTTTTACAGATTTATATATATAAGGTTTTTATATAAATAACAGCCATTCTTCTTTTTTATTTATTTCCTTTTAAAATTATGTTATTTATTTTTGAAAAAAATCATTATTTTCTGAGAATCAAATTATAAAATTCAACATTCGACATTTTTTATTTATAACTTTAATGTTCTCACAACTGGATAATTATTGCAAGCGAAAAGGGAAAGTTACACAAGGTTGAAGGAAGAACGCAGACTGTTTTCTCCCTTTCTTCCCTGTTGAAACGGAAGCCGAATTTTTTCTAAGTGCTACTATTAGAAGTTCTTCTCTCCCCAGACGCTCGTATTATAATGCTTCTCAACCAATCATTGAAGGCTATCGTTAGAATTAATCGATATACGTGAAACCGGAAGTCAGATCTTTATGACCGCGCTGGGACCGTCATAAGTGTTTCTCCAGTATCGCTGTTTTTGTGTCTGTCACAAATATCACCACAAATATGGAGTTCCACAAACTCTCTGAGAGAGTTTCAACTTTCTTCGGGCTAGAGACAGTCACGACCATTCAATCTCGCTGGCTGTAAAGCTTCGCATTAACTAATTGGGTGTTGCGGGCGGTTTTATCTTAGGCGCATGCGCAAACAACACAGTGACGTTTACTGAGTTATCTTAAGTGAGTTTTTCCATGTGAACAGGCTTCCAATTCCGGGAGGGTACCACCTCAAAATTAAGAGAGTTCGGCGGCCTAAGATATCTTTAGTATCGTAGTGTGAACAAAGTATAAGTTTCCCGCCTGATGTGACGTCAGAGGATGGAATCAGCGTCATCACGTGATCAAATGGCGCGCAGGGATTCAGATTTCGGAAATTTCAACTTGTGGATTCCAAAGGGTTTCGCCTCCCTCCCCCCCCCCCCCCCTCCTCACGGAAAAATAACATTTTTGATAATGTGTCTTCTAATTGTCATAAATACTTGCATTTTGTAGGCAGGCACATTCTGAATAGAATCATACTTAAATTTGAAAAATTCTAAAAAAATGTATATACGTTTGTTTCAGAATTAAAACAGTAATAGACACTAGAAATTTTGAATGAACAAATAACCTTAATAGTGATGCGAAAATACTCCAATTGAAATTTTAATGAGTGGGGTCCAAAGAATGTTTTCCCCCTCCCTTCTCCTGATAAAAAAAGTAACACTTTTGTTTATGACCCTTCAAATTTCCTTAGCATATATACTATTAAGGATTTACCTGCATACAAAATTTAAAATACATTTGATTATTCGAAGTCATACCACCAAAACTTTTTTTTTTTAATCAAGGGGGGGGGGGGGCGGTTTAGATTATCTTCTCTTAAAGTTTTCAATAAAGTAACACTTAAACAGGATTGCTATTCAAAATGTACCTGCCTACAAAATTCAGGTATCAATGTCAATCTAAAGAATAAAATTGCATTTTCGGGGAGGAGGGAGGGTTGATATCCAAGAGCCTAAAATGCAGGCATGAAAGTGGGAAATAGGAAAAAAGGAGGAAAATCTTTTCGGCCCATATGATGGCGCCAAACTTTTAAAATTTAGACACATTTTAACAGTTATTTATGGGATAAAATGAAATATAATTGTACGTTGTTATTTTCTTTTCATAGTTTAGAAAGCATTAAAAACAAATTTAAACTTTTAAATCAAAAGTGTTGCATAAATAGAAGAAAATATTCTATTCCAAAAAGAACATTATGAAACTTCCTTTTTCTTTTAAAGTCTAAAAAACTTTCACTCTGGAGAGATACGTTAATCAAATTTATTTACACGACTTTCATATGATTATAATATAAACTTCCCTTTGATTTGATAGATCTTTTGCACAGCAATTCAGAAAGAAAAAAAAAAACCTCCAAGGATTTTAGTTAGACAAAATGTCTGATTATTAGATTTTCAAGATTTCCCCCCACCTTATGCTTCCAATATTTTCTTTTCATTTTTGCATCAATCCAGAAAATGACCAAAATTATCTTTAAAAAGGCGGAATTCCACCTTTAGGAGGAACACTTTCATGCCTGAAAATGGTATCATTTTTGAGAAGTATTTACTGTACCTTAATAGAAGAAATATGCGATTTTATTGAATTTTTATTTGTAGGTACCACGGTTCACATAATATTTTGAGAAAATTTTAGGAAAGAATTTTTCTAGTGTTTAATAAATGCACAAGAAATTAAAATCCTATCTTCCAACCTACAAAGATCATGCCGCATACAATTGTTTTTGCTGTTTATCTAAAAACATGCTAATTTGCCCTGTTTTAAAAAGATTACCCAATTACGGAAGATTAAATTATAGCATTTTAACTATTTTTAACATAATCAACTGATTGATAAATAAATAATGAGAGTAGAATTGTAGTATAGAAATAGTAGAATGTGCAGAATTGTAGTAGTGAAAATTTGTGAGTATGAAATTATCGCTGTATTATCCGCCATCGCCATCTTCGATCAAAAAAACAACAACATCTAACCTAAACAGACTTTTCAACGACAGCGTGAGAGAGCACTCCCAACAAACACAGAACTTGTGGGCCACTGATGGGTTCGTTAGCCTTGGCCGAAATTGTCTGATGGCGGCCCGCTATCATTGGCCGTAACGGCTCCGTCAAAAAAGTGTCACGCCGGACACAATAAGGCCGGAAGGAAATTGGCCGCAAGTACAATAAGTTGCCCACAAACGCGCCATTAACGGTCATCTAAAACTGATATTAAGCCACAAACTGGCCACAATTACACATTTAATGGCATTCCTGAATAAAAGCTTGCCACAGCTATGCCATTAAGGGTCATTTTAAATAAAAGCTAGCCACAAGCCAGACACACTTATGCCATCAATGGGCATAATTAATGAATGCAAGCCGGAAGCTAGCCACATTTGTGCCATCAACGGGCATCATTAATGAATGCAAGCCAGAAACTAGCCACATCTATGCCGCTATTGGTTATCATGGATGAAAACTAGCCCGAAGCTGGTCGGAATTATATTGTTTAACCCCCCCCCCCCACAAAAGTTCAGTAAATGATTTTTTGGGGGGGGGGAGGGGGGGGGGCAGAAAATTTTTCTTCTAAAAAATATTTTGATAAAAATTAGAATCTAAATTTACTGGTTTTGAAGTGTTTATCTGAAAACAGTTTATATTATAAACTGTTTTCACATATTATATATTAAATTATACTATGTAAAATTTGGAACAGGTCTAGGAAATTTTATTTTTTTAAATATGTTCTCATAACACCATCCTGACTTTCATACATGTTTTACTTTAACATACACTTAAGTTAAAAACAATTTTTATTAAAAGTCAAATAATTAAAAAAGAATAAATTTTACAGAACAAAATGCATTTAGATCCTAAATTTTATCAAAACATTTAAGACTGTTCTCAAATCAAAAGGGTTAACTTTCTAACCTAAGTTTTAATTCATTTTTGTTCGGATACGCATGAAACTAGGTGTTCAGAAACTATGCCATCGAACTGTTTTTCAGTTTTCTTGTAAACGCAATAGATCTTTCAGAAAATGCTGTCAAACTGGGCATTTTGAACTGAAGTTCCGAACGAAAGAAGAAAATCCAGTCAGTAGGGGGAGAAAAATGACGTGTCACGTGATCAAAATCTCTTATAACCCGATAGGTAATTGATTGATCAAAAAATCGAAAACACAGATTCCAAATAGCTTCCAAGGTCAGGCTTTCCAATTTCATATCTTTCCATTAAAAAATGAATTTGTAAATATGTCAAAAGGTTTTGCGCTTGTTGAGCAGATCAGTTGAGAACAGCCTTAAAAGATAATTCCAATGGAGGCATAACTGAGCTTTATCTGCTCATCACCTTTGAACAGAACAAATTTCAAATTTGCTGTTAGTAAATGAACGTTCAACAATATTCAACCTTAAATATTTTTATAGAGACATATTCACCTAAAAAATTTCTTTTTTATAGTTGCTTTAGTTTTTATAAATATTGAGATTCCTAAACAGCTGCAAGAACCAAATTTACAGTTAACAAAGAAAATTTGATAACAAAGCCTTTAATGTATTTAAAAAAAATATTGAACATATGCTAGCCAAAAGAGCAATTTTTTAACTAGTTTCTTCATTTCCATTCAAAATTGTTATATAACAATTATATCCGATGCTTTTATAGTACCATGTTTTACACAGAATTTCTTACCTGGATGTTTCTTTTAATTATCCAACTGGAAAATAAAATACAAGACCACAGGAGTTTCATTTTTATAAACTGGGAAAATGTTAACTTTATTGATCATTAGAATTTAAATCGATTTTTTAAGATAGATTATTTATGTAATTTGGTACTTTAAATTATAGTTGAAAATATGCCACTTCATTACAATAATTTCTTTGGTGTATAATTAATCGGGGGGGGGGGGGGGGGGGATAGAAGTGTGTCTATAATGTAATATGTTGTTGTAGTCTGTTAAGGTCTTACCCCCCCCACCCCACACACACAACCCATCCTTGACATACCTCATTTCATGAACTGTAAAAGAAATTAATTTTCAACATACATTTTTTTTTTTTTCAAAATTATTATGAATTGACAGAAGGCCAGTTGGCACCACTTTTAAAGTTTTTTTTTTTTTTTTCATTATTCAATCTTAGAATTTATTAAAGGCAAAGAATATTTTTCCAAAATATTGGTGGCAGTTTTCTTTAACAATATATAACCGCTACTCAGGCACTAATCGTTCATGTTTTTTTCCAAATGAACTTCATAATAAAAATATATCTTTGTTTTTCTTACTCTATAAGGATCATTAAGTAATGAGCATTTTACATTTCATTTTTTAACAATATTACCTAGACTATCAAAAATTCAAATTGCACTATACAATATTAACCATATTAAAATTGTAATTTCAACACTCATTATAGACAAACTTTCATTTAAATCATAACAGTTTTTGAAGAGCAGTTAATATTTAATGTGTCATCTCCAAGCAATACTAATGTATAATTTGTACCATATTACTTTTTCAGGCCGTCAAAGTTTAAAATATATAATCTACATAAATCCAGATATTTATTGAATTATACATAATATATAAAAACTATTAATTATTATTTAACCCCCATTTTTGTTATGAAGCAAAGAAGGTGGTTTTCTTAGAAGGAAAAAGGAGAAATGCTTTATTCCTTTTATTTCACTTTTCTAAAAAGAAAATATAATAAAACACTAGAACTGAATGCCATTTTGTCACACAATTTTATTTTTCACCAAAAATGTAAAGCAATCAAAAATAATTTTTTAATTTATTTACAAGTTGATCAAATTTATTACAAATACATTACAAGTAAAATTATTCCTGTTAGAATCGTGCTATTAGTCAACAAACGTTGATAATAGAGCTGAAAATTCACAGCCATCTTCTTAAAGAACTTTACTTCCAGATTTTCATATTTTTCTGTAAAACAAAAGAAAAAAACAGAAATGAAAAATTAGTTTTGCAGAACAAAATTAAAATGTTTTTAAAAAATCAAATTATGGAGATACACTACTATCTATCACTTATATTTTCTACTTTCCAGTACTTGAAATAATTCGGTCTTGCAGTTCCACCACAAGGGAGAGCGTGGTTTGAAGCATAATTAACTCAATTGTTCTTGTAACTCATAAATCGTTATAATTATAAAAATTATTTGGTGATTTATTACCTGCACCTGGCTAACAAAAGACTGCTTTTAAAATTATTAAGTTCAAAAAATATTAAAATATTATATTGCCATTGGAAACATGCCTATGTACATTGTTTCGTTAATTTTAGTATATCGGGAAGTGAGTGAAAAATAGAATAGGGTCATTCCACGTCAAATCAACACACTGATTTTACCTCACCATCTCAGAATTTAATGAAAATTTGTAGAGAGTTTGCTTTCATGTAGACTAAGATAAATACCAAGCATTATTGAAATATATTAACCAGTTTGGGAATTACAGTCTTGTAAAGTTGCCAAAAATTGGTCAAAAATGCTACAACTGGACATTTTAAAATGCAAGTTGCAGCTTCCCTAATTAAGATACAGAGCTAGGATAAGTGTCATTATAAAGCATTTTGCATGACCTTTCAAATGACATACAACATCATAGAGGTTAAGTAGGAAAAAATATTTTGAAAATCAAATTCAAAATTTTAAATTTGAATATTTCAAAAAGTACACTTTCAAAAATTTTCAAAAAAATTTATAAAAGGGTTCAGACTATTTTTAATAAGCAGAATAAGTTTGAAAATGGGACAACAATGGGTTCATAGCTTTTTAGCATTTCAAAAACTTGCATTCATTGAAAATTTCCTCCGTTATAGGTCTAACTACAATAAGTAGTTGCTATAATACTATAATTATAAAAAAAAAATTGTCACTTTTTCGGGACAAATTGGTTGCCATTTATAGTTCAGCCTTTAAAGGGTTTAATGTATGAATAAAAAACTGCTATGATTAAAAAGAAATTATTAGGCCTTATTTTGTTTTGTTTTTTTAAATGTTGTATTCAGTGATGGAAAATTTCAATAAATTGATGTTTTTGATTTGTTAAAAATCTATTAGTCCATTGCTGTCCCACTTTCATATTTACTGTACCGGTTAAAAACAGTCTGAACCCTTTTTTAAATTTTTTTGAAATTTTTCGAAAGTGTACTTTTTGAATTATTCAAATTTAAAATTTTGAATTTGATTTTCAAAATATTTTTTCCCACTTAACCTCTATGTTGTTACATATCATTTGAAAAGTCATGAAAAGTGTTTTAAAATGACACCTTTTTCAGCTCTGTATCTTAATTAGAGAAGCTGCAACTTGAATTTTAAAATGTCCTGTATGTGCATTTTTGACCAAATTTTGGCAACTTTTCAAGGTTGTAATTCTGGAATGGATTGATATATTTAAATAATACTTGGTATTTTTCTTAGTCTACATGAAAACAAACTCTTTACCAAATTTCATCAAATTCTGAGGTGGTGAGGTAAAAAAATTGTCAATTTTGTGTTGATTTGACACGGAACGACCCAATACAAAATTTCATCTTAATACAGAGATCAAGTTAAATAAAAGAATGCAAGAAACAATAAAGCTGACACTATCGCAGAATTAAATTTTACTCTAAATACTGTTAATTTTAAAAAAATGTGCTGCACTTTATGACTCTTTATGGACTTGGGGGGGGGGGGGGGGGGGGGGATTTGGCAGAGCAAAACCAGAATAGGCAAATGATTAGAAATTTATGCCTAAATATCTTTAAAGAAATGTTTAGCGAGCCATTGTCATACTAGTAAATGAACAAAGTTTTAATGATTAGTTTTGAAGACATTCAATATTAAAAACCTAGCTAATTTTGGGTATCATCTAAAAGTGAAATTAGTTGCATTATAATTCAGATTACAAACACATTTTATTAATTACTTTAACACTGAATATTATTAGTATTAGAAAAATGCTAAATAAACTGCTTAAACATTATAACAAGTAGCTGAATAGTGAACAAATATTAATAGTTCTTACAAATTCAACAATTTCTTTTTCAATGACTATGTAAGTTCCTGCTATAGTAACAGCTTAAAACATTTTTCCATACATTTTAATAAATTGCAATTTTACTTGTTTAAAACTAAGTTCATAACTGAAGTTTTTTATGTTTCTTTTTTAAAAAGCAATAAATAAAACAAAAACCAAACCCTATTGAATGTTAGTCCTTAACTCATTTGCAATGATGCACACATACAGAAATGCACTTCTGATGACACACCGCAAAAATTTAATTTTATCTTCTCAGGGTGTCTATTCCAGCTGAGCTACAAATTTCTTTGACTTTTTCAGGTTTTCCATACCAAAAAAGAAAAAATTCCAGGTTCCAGGTACCGAGATTTATTGTTGTTACACACAAAAAGTCTAAAAGGTTGTGGAATTTGAGAAGAGAACTTTCACAATTGATTCTGAAGAACAAACTATTGATTTTTTAAGATTTTTTTTGTAAAATGTACAAATTGTCGAATACCAAGATATTTACTTCATGGTTAATGATTGCTTGACATCTCTATATTTCTTACATTTTGCAGCAGGGTTGGTAAAAAACCTGTTAAAAAAAAAAAAAAAAAAAAAAAAAAACTGGGTTTTTGTGGTTTAAACCGGGTTTAAAAAAAATATATTTTTTTTCCTATTACATACACATGCATATTTATTGATAAAAATAATTTAAATTAAATAATTACAATGAATTATGTAGAAAATTGAAATCATTTAGAATTTAAACATTTATAGTAAAAAGTCTTATGTTCCATCCTTTAGTCTTATGTTCCATGAATAAAATGTTCTACATCGTGAAACACTGATACCTCGAAAATCTTAATAAACAATCTTTTGATTACTAATACTATAAATAAATATATGGTGTAGTTTCATAAATATAATATGCTTTTCCATGGCTATTCAAAGTAATTTCTTTGAACTATTTGCCATCTGAGATATCTGATTTTTCTGTTAGAACACTACCTGAATAATTATCTTTTATTGAAAGTAAAGCTTTTTATAAAGAATTCCCGGAATGATTTGAATTTAGCAGTAGAGTCTTTACACGTTTCAAGAAGTATTGTGTATTGACATTTGACACTTCTGAGAAACTGCCAGTTAAAAAAAAAAAAAAAAAAAAAAAAAAAAAAAAAAAAAAAAAAAAGGCAACAGTTAATAAACAGAAATACCTTTTTACCAGATTTTTAGACTACTGAAAACATTGATCTTAAAATGGAAAGTATATTTATAAAAGTTGTCATCCACTAACACATTTAAACAGCCATCAGACTTAATACTCAGTCTTTTTTTTCTAAGCTATGTTATAATACATATTACTTTTTAAATGTCTAAACTAAAAATTAATAATATATCTTTTTAGGCATTTTTATGAGACTTTTTTCTATTATGTCTCAAGCGAACCTTATCTCGATTTCCCCCCATTTTTTTGTCAGATCTAAATAGTGGATTGGATTATGCAATAGATGATTTAAATATATGTTGTTGCATATTTTAGTTAAAAGTAAACATGTGCTTCGCTAGCACACAATTTTTCAATGTTTTTTTAGTTGACTTCATATCTTGAGTTTCTTTTTTATTCTAAGGTTGTTCTCAAATCCGAAAGGGCAACTTTCTGAATAAATCTGCTTATTAAAAATATTTTATTTATTTTGTTTACTGAAAGTGAACATTATTAAGTAACAAAATTTTAACTTTTAACAAAATAATTCTATAGCTGAGTATTTTTTTTTTTTATATATATATGTTCATATATTAAAGACTAGTGAATATTTTGCAATCATTAGTGTACTCAAAAAAATGGTTGCTGGCCTGGAAAAAAAAAAAAAAAAAAAAAACATGGAAAGCACAGTTCTATTACATAGTTACTGAACAACAGCATCTGCTAGTTTAATGCATTTCCGAACAAAAATAAATTAAAACTTATGCAATAAATTAAAATAAATAAAACTTGCAAAGAACCAGCAGATGTTACCTTATAACACTTATTATACAGATACAGATATACTACATAAAAAAAAGAAAGTTTGTTTTAATTTTTATGGGGGAAAAAAAGTATATAGACAAAGTCAAACACAGTATTGAATAATTAACATTAATCATGAGTAAAACAGAAAAATAGCTTAAAATATGAATTTCCACAATGTTATTGAAGCTAAAATATTTTTGCAAATGAAATATGTATAATAAAACTGATTAAATAAAAATTATTAGGTAATGTGTAAAATTGAATGCTAACTTAAAATATATTCTTCATTGGTGAAAAAAAAATCTTTAAAATTTAAAAAATACATATTTAAATTTATAAAGAAATATTTGAAGTAAAAAGTAATGAATAAGAATGAGTATAAAAACTAAACCTGTGACTTTATGATCCATTAAGGGGACGGTGGAGTTTAAAATCCTTAAAAATAATTTTTTTTTATTTTTGTAAATTTCATCTTAAATATTACTCAAGGGTACATTATATGCATTATGGCATGCATTTATCACAAAAAAAGATTTAAAAAAAATTTATTTTTGACAAAAAAATGGAATTTTACGCGTCGTCTTAGAAATCTTCGAAGTGCCCCCTGCGTGTTCCATATCAATGAAAATCCCCAATATTTTTTATAAAAGTTTGATTTATATATAGAAATAAAATAGAGCATCGAATTTTATATATTTGAATTTAAAGGTTAAAGAAAAAAATTTTTTTTTGAAACCTTTAAATTCAAATATATAAAATTCGATGCTTGATTTTATTTATGTATATAAACCAAACTTTTATAAAAAATATTGGGGATTTTCATTGATATTGAAGACGCATGGGGCATTTCAAAGATTTCTAAGACGACGCGTAAAATTCCATTTTTTTTCAAAAATTAATTTTTTTTTTTTTTTGTGATAAATGCATGCCATAATGTATATAATGAACCCCTGAATAATATTTAAGTTGAAATTTACAAAAATAAAAAAAAATATTTTTAAGGATTTTAAGCTCCACCGTCCCCTTAAGGAGGGTCTACAGTGCCCATCCCTATTTACTTGACCCTGGGACCCAAAGGGCTATACAGCATTTGTCCCGGTCAAGTGGACAGACTAATATGCAAAAACTTCAGTGTTTAGTTCCAAATAGCTTGGTACTCATTTTATCGGCTGCAAAGGAATGAAAATGCCAAGTTACCTTTGCATGCTGGGAGTCGAACATTCGACCAGTAGCGTGCTGACTAATATGCTATTAGGTTTAATAATGGGTATAACTCAATAAAAATGTAAATATACTTTTAAAAAATTTTGTTGATGCTAAAAATGTTTTTAAAATTGCAACTTTATACATATACAGGGACCCGGAGCTGGAGCTGGAGCCGGCGCGCTCCGGAGCTGTGTTTTTCCTGGAGCTGGAGCTCTAAATTTTCCCCAGCTCCAGGGCTCCTTTAGTTTTTAATATTCTTTTAAATCTTTTTTTTTTTCAGTCTTTTAAATTTCTAGGCTTAAAATATTTTAATTACATCATTATTCAGTATTTTAATTATATCATTTTTTAGGTTTTTATTATTATTATTATTAGGGAAGGAAAACTTCTCAAAAAATGGCAACACTACTTTACTTCTACTTTCTACTTGAACTAAGTGACAACACTATTTGAAAACAAATATGACCACCTGTTGTTTATATGTGCAGTCGTACAATTTTGGCTGTTTGAAAAGTGTAGAAGAAATTTAAGATTTTTGTGTTTAAAATTCTACCAAACTTTCTATTTTAAAAGCAAAAGCTAAAAGGTGTCATATTTTCTGAACAAGCATTTCAAGTTTGATGAGAAGAAAAATGCATTTTGTCAGATCTTTAATG
Organism: Maratus speciosus; assembly: GCA_963932465.1. Classification (NCBI taxonomy): domain Eukaryota; kingdom Metazoa; phylum Arthropoda; class Arachnida; order Araneae; family Salticidae; genus Maratus; species Maratus speciosus. Next base: position 509,282,407 of record OZ010787.1, on the reverse strand, counting down.
AAGATAGAAAGTATTTGTGAGCAAAAAAATAAACGTGTAAATTAAAATCTGCAACTTAAAAGTGCGAAATCAGAGCCGAGCCGGAGCCGGAGCATCAAAAATTGTTCGGCTCCGGGTCACTGTACATATATATATATATATACATATAATAAAACATTTGAAATAAATGATAAGTGATAAAACCGACTAATAATAATAATTCTACATATGCACTTTATTGCATGTCACAGCTTTTAGGACTCTTAAAAATATTTTTGGGTTTGGTAAATTCTAAAACAATTCTCTGTACAAAGACCCAGAATTGATTTCAGAACTTTTTGTTTACTGCCCAACAATGATTATTCTTATCAACAAATTGCATCTGTATGTAAATTCTGGCCTATAATCTGTGGATCAAACAATTATGTTTCTTTCCTGAAATCCCCAGTAGCAGAATTTTCGATGTCTGTCAGCAGCAAACTAAAATTTATATGCGACCAAACAATGGTGAACCAAGCTACTACCATAAATACTTACAGTAAACCATAATATAAGCAAAAGTTGTATTTTACAAAGAAATTGCACTAAGAAACACAACTATAAAAACCAAGTAAATTTTTAGTGAACTTTTTAAACCCAATATTTAAGCTGGTAGATTAATCTGCAAGGTCTAAAATAATCTGCAGCACTGCTGCACAGTTTCTGCTACGGGGATGAAATCTTATTTTCATAAAATGTAACTTATAACTCCAATTATTAAATAAAATTTATGGGTCGAAACATGATTGTTTGATCTGCGGATTACAGCTCAGAAATTATGTAATAAGAAATGATATTTAAAAAAAAAAAAACAGTTATTAAGTAAACTGAAGAGAACACTACTAGTGTTGACTCTAAGCCAATTTGACAAGGTACAACAGCTGGCAGCCTTTTTTTTTTGCTATTTTAAGCACCCGAAGACCCCTTTCAAAACTATGCACCCAATGGTCTGTACCTATTACTCTTTTTAACATATCCTTTTGGTTAATTTCCTCTCAAGATACATCATCGTCCGTAAAAAAAAAAAAAAATGTGAATTTTGTCAATTGGCCAAGGTGAAATTTGCTATTGGTTGTGGAAGGAAAAAAAAAAAGTTAAAATCCACCAATCGATTAAAAAAAAAAAAAATCAATCAGTAAGAGCAAAAGGTAATTAAAAAAAAGGGGGGGGGGGGAGACTCATATAGCAGTTGCATTAAAAAAAAGTTTCACCAATAAGCCGCAGGGACAAATCCTGAAACTATGTTGTGAAATTTTCCAGTCGTTTGAGAAAATATCACAAAATTCCATGATAAGAGGGAATTCTAAGCAGATCAATTCAAAATATGTTTTTGAACAGGACAGGATTGCCCCTCCCTTTCTCTTATTAAACTAGGGGGCTCTGCCCCCAAAGAGCTACACACGCCAACCCCCATTTAAACACCCCAGATTCTAAAAGGACTCTAATTTGATCGGCTTTAAAAAAATTGAATTACAATTTTAAAAAACAGTGACAATCTTTCTGTGAACGGGTTTCCATTTGTTTTCCATTGATTGCAGATTTTTAAGACCAAATCAACTGCTGTTAAGAGATACAATGGCTGTTTTTGTCTGATTAAAAAAAAATTAGTTAAAAATTTGAAAATAAGCTAATGTAATATAATATGACTTTTAACGCATAATAATGATTTTAAAATTTTCTTTCTCATTTAAAATTCAAGTGTAAATGTATTCTTATGACGCAATTTTCAATATTTTCCTGCTTTTAACATGTAATCATTTAATCCTATTAATATTCACGTGAAAATACTTTTTTTATTACAAAGGAAATATTATCTGCACTGTCTTAGAATTTACAACAATACTTGAAAAGATTATTTCAAAATTTGAAATAAATGTCTCATGCAAATATATTTAATTTAAACTGTTTTGCATTAATATTTGGCCATTTTAAATATGACAATTTCCTCCATTTATGACTTTTAACGCATAATAATGAATTTTTTATTTTAACATTTTCTTTCTCTTTTAAAATCCAAGTGTAAATATAGTTCAATGATATAATTTTCAATATTTTCTTACATTTAACACGTAATTATTAATTCTAATTTAAAAGTTTTTTTCTGTTTATAATAGCCATGTGTAAATAAATTTTTAATTTGAAGGAAACATTCTTTCCATGGTTTTTAAAATTGCCGACAATTTAAAATAACACTCGTTACTAAAATATGTAGAAAATTATTCTCAAAATGCTGAAAAATTGAATTAAAAATGGAAATAAAACCTCAAAAAATGAATCAAATTAAAAAAAATTAGCAGTCTGCACATTGGGAACTTCTAATGTATAAAATGATCCAAAAATGATTCAATTTCTTATGTATGGTTTTTGCTCCTATACATTTTTTTTAATGGAATGATTTTGACCAACTTTAACATTAAATATTTCTTAAAATAATTCTTCGGTTTGAAAACTGTCTGCATCAGCGTGTTTATGAAATATTTCTTTATAATACGACCCCGGGCGCAGAATCGGCGCAACGCTGTGACGCACGTCGCAGACTCCTGAGAAGGTCTGCAAACTATTTTTCAACTGTTAAAATTTAGAAGAAAAAAAAGTTTGTTAAAAATCATTTGCCATGTGCCATAATAATACGATCCACGCCACATACTATTGACGAAGCTCCGATTTCCTTTAAATATAAATAATAATTCACAGAGAAAACTAGACATGCGATCATGAAACGCCCATTATTAAATGAGTCAATCCTCGTAGGGGATTGACTCGCTCTATAGAAATATATTTGATCGCTCTATAGATTTTTAAAAAATCGGTCATTAGTCTGAAAATTCGGACGTAAATATCACGAATTTCGACAAATGTTCGCCGAAAAAACATTTTCGTCAATCGTTTGCAGTTAAAATAGCCAATTTTGTCAAAGGATCATGAAAAAAACGTGAATTTCGTCAAAAGATTGCGAAGAAAAAACGAAATTTTGTCATAAGATCAAGAAGGAAACATTTCGTCAAAAGGCTGCGGAAAAATAGCAACTTTCGTCGAAGGCTGGCGGAAAATTATGGCTTATGTCAAATGATCGCTGAAAAAACATGAACTTCGTCAAAGGGCTACGAAAAAATAGCAACTTTCATCACAGGACTGCAGAAAAACTCAAATTTCATCAAAGGATCGCTGAAAAAACACTAATTTCGTCAAAGGATCATGGAAAGAACGCGGATCTTATCGAAGGATCGCTAAAAAATGAGATTTTCGTCAAAAGATCGTGGAAAATAGGCGAATTTGTCAAAAGATGGTGAAAATTTTGTCATAAAATGAAAATAAAACCCATTTCGTCAAAGGGCTTCGAAAAAATAGCAACTTTCCACAAAGGATGGTGAGAAAACGCGAGTTTCGTTAAATGATTGGGAAAAGACGTTAATTTTGACAAATGATCGCGGAAAAAGCGCGAATTCTGTCAAAGGATTGCGGAAAAATGCGAATTTCGTCACGAGATCGCGGAAGAAAGGCGAATTTTGTCGAAAAATCACGGGAAAAAGGTAATTTCGTGCAAAGATCACTAAAGAACGAAATCGTGAAAAAAAACCCTATATCGTCAAAAGATCGCATAGAAAAAGCAAATTTTTTTTCAAAGGATCGGCGGAAAAAAGACTAATTTCTTCAAAAGATTGCGAAAAAAAACACGAACATCGTCGAAAGATCGCGAATAAAAGCGAACATCATCGAAAGATCGCCAAAAAATGCGAACATCATCTAAAGATCACCAATAAAAGCGAACATCGTCGAAAGATTGGCAAAAAAAAAAATGCGAACATCATCGAAAGATTGTGGAAAAACACGAACATCTTCGATAGATCGCAAAAAAGTGATCATCTTTGATAGATCGCGGAAAAACGCGAACATGTTTGATAGATCATGAAAAAACGTGAACATCTTCGATAGATTGCGAAAAACAGCGAACATCGTCGAAAGATCATGAAAAGATGCGAACATTATCGAAAGATCGCGGAAAAAAAAAAAAACGTGAACATCGTTGAAAGATCGCGAAATACGTAGAAAAATCGCGAACATCGTCGAAAGAGCGTGAAAAAACGCACATTTTGTCAAAATATCGAGGGAAAAAAGGTGAATTCCGTCAAAGAATCGCGGAAAAATTTGCTGCAACATTGATGTTTTCACGAGATTTTTTTACAGCTGACTGGCAGGTTAAATATTAGTTAGCCATGTTTTGAGTGAAAGCATGTTAAATTTTGAATTGTACAACTAGCTAAGATTGCTAAATAAAACATTGCATTAGAATTACTTATAGTATTTGCATGAATTACTCAAATTTGGAAATAGGGCATTAAATTTTGGGATTGGAAATAGGGCATTTGTCCTTAAGTTCTGCAGACTGTTTTTAAAGTTTCTACTTGTGTTGCAGACTGCAGAAAAAAATTCTGCTGCTGGGAATACGACCGATTTCCATATTTTTGCATGCAGCATTTTTCTTAATATTAACGAAAAAAGACCCCTGGTCACAAAAAATAACAGTGGTGACGGTGTTAGTTACTTTCTAGTAATAGAGATATTCCTGCATTGCTGCCCTTTTATTCTAGAGCTAACACTAATTACTGCACATACACACAAGAGGAAAATTCCCTAATAGTATCAGAATATCATCTTGTGAAAGATTTTAAGAAATACTTGGTAAAATTGGGAATCACAGGTAAAAAGCGGTAATAGTATATATCAAACATGCAATTTAGCTTTTTTCTCCCCTTTCATATTTTTAGGGTTTCGTTCATCTCACGAAACCCTATTCGTCTCGCTCCTCTGTCTGTCTGTCTGTCCGTCACAGAGCCCGTTCTCAGAAACTATAGATGTTGGAGACATGAAATTTTGGGTACTTATAGCTGAACACCTCACATCATACGACAGATTATAAAATTTTGAAAAAGTCATACATTTAACCCTTTGGGCTCCCGCATGTGTATTTTAAACAATTCTTTCTAAGTGAGCTCCTAATTATGTTGGAGACATGAAATTTTGGGTACTTATAGATGAACACCTCACATTATACGACAGATTATAAAATTTTGAAAAAGTCGTACATTTAACCCTTTGGGCTCTCGCATGTGCATTTTAAACAATTCTTTCTAAGTGAACCCTAATTAGGTTGGAGGAGTGAAATTTTGCATACTTATAGCTTAATACCTCACATCAAACGACAAATCATAAAATTTTGAAAAAGTCGTACATTTAACCCTTTGGGCTCCCACATGTGTAATTTAAACAATTCTTTCTAAGTGAACCCTAATTAGCTTGGAGGAGTGAAATTTTGCATACTTATAGCTGAATACCTCACAAAAAAATATTGTAACATACATAAACATAGATTTGTGTTTTGACAAAGAAACTGAACTCGTTACTATAACAATAATAAATATTCCACCTACATTTTAGTATTTTAATATATTTATCCTTATTTAAAGCAACTTTAAAGTAATTTATAATTTAAGGAAAGAAAAATGAAAGTTTGAGAGAAACTTTGGAAAAGAGTGTAAAGAATAAGTATTCTAACTGTATAAGTGTAAAAAATGGTCAAAAAGTGTACATTTAAATTCAGCAAACATGGTAAAGAGTTCCAAAGTTCACCAATAGCCAGGCGTGTGGAATTTCTAGTAAATCTTACCAGCCAGCAAGATGCAACATACAGTTGAAAATTGTTATGTCAAAATTTATGCGGCTGCAAAAATAATTACTGTTACTACAATGCATTTCTATTTTTCTATAAAATTAAGAAATATATGTAACAGAGGAAAGTTTAATATAGGATAAAACTTAGTATCATGTTTACATCGCAGTAATTTGGAAAGTTGCAAAATATAGTTAACTAGTAAAAAAAAAAAAAAAAAAAAAGTTTTTGGCATATCTCTATAGGTTGCAGTTTTCAAAGACTAACTAAAAATTCACTCATCCTGTCAGAAAATTCATTTACTGATCATTATGCGCCAGTGGCAACTAAAATGATGAATTTCTCCACCCTTGTTCGCCTACGATATAATACAATAGTGACAGTGCATTTCCATTTTTACATGCAAAAAATTCTAGTGACATTATAAATATAGAAAATTGACAAGTATATTTACCTTTGCTTGAATGCCAAAAGAGCTGAGTAAGGTGCACAACCCTCTCTCAATTGATTTAAAATCATTGCACTCCCCTAAAATTCATGAAAATAAAAGTTTGTTATGCAATTCAATTATGTTAGTAGAACATAGCAACTCGCAAGAACAAATTTTCTATTCACAAAACAAAACATTTTATAAGTAGTAAAGTAATATAAGTAATGAGGGAAGTTAAACTGAACATTCACTGTTAAAGAAAAAGGGGAAGATAGAAGTATTAAAATATTCTCTTTCCAAAGCCGGGTTGCCAGCTTTTAGCCAAGCCCCAGAAAGCCGGCTGGCTTTTTTTTGGTTTTGAGTTTTGACCACTTAAAAAAAAGACACTACTTTTAAAAAAGGTGGTTTACAGCTAATTCATATTAAATTTGGATTTATGGATTGGCAAATTTCTTCCAAAATGGCAAAAAACCAAAATTTTCTTCAAATTTCAAGCAAGTTTCTTGCAAAATGGAAGAAATAGGTTTCTTCCAAGCGGAAGAAACTGCTATTCTTGCCAAAATCGCACACCTGTCTAAAGCTTTTCAATGACTGGCTGCTTCGAGAAAAGAAATTTTGTCCAAACTATACAAAATTAAAAGTTATTTCAATTTAACTAGCATATTTTTTAAATTAGACTTCTGAAACTAGTAGTAAATAGTATCTAGATCATTTACCAACAGCAGGCAGAATGAAACTAAAAAAAGACGGTGCTTTTAATTTACATCAATTTTATTAAGGTAAGTAGTAGACTCACTTAAATCTGCAACCCTAAAAAACCCACAAATGCCTAAAATACACACATCATTGCAGATGTAAACAATGAAACTTTCAATTCAGATGTAGGGACAAAATTACACACTTTTATTTTTATATCATTCTGTACATATTTTAATATGTAATTCTAGTTAATATGACTGAACTCATGCTTTTTTATGATGGAAGTATAAATTTATTTCTGAAAAAAGAAAAAAAAAATACATATATATATATATATATCAAGATATTGCTGATATCACAAGTAATTGCAATATTTTTACCAGATATATTTATGTATTAATCAAGCTTTTTCAGTTATTAAGTCTGGCTAAACCTGAAATAAAACTTCCTTGTTATTTTGATGTGAATTAGTAGGGTACCTTTATGAGGTAAGTTTCATTATAATAATTCAAGAAAAATGTATCTCATATATATTATGCATATTTAATTATATACTATTAATTATTTACTTGACCTCTGCTCTTAATAATTTAATCATTTTTAAAATTATCTTAATTTATTACTTTACTTAGATATTTTCATATTTTACTATATTGTAAGCATTCATTACAATTTTGATTGCATTATTACATTCAAACTACTGCTTAAAAATGTAAACAAAGCATGACCAGAAATCTGTAAAATTCTAAAATCCACACAACCTGTGGTTTCAATCTGTGCGGATTTGAGAGAGTCTACTGTAATACACAATAATAACTGTATTTAAAAATTTCATTAAATTCCTTATTTTTCTTGCAACCTGGTGTAACAAAACAAATGTTTTTTAGCAGTAGGATTAGGTTGCTGCAAATGGTTTCTCAACTTAGAATAGATGAATGCAAAAGATGAAAAAATTCTTTCAAGTTTTACAGAACTTAACGGAGTATTTAAAATCATTTCAACATACGCACAGACATTTTTAGAAAATTAGACTTTAAAATCAGCATTGAGATATGCATGCTAGATGCTAGCAGGGATGCAGAATATGTCCGATCTGGCGACCTAGGATCGGGGGAAATTTTGCAGAAACATAATACAACTGATTTCGATTTTAACTACAAATTCCATAATTTCCTGAGATAGAAAAATTTCACTATAAATAAAAAGATCTGTATGGTGAAATTCACAAAATCGATCTCAGAATAATATGTACCGTATATCGGGTGATTCTGTTCCGAATTTTCCAAAAAATTAAGGCATGCAGTTCTGAAAATTTAAAAAAATCGTTCATCAATCTGAAAATTCAGACATAAAAATACTGCGAAATTTTATCAAAGAATTACGGAAAAAACGCGAATTTTGTCATAAGATCGCAAAATAACCGCAAATTTCATCATAAGATTACAAAATAATCGCAAATTTTGTCATAAGATTACAAAATAATCGCAAATTTTGTCATAAGATCGCAAAATAACAACACATTTCGTCAAAAGATCGCGAAATAACCGCAAATTTCATCAAACGATTGCAAAACAACTGAATTTCGTCAAAAGAGCGTGAAACAACCGCGAATTTCGTCTAAAGCGGAGAAATGACCACGACTTTCGTCAAAACACCGGTGAAATAACAGCGAATTTCGTCAAAGGAACGCAAAAAAAATCCGGAAATTTCGCCAAATGTTCGCGAAATGAATGCAAATTTCGTCAAAAGATCGCGAAATGAAGGCAAATTTTGTGAAAAGATCGCGAAATAAAGGCAAATTTTGTGAAAAGATCACAAGAAACCGCACATGTCATCAATAGATCGCGAAAAAAGAACAAATTTCGCCAAACGATCACAAAACAACCGTGAATTTCGTCAAAAGAACGCAAATTTCATCAAAAGTTTGCGAAACAACTGCAAATTTCGTCAAACGATCTCAAAACAGCTGCGAGTTTCGTCAAAAGAGCGTGAAACAACCGCGAATTTTGTCTAAAGGGGCAAAATGCCCCTCGATTTTCGTCAAAACATGGCGAAATAACAGCGAATTTCATCAAAGGAACGCGAAAAAAACCCAGAAATTTCATCAAATGTTCGCAAAATGAATGCAAATTTCGTCAAAAAATCACGAAAAAACGCACATTTGGTCAAAAGATCGCGAAATAAGAGCAAATTTCATCAAACGATCACAAAACAACCGCGAATTTCGTCAAAGAGCATGAAATGAACGCAAATTTCATCAAAGATCGCGAAACAACCTCATATTTCATAGAAGGGCAAAATAACCGCAAAACTCGCTAAAAGGAAGGCGAAATAAACGAACATTTTGTCAAAAGATCACAAAACAACCACAATTTCGTCAAAAGATCACGAAACAATCACAAATTTCGTCAAACGATCGCAAAAAACTGCAAATTTGTCAAAAGATCGCAAAAAAAACGCAAATTTCATCAAAAGGGACAAAATAACCACGATTTTCGTCAAAACATAGCGAAATAATCATGAATTTCATCAAAATAATGTGAAAAAAACTCGCATATTTCGTCAAAAGATCGCGAAACATCCACGTATTTCGTCAAAAGGGACGAAATGACCGCAAAACTCTTCGGGAAAAAAAACGCAGATTTCGTCGAACGATCGCGAAAAAAAAACGCAACTTTACCAAAAGATCGCAAAAAAAACCGAAATTTCGTCAAACGATCGCAAAACAACCACGAATTTAAGCGAAAAAAGCGCTAATTTCGTCAGAAGATCGCAAATTTCATCAAACGGCCGCGAAAAAAAAAAACATAGTTAGTGCTGGGAGTGGATCCCCCACTGTGCTGTAACCTTTCAGAAAATTTGCTGTGAATTTCAGAATTTTTGCTTTTCACTCAGAACCACCCCTGTTATATATATTCGCGCATAAGTTGAGAAATATTGGAACTTACGATAATACAGCATTTACCTCCTACAACATACCGTAAAATTTTGGGGAAATTATCATGTGGATTGGGGGAAATGTTGGGAGTAGAAACATTTTCTGCACCCCTGGATGCTAGTATAAATATGTACAAATTCATTTATTTACTGGGCTGCACAGTAAAATAATGTATAAACAAACACTTTTAAATAACACATTTTTATATGAAAAATAAAGAATTGTACAGAATTGGCATGAATGTAAGATTGTCTGCTTTTTCATTCCCTAACCTGTTGTGCAGTTTAATTTTCAACAGTTGTTCTAGGTAAATAATGTCCCACATCATTATTGAATGTATATTTAAAAATTCCAACTTCAAATGTAAAACTAGGAAATTTTATGTACAATTGTCATAAACATAATACAAAATCTGCAATCCAAATATTTTCAATTAAAAATGGTAGAAGTTTAAGATTTATTTCAATTTTATTTGAATGGAATCTAATTTTTTAGGGTGTTTTAAGCATCATATTGTATGAATTTTACTTATAATTTTTAATCTTCAATTGGCTTAACTTATTTGTTACAAAATTTAACATTAAATGTAGAACTAATTGAATGAACTATCTTAATATCTATCCCTTCTCAGGCTTAAGCAATGCAGGAAATAAAGTTTGTGTTTGTTTTTAATTTGTTCTTCAAATTATGTTTTTGTTATGTACATAGTATGGAGGAAATGAAACTGCTCGTTTTTAAATACTAAACAAATTACATATAAATATAAAGCTGCTCCCATTATGTACATAATTAGTTTATCATAGAAAAATAATCTAACAAAGAATAGCTTTTAATAACTCTTTTGACTTTAATAAAATTGTCTATTTTAAAAAGATCAGCTTTAGCGCATTTAAGCCTACTCATGCATGCCGATAAGCCTACTCATCGATACGTGATTGCATTGCTTTAGCTTAAATACAAATCTGTCCCGTGGAGTGATGAGAACTAATTTTAACTAACTGTAATAAACTTATTGAAATAATATATAAAAATAATCTTACCTTTTATCTTGATGATAAAGCTTTTTACTTCAGAAACATGACGTAGCCGGCGAGGGACGTGAGGCAAAACGGAGCGATTCAATTACAATTCGATTCTTTCACTTGAGAAGTAAACAAGTTCATAAAATCCCTAGAAGTCCCCACAAATCAAAAGTTGCACACCTTTCTAAAAAACTATCTTTTAATATAATTGAGTTTTCAATATTTTTATAACTCTAAAATTTCAAATATAATTTAAAAATAATTTTAAAAGCTGGAGTTTTCAATACAAAGGCGAAAACATTTTTAAATATATCTACGAAAATCCCCGCTGGGGAAAACAATGTGTCGGAAAAGGTAAACCTCGTTTCGTTTTCCCTAGCTCTCCTAACTTTGGTCTCTGCCGGGCCGGTAAAGGCAATATTTGTTATTTTTTTAGGATTTGTTAGGATTTTTTTTTTTTTTTAATCTACTTTTAGGGTTTTGAAAAATGTCAAATAACTTATTTTTTGAAACTGACAACTATTCACAGTCACACACACAGAGAAAAAAAAAATAATAGTTCGTTTGACTTTAATTTCTTATTATACAGAACATTTTGAAACAACCATATTTGCACATAGACAATTTTAAGGGCAATGTTTACTTTTCCCTGCCCTCCACCCCCCCTTCTTAAAATCCATAAGGATTTCATGGAACATTTGTCAAACCCTTTAACAATAAATAAAATCTTGTTTTTGTTTTATGCATTATAATTAGGAATTTAAGGTGTGCAGTATATATATTTTAAACATTTTGATTCACAAAACATTCTATTTTATTTATTTATTTTGTCACATTTTAGATTATAATTTTTCTTTACACAGAAAATTCTGTTTTCAGTATTGTACTTTAGACTGAAAATGTCTCAAATGATACTGAATAAAATTTTAGCAGCAGTCTTTTCAGTACAAGGTTTATTTACATTTAAAAATTTATTTTTTAGAAAAATAGTTTTAAACTAAATAAAAATGTGTAATCTATTTTACTGCTTTAAACATAAATCTCATGACGTATTTATATTTTTACTAAAACCAAGATTTAAAATAATTAAGCTTACATTGAAAGAAATGAAGAGAAAAATACATTACCTCTCTTTAATTAAATATTCGGGTTAACCTATATTAGCCCTCTACTTTCTAGACGATGACGGACCATTACAATTTTGCTGGAAACCACCCATGTACATTTTCGGGACAATTTTTGATTTTTATAAAATATTTTCAAACTAAATAAAAATATGTAATCTATTTTACTGCTTTAAATATAAATCTCACGGCATATTTACATTTTTTCTAAAACCCAGATTTAAAATAATTAAACTTACTTTGAAAGAAATGAAGAGAAAAATACATTTCCTCTCTTTAATTAAACATTCGGGTTAGGTGATATTAGCCCTCAACTTTCTAGACAATGACGGACCATTACATTTTTGCCCGAAACTGCCCCTTAAGAGTTGCCGGGCAAAGTAAATGCAACAGTTTTCTCAATGCCGAAACATTAGCGGTTCGGCAATAGCTGCCGCAACTAGCGGCGGGTCATTTACGGCACAACATTGTTTGGTTACAAATGGCCTTAACTCCTTTTGGCCGCGACATATACGCCTTTCGGCCATAAGTTGAGTGTTTGTTGGGCTTGTGCTTCGTCTGAAATACTGCAACCTCAAAAATAACTAGCGCCAATTCCTCAGCCAAGAGGTAGGAGAAAAATCACCATAGGGAGCGGAGCTATACGGAGCGCTAGTCGCAGGGATATTGAACAAGTTTAAATTTTATAACAACAAATCTGCAGAAGGTGAATGAGTTTCTGTTAGAATACGGGGATTCTCAAAAATATTTGGCGACATTTGTATTACTATTGCTGGTTATTCGTCAAATTACCCGATCTTTGAGTGCTCTCTTTAAACGGAGACGCATATTATTCTTAAGTTCTTGAAAGAAAAAAAAGAAATGAATTCTGTAGACGATTTATTACGAAAGCCCTTTTCAACAATGAATTTGGAAGAAAAGCTTGAAATTAAACGCCTGGGACCTTATCAACCGAAGAATTTTGAAATGCAACAAAAAGATGGGAAAAAACTCCCCTATTTCTCTACACAGTAGTTTGACAAATTTCCGTGGATTTCAGCGAGTGAAGAAAAAAAAGCATTGTTCTGTTTTTATTGTTTATTGTTTGGAGGGGAAAAATTATGGAGTATGGCTGGCTGTACCGATTTGAAGCATCTTTCTGAAAGAGTAAAAAAAAACATGAAATGAGTACTACTCATTTAAATAATGCTATCAACTATAAAACCTTCGGAACTGTCAATATTGTAGCGCAGTTGGATGAAGGTTACAGGATTTCATTACAAAAACATAATGAAATGATTGAGAAGAACAGATATGTGCTAAATCGTGTGATAATGGACTTTACCCACAAATGGCAACAGCCGCCCTTCTGCGGGGAAAAACCCTCCGAATAAACCTGTTTATTGGACGAAGGGGGAGCAATGCTAAAATTTTCTTCACGCCTATTGGTGTTTTTCTTCTGTTTACCCGCAGTTGACGTCACATGGGTAAAGTCTGTGGATTTCATGAAATAGCTTTAAGGGGTCATGATGAACGTAAAGATTCTTTAAACCGAGGTATATTTTTAGATTTGGTCACATACACCTCAAAACTGGACACTATATTGGAAGACCATTTAAACAATGCTACAGGATCTACCATGAACATAGAATAGAGAATAGAATCTCTATTCTATGTTCATGGTATCTACAAGTATGCTACAGTACAACGATGTACCAAACAATGCTACAGTATCTAGTATTTACAATTTCGACTAAAAACTCATTCCGGTTCTTACAACTGTAACTGCAGATGATTTTTTTTTCTGTGTATGAGTTCTCTACACAGTAAAAATTCATCGCTTGTGTGCGTCAAACGTATGTCCTAGTGTTGCGGGAAATAAAAAAAATAAAATGAAATTATTCAAAACACTATGATTCCCCTTCGATGCAAGCGTGAAAGTATGTAATCGTATAATTTTTTCTTAATTTGTACTAAGTTGTTAATTTGTAAATAATATGTTCTTAATTTTTCTTATAGGTTTTATTTATTTTGTTAAATCACGCCTTAGTGAGCTAAATTAAGTTACCTACTCTATAGATAATGATGTTAGCGATAATAATACTTTATTTTAAAATTACATTGAATAACTGATTGGTATTCGTGCACATCTAATCAAAGTTCTTTTCGATTTTTGTTCTGCTCTAAGGTATGTTCAAATATGTTATTTAAACTTCTGTGTGAAACAGATTAGAATGGTGAATATTGTGTAAAAATTAAAAGAAATATGAATGAGAATCTCTTAGGAAATATATATTTCGTATATTATTTATTTAGCAATTTTGTTGTTATCCGGATGTGATGACAGCTTAAGTTTTAGTGTTGTTGTTATGAAAGTATTGAATGAGGCATAGGCTGTTTCTTATGTTAAATATGATTTGTCATACCTCAATTATGCTAGTAAATGTTAATGTGCACAGAGTATTCAAATTCATAGTCACTATGAATAAAATTTTATAAGAATTTCTGTTCTCAGGTGTACTGAAATATATTTATTATGACAGTTTCTTCATTAAACGACCAACATTTAGAATAGCACAAATGTTTTGGTTTGACAGTTTCATATGAGATGTAGATTCTTTCTCATATTAAATATGATTAACAATTATTATTTAAGAATATTAATGTTAAATTTGTCATGTGTTGAAAAATGTTACAAAATTTTTCAGCGCACATATAGAATTCAGTACAATCTGAATTAGTTCTTTTCTATGATTTGTTGAAATATAATTCATTAAGTTTCTGTATTAAACATCTTATAATGGGAAATATTTTTGCAGTTATAAAATGAATGTGGTTAAATTTTTTGCATGATAAATATTTAATTTGTTAATTTTAATGTTATACAGTTGTGATGGCGGTTTTTATTATTATTATTAAGAAAGTATGAATGATTCTATTTTAATTAATTGTATTTTATCATGGTTGAATTTTGAGTGGTTTTTACAAGAGTATAATACTAGGAATGTAACAAATAGCGATTTGGCGAAATGTTATGCGAAATGAGTAGGATGCCAATGATTTTAATCAGATGATTTAAATCAATGTTTAAATCGTGATTTTGATCAAAGGATTTTTTAAAAATCATAATTCTCTTAATATTTTGAAATAAATGTGAATGATGTATTAAAATATAGGAAACATAATTTTTAAAATTTCTATAGGTATTTTGCCTGACAAATAAATGAAATAAAGCTTTAAATAAATGTTTAAGCTTAATTCCTTATGCTTGTAAAAAGTTAAGTAAGTTTGTAAATATCAAGTTTTTATCTGTAATAAAAAGCATTTCATTTAAAATATTTAATTAAATGTAATAGGGTAGATGCACCAGTTTTGGCCACTGTACCAGTTTTGGCCACATTGGATCAATTTGTCCAATATTTAGCCTGTGAATTCATGCTAACAAATAATATGCATTCTTACACTTTAAGCAAACTCTCTTTTATCATTTACAATATCATTTGTTTATTTTTTGCTAAAATGTGACTTGCAAAAAAAATAAATGTGTGAAACTGCAGTGTGTGCTTACATGTATTAAGATTTTTGCTTAGCTGACAAGTTTTCAGAATCTTTCAACATTAGGCACTTATAGGGTTCTATTTGTTCTGAAACAAATTTCTATTAGGTTTTATGAGGTAAGCTTTCTCTCTACTGCAATTTTATATTTAAATTACTTATTTTAACAATTTAATGGGGGGTGGCCAAAACTGGTGCATTAAATTTGCTATATGTACCAGTTATGGCCATAGGGGTGGCCAAAAAGGGTACAACATATGTTCCACTTTTGGCCACATGATTCATTATCATTATAGAGGGAATTTTAGCCATTTAATAAATTTAAGAACATCTGGATAAATCAAAATCAATTTAGTTTTGTTTTATATAGTAATGGCTTCAATAATAATAATAAAAAAAAAGCAAGTCTAATGGCAGTTCTAAAAAGGGATTTGTTATTCTCTGTCCAATAGATAATTCACTTTAGAAAGGACATTGTGCTAGCCACTAAAGAAAATATAGTATTGTGTTTATTTTTAATAAAGCAAAAGGGGAGGTGATATGTAATTTTTATGTATGATAAATAAACTAAAACATAAATTTTGAAAGATTTTACAACTTATAAATTAAAACGTTCAATAAAATTATAGCATGATTTAATTGCTTGTATTTTTCCTAAAGAAATGAAGACGTTCCATAATTTTTGCAATATTTCAGGCACACGGATTTAGAAATACTAAATATTGGGAAAATCTTTACTAGAGAATCTAAATACAACTAAGAATGTATTTCACATTATTTAAAAAGAAGAGGATTCATTTTAACAAGTTTAAAAGAGATTTTGTGCTCTTAAAAAATGGCCTAGAGAGGAACACTGCTCTAAGATAAGAAGTAAAATTAAGGCCATTCAAAATGTAATGCCAGCACTACAAGCTAGCGAAGTTTTGGAGTAACCCGTTCTTGCCTTACATCAGAAGTTTGTAGGACGGACACCACTTTCCTCTAATAATGTTGAATCTCAAGTAGTAGATCTAGGTACTAGGAATTGGAAGTCAAAAATCAATTAGAAAAGTGGATCTTAGATATTGTCAGAATACTATTTCCTATAAAAATGGAACAACTTTTAAGATTCTGTCCAGAAAATTGTAGCCGGTAAGATAGAAACTCCATTTCAAGATGGAAGACCAGGCATGAAATGGTATGATTCGCTTCTGAAATCACACCCTAAAATAACTTGCAAAGAAGCAGGGTACATAAATAAGGCATAAGCTAATATAAATCAAAAGATAATTTCAAGAAGTATAACTTTTTGATGAAAATCAAACCAAAATCAGAAAATGCTTTCAAGAAATATAACACTTTGATGAAGATTCAAGTGTTCTAAACAAGCCACAATCCATGAATAATTATAAAACTGATTAAATAGTTAATCTTTATGTCCTATAGGCACTGTTATCCCGTTTATTAATCAAATTTAAATATATTTTTTTGTTTTTTAATTGAAACTTTGTTAAAATCAAAATAAGTAGGGTAGATGTACCAGTTTTGGCCACATTTAGAGAAAATTTGAAATAGAAATTTTACATTTCTTGATCGATTGAAGCATATTAAATCATAATAACATCATTCTTTAGTAAATTTAATTGTCTTTCTGTTAACTATAATGACTTTCTATAGAATATTTTAGATTGTGAGTAATAACTCATCAAGTAATTTATTCCAATTTGTACCAGTTTTGGCCACCCCTACACCAGTTTTGGCCATCTCTATGCACCAGTTTTGGCCACTCCAATATCATGTAGTTTAACAAACATTTTAATTGATAATAAGTAAAAATAAAGCATTTTTATGCAACATTTATTTTACCACACATATATTTGTTTGCTGTATTAAGAGAATTTTGCAAATTTCTTTATGAATTGATAAAAACATCAAATAAAATATACTTATGTTGATTTGAACAGAAAATTTCAATTAAAAAACAAAAAATATATTTAAATTTGATTAATAAAAGGGACAACAGTGCCTATAGGACATAAAGATTAACTATTTAATCAGTTTTATAATTATTCATGGATTGTGGCTTGTTTAGAACACTTGAATCTTCATCAAAGAGTTATATTTCTCGAAAGCATTTTCTGATTTTTGTTTAATTTCCATCAAAAAGTTATGAAATCATCTTTTGATTTATATTAGCTTGTGCCTTATTTAAATACCTTGCTTCTTTGCAAGTTATTTTAGGGTGTGATTTCAGAAGCAAATCATACCATTTCATACCTGGTCTTCCATCTTGAAATGGAGTTTCTATCTTGCTGGCTACAATTTTCTGGGCACAATCTTAAAAGTTATTCCATTTTTATAGGAAATAGTATTCTGACAATATCTAAAATCCACTTTTCTAATTGATTTTTAACTTCAATTCCTAGTACCTAGATCTACTACTTAAGATTCAACATTATTAGAGAAAAGTAGTGTCCGTCCTGCAAAGGCAAGAACGGGTTACTCCAAAACTTTGCTAGCTTGTAGTGCTGGCATTACATTTTGAATGGCCTTAATTTTACTTCCTATCTTAGAGCAGTGTTCCCTCTAGGCCATTTTTTAATAGCACAGAATCTCTTTTAAACTTGGTAAAAAGAATCCTGTTTTTTTTTTTAAATAATGTGAAATACATTCTTACTTGTATTTAGATATCTCTAGTAAAGATTTTCACAATGTTTAGTATTTCTAAATCTATGTGCCTGAAATATTGCAAAAATTATGGAACTTCTTCATTTCTTTAGGAAAAATACAAGCAATTAAATCATGCTATAATTTTATTGAACTTTTTAATTTATAAGTTGTAAAATCTTTCAAAATTTATGTTTTAGTTTATCATATCTAAACATTACATATCACCTCCCCTTTTGTTTTATCAATACTAAACACAATACTCTATTTTCTTTAGCAATGTCATTCTTTAGTGACTAGCACAATGTCCTTCTTTCTAAAGTGAATTATCTATTGAACAGAGAATAACAAAATCTCTTTTATAAGAACTGCCATTAGCCTTGCTTTTTTTATTATTATTATTGAAGCCATTACTATATAAAACAAAATTAAATTGATTTTTCCAGATGTTCTTAAATTTATTAAATGGCTAAAATTCCCTCTATAATGAATCATGTGGCCAAAAGTGGAACATAATGTTGTACCCTTTTTGGCCACCCCCATGGCCATAACTGGTACATATAGCAAATTTAATGCACCAGTTTTGGCCACCCCCCATTAAACTGTTAAAATAATTAAATTAAATGTAAAATTGCAGTAGAGAGAGAGCTTACCTCATAAAACCTAATAGCAATTTGTTTCAGAACAAATAGAACCCAATAAGTGCCTAATGTTGAAAGATTCTGAAAACTTGTCAGCTAAGCAAAAATCTTAATACATGTAAGCACATACTACAGTTTCACACATTTATTTTTTTTGCAAGTCATATTTTATCAAAAAATAAACAAATGATATTGTAAATGATAAAAGAGAGTTTGCTTAAAATGTAAGAATGCCTATTATTTGTTAGCATTAATTCACAGGCTAAATATTAGACAAATTGATCCAATGTGGCCAAAACTGGTACAGTGGCCAAAACTGGTGCATCTACCCTATATTTTACTTGATGTTTTTATCAATTCATAAAGAAATTTGCAAAATTCTCTTAATACAGCAAACAAATATATGTGTGGTAAAATAGATGTTGCATAAAAATGCTTTATTTTTACTTATTATCAATTAAAACGTTTGTTAAACTACATGATATTGGAGTGGCCAAAACTGGTGCATAGAGATGGCCAAAACTGGTGTAGGGGTGGCCAAAACTGGTACAAATTGGAATAAATTACTTGATGAGTTATTACTCACAATCTAAAATATTCTGTAGAAAATCATTATAGCTAACAGAAAGACAATTAAATTTACTAAAGAATGATGTTATTATGATTTAATATGCTTAAATCGGTCAAGAACTGTAAAATTTCTATTTTGAATTTTCTCTAAAAGTGGCCAAAACTGGTGCATCTACCCTATAATTTGAAATGTCTTCTTTAATTGTATTTTATCATGGTTGAATTTTGAGTGGTTTTTTACAAGAGTATATTACCTACTAGGAATGTAACGAATAGCAATTTGGTCAAATTTTATGCGAAACAAGTAGGATGTCAACGATTTTAATCAGATGATTTAAGTTAATGTTTAAATCGTGATTCTGATCAAAAGATTTTTTTTAAATCTGAATTTTCTTAATATTTTGTAATAAATGTGAATGATATAGGAAACATAATTTGGAAAATTTCTATAGGTATTTTGCCTGACAAATAAATGAAAAAGATTTAAATAAATGTTTAAGCTTAATTCCTTATGCTTGTAAAAAGTTAAGTTTGTAAACATGAAGTTTTTGTCTGGAATAAAAAGTATTTCATTTAAAATATTTAATGAAATCTAATATAATTTGAAATGTCGTAATTTCCTTTGATTGATCAAACTGTTCATTCTTTTATAAAAAATAATCACAGCTATAATAAATTTCTGCAAATAAACAATAAATAGCCATAGTCAGTCTTATTATCTCATTCTGCTTTTAAAAACAATTAGCAAATTGCAGTGAAAGAATAATAATATTTGCTCAACAGGCTATTGTTAAAGAATGTATGAGAGAAAAATAACTAATTGATGCAAAAATGTAAAGCACAGCAAGAGCTTCATTAGAGGTTGAATAAAAATATTTTTTTACTTTTGAACTCATGCACACAAAATAAAGAAATCAGATTGAAAGGACAGCAAGACTATTTTTTTTTTTTTTTTTCAAATTTGATACGCAGCTCCTAATAATCCCCACTGAGTAGCATGCTGCTATTTAATATTTTGAGGTTTTTGAATATTTTCAGCCATTCTTATATTTACTCTGTATTTGTGTATGAATTACTTGTAACTCATTTTCATAATTTGCTTGGTTAGCATACACATGTAAATTTAGATTTATGTGATCAACAGCAATTTTTCTAAATACAAATTCAAAAAGAACTGTCAATGATATTTGTTTTGTTATTTGAGCTACTAACTAATGAAATTTAATTCTGTTTTTCAATTTGTAATCCATAAAACTGTTAAAAATTAGTGTCACTTTATCATACTTAAAAATTATTTACTTTTTTCCCTTATATCTTTACTAATATATTTCATTGTGAAATAATGCCCTTTTCCTTTTGGGAACTAACACCCTGCCCCTTTTCTTTAGAATGAATAGCACTGAATTATTGTAACTTAATTAATAGAGTTAATTGCAGAGTTTCCCCCAGGTTTAAAAAAAGGCAGGGTGCTTCTTGTAGGAAAAGGGCACTTTTGGATTCCAAAGGGCATGTTTTGGATTCTTAAGGCACTTTTTAAAAAATTATTAAAGGCATTTTTTTGATTTTTAAAACTACTTTTAATATTTAATAGACAGGACACTATTTTAAAGACAACAATGAGTCAATCTTTACTATGCAAGTAAATTTCTTAATAAACAAAGGAGTAAAGGCACTTTTTTCAGCTGGGGGCAACAAGGGTGCTATTGTTTTTCATCAAAGGCAAGAGGGGTGCTATTTTGTAAATGTAAGGACAGGCAGGGTGCAGCACCCTCCTGAAACTGTCTAAGGGAATCTCTGTTAATTGTTTAATATTATTAACTTTAACCACTGTTATCAATTTAATATATTAAATGCAGTTATTAATAATTTTTAAAAATGTAAACAGCAGCAGAATTTAATATCAGGTTTACATAATATAAAATATTATTGTACATAACCTCATTGTATGTTAGTAACTACTGAAATTAATAATTTGCAGTTTTTATAACTTCTGTAATTATTAATTATAATTTTATTAATTAAAGCATAAAACATAGGTTATGTTATTAATTAAAAGGCCAATTGTTTTGAAACCTACAATTCTAGCTTTTCAATATTTAACGCAGGCAAAAAGAAATAAAAATCAAGTCAGATTTTAATTTAAAAAAATCATGATTTTTTTTTACATCCTACATGAGACATTTTAATTTATAGTCTGATTTCAGTCTTGAAAATAAAGAATTTTTCCCTTTATTCAGCTGTTTTACTCACAAGGAAGGTCTCCATACGGGCATACTCAGAAAAATCTGAAAATACAGAATGTTCTTCTCCCATGGGTATATATGTTTATAAAAAAATTTTTGGCGGAACCTCTGTAGAACGTCCGTAAAAAAAATAATGAAAATTTCACTTATTTGGCGACTTATCACCGTTTGGCGAAGAAATTAAGTTTTAAAAAAAAATACGCTTGTCGAATATTCTTTAAGGAAAAAATTTTTTATGTTGAATTTATTTAAATAAGTTTAATTTAAATAACTTTAGCTTTGTCATTTTTAGTTTGTTTTAACTATAGTTTTGTCATATATATTTATATGTACTTATAACGAATTTTAACTATCATATTTTATGATTTAAAACAAAATTTAAATTGATTAAAATTGTTCCAAACTCAAAAATATGCCCCATCAATCACTGTCTCTTCAACTTTGTTGCTATGGAAACAACTTCTTCGGTATGGAAATGTATTATGGCAGCATTATTCATCTGGAGTTAAAAGTTATTTTTATAACCGATAAAGCCGTTTACATTTAAAAAATTGTGGATTGGAGAATAAAACACTGGCAAAATTTCGTTCAAATCGGCAACAAGGATAATACAAAATGTAATAATAATAAAAAATTCTTTCATGGTTTACGTTTAAATTCATTAAATACCGCATATTCTCAAAATCAATTCACAAACAATTTTCAGAATCATTAAAATCGTTTGCTTTTGGCGAGGAAAAGTGCTGCTCGCCAAATTGCGTGCCGCTTTAGTCTTTTCACGCCAATTATTCGAAAGTATTTTATTTTTTTACATATTTTCTACTGTAATTTCGCCGCTAATTTTAACTGATCCTTTATTACATACATGAGTACTTTCACTAGCATTTTTTTTCAACATATTCTGAGTATGCCCAGTATGGAGACCTTCCTTGTCAGTGTCGCTACCATTTTATGATGTATTTTATTTCCTCATTAAAAGTACATAAAGTGCTGTTTGTTTTTGAAAGACGTGCGCAGCACTCTGAGACGATTCTACTATCCAAAGGGGTGTTATGCTGAGATGGATATTTTCCGAAGTTCTACTTCGGCGTTCACTTGTATGTTGTCACTAAGATTGACACTCAGCCAAACACAGCTAAACAAACTCCAATCATCCCTATTTTGATAAAATCAAAGCAGACCTGACGCATGCGCAAAAGCACAGAGAGTTTTGCTTTCTGAAAACAAACAGTATGTTTAAGACTTTATTTACTAAGCAATATATACAGTCAACTCTGTGAAATCTGCAAATCTATAATCCACACTACATGTTGGAATGTAAACAATGAAAATTGCATATATATATATCAGGGGTGATTGTGTTCAGGGTGTAGCCCGGATTTCCGGGTTTTTCGATCTATCCTTCTGGGTTTATGAGATCGTTACGTTTTGTGGAAAATTCGGACATAAAAAAAATATCGCGAATTTCGACATGGTCGCCGAGAAAAAAATCGACAATTTCGTCAAAGGCTTGCGGGAAAACGCAAATTTCGTTTAAAAATCTCGAAATAAACACAAATTTTGCAAAAGATCCCCCCAAAAAACTAAGATTTTCGTAAAAACATCGCGGGAAAACGCAAATTTTGTTTAAAAATCTCGAAATAAACACGAATTTTGCAAAGGATCCCCAAAAAACTAAGATTTTCGTAAAAGCATCGCGAGAAAAATGAGATTTTCGTCGAAACATCGCGGGAAAAACGGACATACGTCAAAGAAACGCCAGAAAAACGGACATATCGTCAAAGGAACGCGGGGAAAACAGAAAAACGGCAAATTTCCTACAAAATATAACGAAAAAACGGCAAATTTCGTAAAAAGGATCGCGAAAAACCGGCAAATTTCGTAAAAAGGGATCGCGAAAAACCGGCAAATTTCGTCAAAAGATCGTGAAAAAAATAGGAAATTTTGTCAAAAGATCGCGAAAAAGCGGCAAATTTCACCAAAAAAATCGCGAAAAACGGTAAATTTCCCCCAAAAGATCGCATAAACGGCAAATTTCTCCCAAAAGATCGCAAAAACGGCAAATTTCGTAAAAAGGATCGCGAAAAAACGGCAAACTTCGTCAAAAGATCGCGAAAAACCGTAATTCCCCCGCTGCCGCCGATGTATTTCCGAAAAAAAAATTTCACTCGGAATCTCCCCTGACTCTCCATTTGATGAAGTCATTTAGCTTTCAGTGAAATTAATGTAAGTTTACCGAATTATGTTTTTCTGAAATTTGTATATTTCAAACAATAGCAGAAATATGTCATTTGATTGTCATGCTGTTGCAGAATCAGTTGTTATGTAAATTGATATTGGTATATTTTACATCGATAATTTTCAGGGTTTTTCACTTTGTATCAATTAATTTTCAGGGTTTTTCACTCTGAGTTACAATCACCCCTGATATATTTTAGTGGTGTACCGAGTAGTGCTTTGGCCGAGTACCGAGTACTCGGCTACTGACTACTCGGCCGAGTACTGAGTAGTTGGGTAATAAGGAACAAAACTGATGTGCACATAATGTGAGCTTATGTGCACATATGTGTGTACATATATATAATATACATATATAGTATATATAAATTAGCTAATTAAATTTGAAATTTATTTGTGTACCTTTTAACCCGGGAGAACTCGCTAGTGAGAATTCCCTAGTGAGAATTCCCAATTGCTTTTCTTTTACTTTACATTCATATAATATCAACTTTTTTTGGTTGGCTTAGTACTTTTATTCACAAAATAGGTAAAATAATTGTAAAATATTTTGAAATTTTAATTAAAATGAAAAATGATTTAAATAAGAGTCTTAAAAAAGTACGACTGTGAGAGAAAATCTCATGCAGCGAGTTCTCCTGGGTTAAAGACAATTTTTGACAATTCAAAACATTAGCAAAAAAAGGAGAATTGACACATAACAAGTATAATTATTAACCAATATAAAATTAAAACATTCTTCAACCCTCTAATTTATCCTGATACCTGAAATCTGTCTATCAAAAATAAAAATGTTTATTGGTTACTGTAACAATTCATTGAATAATGCAAAACATTTCATATTTATTTTGTAACTTTACTTTATTTTCTTTTGATTAAAAGTAAAAGAGAGAAAAATACAAACAGAGGTACAAAAAGCGATACAGGATTTCTTAACAGAAGACTTATGTAAAACTGACGATCCATTTGCATGGGGGGGGGGGGGGGACTTTTCCAATTATGTGCAACCTTGCAAAAAAATTCTTATGTGCACCTTCAACTACTGTTTATTCTGAACGTATATTTTCAGAGGTAGGCCAAATTTATAGTAGTAGTAAAAGAAATGCCCTGGCTACTGATAATGTAGAACGTTTGGTGTTTTTGCACCATTATTTGAAATATAATAAATTTATAGATTATTTTTTTATTACATTTATTGTATTTTCAGTTTCTTTATCCAAAACAAGATAAAGTAAAAAAACTAAAACCCAACTACGACAAAAAACTACGCTGAAAAAGTATAAAAGTACCCCATGAATACAGGTAAAGTCACAAGCAAATGCTAGTAATATATAGATATATTCAAAATGTACAAGTAAAGCGCTTTTGAATGATACCAAACACGGCATATTTATCTTAACTTTATTTTTTGACGTGAACGTTAATAGAATAACGTTCACGCTGCTCTACATTACAGTTCCCGTGATCCGCGCTTTACTCTTATCGCTCATTTTTTTTAAACATCTTCAAAGCAGTCTTGTAATTATGTATAAGCATATAAATACTGGTGAAGCTCTTTCAAGTAATACCAAACACATTACATATATTTTTATTTTATACTTTTTGTCCGCTAGAGGGCATAATAGTAAATTTGGTGACAAACTTTATAGCTCACAACCAACAGAATATCAAGATCAAGACCCTTCTAATGGCACTGCAGTGGTCTTATTCTGATTACTAAGTACCAAAGAAATTAAGAACGAAAAGATGTGAATTATATGCAATTAGCCCATAAATGCAAGTAAAGTCACAAGCAAATGCTAGTAATATATATATATTCGAAATGTACAAGTGAAGCGCTTTAAAATGATACCAAACACGGCATATCTAGCTTAACTTTATTTTTTTACTCTGTATATTTTGTCCGCTAGAAGGCGCCACATTGAATTTGGTGAAAATCTATATAGCCTATAACCAGCGGACAATTAAGACGCTTCTAATGATATGTCATTTGTCGAATTCTGATTAGTGGTTTAGAAGTTACGAGGGAACAGATGAACATACATACATACATACATACATACATACATAGCCTGTCAAAATCATAACCCTCCTTTGGCTTTGCCGTAGTCGGGTAATAATAGTCGTTTCTGTTTTCCTATATATTTAAAAAGAACTTATTTTTCTTTGTATAAATGTGAAACTAAATTTTAATCTGGAATTATTTTATGAGGGTTTTTGTTCTTAACTTTTTCTATATTTTGTAGACATATTGTTAAATACCGAGTAAATAGTTTTATGAATTATTCCATACATTATACATTGATATTCGAATAACTTTTTACAGATCAGTTTTAAATTCATATCATATTCTTAAAAAATGAAATTCTTACAACTACTTGGTATTGGCCGAGTACCGAGTATTTACCGAGTACTCGGTACGGCTCTAATATATTTATATACACACTGGCTCCCAAAAGTGTTTGTACACTTAAAAAATTTTTAGTAAAAAGGAAGTACTCTGGAATTGAATTCAAATATGAAGTCCAATGTTTAATTTTATTTAAATATTTTGTGATTTTCTTTTTATAGGGTCAGGTGGGGGAAAGTGGGGGTAAAATCAAGCTTTTTTTAGAAAAGGCCCTAAAATCAAACTATTAAATTTATTTTAATGAAACTTTTGATGCATTTTCTATACTTTGGATTCATATAGATTAAACATGAAGCATAACCACTCAATTTTATTCAATTATTTTCTGACAGTGATACATTTAAAAGAGCATGTTTTGATACCACCACTTTACCCCATGGTGGGGGAAAGTAGGGGTAGTTCCAAAATTAGTGTATATTTAAATAAAAATGTGTAAATATTGTTTTTTAAATAAAAATACACTGAAATAAATGTGTCTTAATTATTTTTAAAGGTACAAATGCACAAAAAAATATTTTTCAGATATTATTTAATTAAAGAAATAATGTCCATGGCTATCAAAATTAGGTTCACTTAGTATGTAGCATATATTGCTGAACTCTATATAATATTCACCACCAAATACAGTGGTGGTCAGAATTATAAGAACAATTGAAAATTGCACAGAAAAAATTTATTTCTGAACTACATAAAGTGAAATTTATACATAAAATACTTTTTTATTCTAGAAATCATTGTAGAATGCAAAAGATTGGAAAATGCAAAATATGAATGTTTTGCCATAATTAACAAAATGTATCATTGTGAAAATTGGACAAAATTATAAGGACAATAAATGTTTTTTCCTGAAACACACTAATAATTAATAATCTTCCCCTTCTGCTCAGTCACATTTATCTGTCTTGACGTCATGGAGTTTGACAATTCCTTAAGAACGTTCTTGAAAATTTTTGAACAGGCTTTTTCAATGGAGGACATAAGCTCTTTCTTGTTTTCATATTGTATACAATTTTTGTATACTTCGTGTGCCAGATTACCCCACAGATTTTCCATTAGATTCAGATCAGGTCTTCTGGCCCGCCAATGAAGTAGTTTCACGAAATTAGCAGCAAACCACGATTTTGAAATTTGAGAAACATGTACTGAGGCATTGTCCTGCTGGAAAAAAATAGTCTCCACTCGTTATTAACTGTGCTTCTGGTAAAATATTATCGCCCAATACATCAAAATAACTCTCGGAATTCATTCTACCCTGCACAAAAACTATTGGAGTAGTTACACGAGTTGCGAAACCTCACCAGACCATTACTGAGCCACCTTCAAATGCACGCTTTGAGAAAATTTCTTTTTATCTTTGGAGATCATACCAAAAGTAGCGAAAACCATCTGGTCCATCCAAATTAAACTTTTTCTCATCGGAAAAGACAACATCATCCCACTTTTCTTCACATAGTAATGCATTTTTTTGGCAAACTCCATCCTCAGTCTCTTATGAACTTTTGTAAGAGGCGGTCCTGACATATCTTTACCATAGTGAACCTTTTTTTTCTTTTTGTAAAACACGTCGAACAGTTCGAGCACTACATTCTAAGTTTAATTCACGTTTTATTTCTGTTCACATTTGTTTTTTGGAGCAATCTCGCTTTATTATCATTCTTTTCTCCAGTATAGAAGCAGAAAATGGCCTACTTGTATGTCTTTTCAATCCATATTTACCGGGATTTTTAAGATAATCGTAAATAACCGTTCTTGATCTATTGAACTTTGTCGCAATTTGGCTTACAGAAAGTCCTGAACTTTTAAATGCATCCACTTTCCCTTTCTCAAACTCCGAAATCTTTGTACCTAGCGGCATGACTGAAAAACAGAATATGACGATCCCAAACGCTTACTACGCATTTATTTTTATATCGTCCGGGAGTTCCGTGTGCAGAGCAAAAAACATGCAAATTTTGCTTTTTAGAACGCACAAATACAATTGTTCTTATAATTTTGTCCATATCACATGGCTGTATAAATCCATAATACATTTTATGAATATGAATTTTCCACATATTTCCACAAAAACTTATAAAAATATTCTTCATTTTTCATTGGTTTCCCGCCATTAAATTTGCATAAGTTTCCGGCCAAATGTAGCCAAGATTTGGCGATTTTTGCCATGTCCTTATAATTTTGACCACCACTGTAGTAAGAAAAGTCTAATAGTTCCCTAATGGTGACTTATTCAAATGCTTTATGTGATATAATGTATTAATTTTTATCACTTGGGCGATTATTTTAGCTGATCGACTTTTTGACGGTATGCAATGAGCATAAACAAGATAGTTTGTAAACATTAAATTTGTTTCCAGTTTCTAAAACTAAAATAAGAATAGTTGCCATAATTTCAATATATGTCTCTAAAAAAGATTTAACAAAATATCTTAATTTAAAAGAGAAAATAGGTTTTTTTTTCAATATACCCCCACTTTACTCCATGAGCCCACTTTTCCCCACCTGACCATATGTAAAAAATAACTTTTAATTTAATTGTATTATCATATTAAGATTAAAATTTATAAATAAAGCCTGTTTTTTTAGATTAATACTTTTATTACAGCCCATTTTTAAAAATTAATCACATCTACAGTCTAAAATTCAATCATCATACAACATTGAGCTAAGCCTAACTATACCACCACTTTCCCCCACCTCAGAAAAAAATTCATAAAAAATTGAAATAATAAAATAATTCTTACCTTGATGCATGAATCTGTTTTTAAGAAGTTCTTCTACTGAAATGTATCAAAATATACTATTTTTTTCAAGTGAGAAAGGATCAAGAACAAAGTTTATCAATGCCATGTGTTAAGAAGAAACTGCACATATATGTGGAGCAAACATGCAAACCATGCTTTCTCCTTTAGATACAAATTTTCAAAAAACACAAAAAACTGATAAATAAGAAAATAACTTGTATTTAATTCTCATTTTTATTGTGTATTTTTATTACTGTTTATTAGAAAGAATTGCAAGCATACCTAAGATATTAAACATAAAACAAATTAATAAAATGCATTTAATATTTGGAGAAATCACGTTTTGACCGAATTCAGAGGAGGAAACATGTTTTGATTGTTTGGCAAGTGGATAAAACGCTTTTTGAATGAAATAAGTTCTAACTCACAAATAATAAAATAGCATTATTTTATTTGAATAAATACCGAATTTTAGTTGATTATTGTTAAAATAAAATGACAGATTATGGTACCTAGTAGTATTCATTAAATATTTACTAAATAAATACTCGTTTGCCAGAAATCCACTTCAAATTTTAAAACCAATATCTTCATCTAGACAGTTATACACATACCCCTCTTCTTTATTGCAGGCTTATCAATCATGGATAATGTGGTTGCATCATTTGAATATATCATCAGGTTGATTTTGCCACTGTTTACTATACGTTACCTTCAAAAGTCTTTTAACATCTTTGTTCTTTTCAACTAGTATGGCGTGGCTAAGAGGAAGATATTCTAAAACAACCCTTTGAACAAGGCAACAGTAACTCTCTTTTTTAAGAAGATTTACGTCATATTCTTCATTTAGATCTTGAAATCTATAATTCTGGAAGACTTTAACAGTTCTCTTATTTTTTTCTAAAACAATCCGTTTCAATTGTGATATGTATGGTAGGTTTTGAAAGTACACATTAAGTGACAACTGTGATTGGCAGACTGGAGAAATCACTGCTTGATTGAATCCAGGCTTTGGAGGAAACACTCTTTGATTGAAACGTCAAGTTTTAAAATTGATTTATAATCGGAGAAAAATTTTTTTTAGTAAAAAATACCATTTATTTCTGTGCAATTTAACACAGAGTTCATAAAAATAACAATAACTCATTTTTTATTTTTTTGTGAGAAAACACGGTTTGAATGTTTGCTCCACATATGTAAACAAGAAGATAAACAACAGTAAACTTGTTGACAAATTTAAAAATCTTAATAGAAATATTTGTCAAACTCCAATTATGTATTAATTGAAAAAAAAAGTAAAAATATGTACATTTATTGTGAAGGTGCATTTTTTTAGATTTCCACCACTTTCCCCCACCTGACCCTATAAAAATGAAAACAGAAGGAGGTAGAGAAAGAATACACCACAAAAGTCTTTGTACACAGAAACATTTTCGGATAAATTCATAATTAAAATTATCTGTCGGTATTGTGTATATTTTGTATTGTGGTGACATTTAAAAAATTGTTTGGCTTTCATTTTTGCTTGCTTTCTTCGTTATATTCTATTTAGTCTAACAGTATTCGAAGATTATCTTACATCATAGTAGTAATAAATCAATTTGGAGTTTTTCTAAATTAGTTAATTTATCCCATTCTATGGTGTAGTATGTGGTAAAATGCTTTAAAGAAGAAAATCTGATTGAAAATTAGGTAAGATAAGGTCGTCTGCCAAAGTTTACGTAACGTGATCAGGGTTGCAAAAAACCCACCTACTCAAAAAAAACCACCCGGGGTTTTTTTGGGTAAAACCCACTCTAAAAAACCGAATAAAACCCACATCAAAGCGGGTTTTATTGGGTTTTTTACAATCCATGATATTATTATTTAATATTCAGTAACTTTTATATTAGTTTTTTTACCTTTGTGTTTAAAGAGTTACACTATCCTATTAAAACTTAATGTGCGGGTGTACTCCCAAATCCAAATGTGACAAAGTCAAAATGAAATAATGTGCTTTTAAGTCTTTTTTAAAAAAAGCCTGTTAATATTATGAAAAAAAAAGAAGCCAAAACCAATATACAGAGCTAATCATAACATTTTCGCATTAGATAAAAAAAATCAGTCTTTTATCCAGATTTAACAATATAAAACTTCATAAGTTCCCAACTGGATACAAATTTCACTTATTCACTTTTGACCAGGGTTGGCAAAAAAAAAAAAAAAAGAGGGGAAGGTGGCTGTTTTAAAAAACCCTGAATAAACCAGTTTTTGTTTGTTTGTTTAAACTTGGGGTTTTTTTTGGGGGGGGGGGGGGTTAAATATAATTTCCTATTATATATAGATGCATGTTTGTTGATAAAAATAAACAGTGTTGGATATTATCTAAATATTATAACTTCATTTCAAAATATTCAAATTAAATAATTACAATCAGTTATGTAGGTAATTGAAATCATTTGTAATTTAAATATTTTTAGTAACAGCTATGTATTATGTTCAAAGAATAAACTGTTCTATACAATGAATCATAGATATCTTGAAAATATTATGAAGCATTATTTGATTAATAAATAATAAAAGATTAAAGATTTGTTTTAAAAATGTGTTCTTAGTGAGGAATACAGATAAAAAGTAACTTTTAAATATGTGATATGTGGTTATTACATAATATTATATGATGTCAGAAGTAAAAGCTTTTTTCCAGACTTTTACACTGATTTATTTATGTTGTTTCCATTCAAATTACTTGTATATTAATTTAGTCAATAAAAATATAATAAGATTTCTTAATTTAATACATATACTTTTAAAAATAGGGGACTCCACCTGCCCTCACGTCTTAAAAAAAACAAAACATTCAATAAAACCTGAAAAAGCCCAAGAAAACCCTAAAAAACCCAACCGAGTTGGATTTTTTGCAACCCTGAACATGATTAAAGATTTATAATTAGAAAAATTGTGACAAATCCACGATTAAGTACTATAAAAGTTGCTACAGAATTTAATGAAACATTTACTACTTAAATTTCACCTGAATCTGTTCGACGAGTGCTAAGATCATCTGGATTAAATGGGTGTTCTGCCCATAGAAAATTTTTTGTTAGTGCAAAAAACAGAAAGCTTAGGCTTTCCTTCGCAAAATCAATGATAAATACACTCAAATCGTATTAGAATAATATCTTGTTTGTCAATGAAAGCTAATTTAACATTTTTGGTTTCAATGGGCATATAATTGTGTGGAGAAAAAATGAACTTAATCCCAAGAACTTTGTTGGAACAGTTAAGCATGGTGGCAGAAGCAGAGGTGTCTGTGTGTGGGGGGTGCATGGCAGCATCAGGACTAGGTAATTTGATATTTATTGATGGTATAATGAATTATGCTCTTTATTAAAATATTTTAAAAGATAATTTAAAATTAACTGTCCAAAATTTGGGTATTGGAAACAACTTTGTTTTCTATCGAGATAACAATCCTAAGCATACGGCTCTCAACGTTTGCCTCTGGTGCCTCTATAATTGTCCACAAGTTCTGAAAACACCACCTCAATTGCCGGATTTAAACCCAAAAGAACATATCTGAAGAGAACTGGAAGTTAGAGTACAATTAAAACGAAAAGCAAACTAAAAACAGTAATGATCAACGAATGGATGGACATTGATGCAAATAGAAATGACAGAAAAAACCTAGTGAAATCTATTCCCAGACATTTAAAAGGTGTTGTGGCAGGGTTGGGTTTAAGCCGTCAAAAACCAGTTTTCGACGTGACATAGGTTTAAACCGCGTTTTAAGCGGTTTTAACCGTCAAAAACACCAATATTTAAATATGGTCAGGACAACAACAACAAAAAAATGCTGTTATAGCAAGATACAACATTGCTTTTATTTAATGATTGTGCACTTTAGTTTTAGCATTTATTTTACTGTAATCAAATATTAAATTATAATTTCTTTGTTTATGACTAAATTGCCAAATTTTTATATGTATTTTTATTGTGGCTTTTCAGCATACTTGGTTGCATTTCTTATTTAAAAAACAATATATATATATATGTATATAACCAATAATTAAACATAACCTACCACCATCAAAAACCGTAATATTATGAATTAAAGCTGTAAGTATATATATTAAAAAAAAAAAAAAAAAAGATTAAATTAATTATAAGAATTATTATGGAAGAAAAATAAGAAAGTGGACACCGACAAATAATGGAAATGCTTATATATTGAATTACATTTTCAAGGGCACAGAATTCAATGATATAAGCAAAATGGTTGTTTTCTGTGGGAAAAATAAGCTAAAGCTAAAAGTTATTTTCCCCTGTGCCCAAACAACCATTAAAATCAAGTGAATTGATTAAAAATGAAAACAGAATAGAAACAAATAATATGAAATGGAAAAAACAATAAAACCTATTTAAATATTTATAGGATATAAAATGAAATAATAAACACCATACCGATTAATATTTTAGAATAAATCCACGCGCACATGGCACCCATAATATCGTAAAGATTAAGGTGAATAAAACAGTTAAGAAATCACAGTAATTGATACCATAGGATGCAGTTAATACATATTGAAATAAATGTTAAATAACTTTTAATATAATATAAAATAATATAAATAGAAAGTAATTACATAATTAAAATGCACTATTAAATTAATTAAAAGTCGTTAAACAATAACGTCAAAATTTAGCTAAAAATTCCCCCTGGTGTAGTAAATTATAACTGAAATGTAGCTGGAAAAAGTAAATCTAGAACTTATCGAGAAAAAAAAAACAAATTGTGGTGCTGCCATCTAGTATTACTTTTATGATTTAATTGTCAAAAGACAAACAGTTGTAAGCAATTGAATGTAACAATTGTTTTATTAACAGCAAAACCAAACATATCCTTATATATAGATAATTATAAACTGAATATAAACCACACAATGTATTTAAAAAAATATGTATATATATAATAGACAAATGTTTTGTAATAATAAGCCATTATAACAAACGAAATCAATCATGATAGTTTAATATAATATTGAAAAAACTGGAATATAATAACTATTAATTAAAAAACAATTTTTAAAGAAATTCCTTAATGGTGTCCATTACTGGTACATCTGCCCTATATACAGTCTTTAACAGAAATATTTTCTTTGCAGCATTTTCTTTTACAAACGCAGAACAATAAAAATAACATTTATTTTACAAATGAGAAAAGAATGAAATGTTAGGATAAAATGATAAAATATGATACTTTAATCCTTTTATCCCAATATTAATTTTTGTTAGTGACTGACAATCACCTCTTACTGAGGAAATTATCTTATTTGTGGAATTTCTCCTAAAATTCCCTAAATAAACTCCTAAAACAAATGAATAATTCGGCATACCAATAAGAAAAAAAAAAAAATGCTTAACTTAGTTTGAAACTTGTTACAAAAGTGAAAGTATCCTAATAACAAAAATAACTGCAAGCAAAATCGAAAATTTAAAAATCGATCTTTGTAGAGATCGACATTAGTTATCCAATGCAAAAAACATTTAAAAATATTGAAATATTAAACAAAAATTTCTACCATAGAATTTACATTATTGAGTGGGCGTTTTTCTTTATATTTGAGAAAAATCATTAAAAAGTATGATATTTCGAACAAGATATTAAAAAAAAAACAATTTCTCCTGTAGGATTAACATTAGCAGGCGGGTGTTTTAACTTTAGTGAAGGTAGCTCCTTAAACAACCCCATCCATAAGAACATAATAGAGGGAAAGCAAGAAAAATTGGTTTTGTTGCAATAGCAATACACTTTTGTACTGGAAGGGAATCTTTGAATTTGCTCTATCTTAAGGAAAGTAAATACCCTCATTAGATACCAATTGTGATAGATGCTTCTAGCCATAAAAAAATTAAAAAATCTAAACAATTTATTTATCTCTGCAAAACTTAAATTAAACCTATCTAGTTTTAATAATTACAAATAATTAACGATTTATTTACTGTTCATCTGAAAGGCATACATTAATGATAAACTAAATCATTAAATACGAGTTAGGTAATTTTTATTCACAATAAAATAAAAAATCAGATGCAACAATCAATTTGCAGTTTACCATATCCTATGCAAATAGGTTTCAAGAATGTATTTCTGCAGTTTATACCCCACAGTTTAAATGTATTGATGCAGTTTTACTTAGAATTTATTGTTTAAAGCCCATCTAACTCTGCTAAATAATTCTTTTGGTATGATTTTTATTAAAACTAGGTTTTTGACACTTTTGGACATTTTTGACAGAAAGGTTTTTGACACGACGGTTTTAACCATGGTTAAAATCGGTTTAAACCGTCGCATGTCAAAAACTTGCCAACCCTGTGTTGTGGATTAGGGATGCACCGAATAGTGATTTTGGCCGAATACTAACTGCTAGGCCGCCTGCTGAATAGTAAGTATTCGGCCGAATACCGAATATTCGACTTGTTGAATACTTTTATATTTCAAAGTTTAAAGGTATTAAAATGTTAAATTTTAAAACAATTTTACATAATATTTGAAACAGAAACTTTTATTCTAATAAACAAGAGCTTTTTTCAAATAAACTTTACGCTGAAAAAAATTTGCTTTGAGTTATTTAAGAAGAGGATAGTTATAAAAAATTTTTAATTAATAAAATTTTTAATTTCATGACTTCTTCGTAAAATTAAAATGAATAAAATTTTCTTAAATTCTAAAACAAACATTTTAAAATCAAAGAGAAATTGTGAAAAAATTGGAAAAATAATTATACAGGATCATATATTATTTGTTTGTCAAAAAGAGACTAAAGTAAAAGAAAATAAATACTACAATCTATTCAAATTTTATATGGTGGTAATTTAGCAACAATAACTGTTCTATTTCCTTTGATTAAGCAAGGAAGTTTTTAAATGCATCCTAGATCGGTGTCTGTAGTGGGCAATCATTTTCAGAGATTGTAAACGTTGTTCTTAAAATCTTAGCATAAAACAGAATATTTTATTCCATATGGACAATGTCCAGGAACTTGCATTTGGGTCATTCCATGTCAAATCACCCAACATCATAAATTTTGATAAAATTCAGTGAATTTGCATTGTTTTAATGCTGATTCCAAAAATGTCAATCATATTGAAATTGATCTAACGGTTTGCCAGATATGAGCTTTTAAATGTCTTCCAAGATGGCCGATTTGCCGCCATTTTGAATGGCACATGTGACAACATAAAGGCCTATAACTTCTTTCAGGTTTAAGCTAGAACTTTCAAATTTTTTTTGTTCTGTTCAGAATAAAGTAAACTTTCATCTAAGCAGATTTTTGTGCAATTTATTCCATTAAAATGCTGTCAGAAAATGACTTTTTGCCATTTTTTTAATTAAAAAAAGGTATAACTTCAATGGCCTATTTCCCCCATTGTTCCCCTTTCAATTTTCATCTAATTGCATAAATAG
This sequence comes from Maratus speciosus, assembly GCA_963932465.1. NCBI lineage: Eukaryota > Metazoa > Arthropoda > Arachnida > Araneae > Salticidae > Maratus > Maratus speciosus. Next base: position 509,246,038 of record OZ010787.1, on the reverse strand, counting down.
ACAGCTCAAAGTGTGTTTTGATGCTTGATAAAAAAATTTTAATGGGCAGTTTGTAGGTTTTTTGTTTAAAGAAGAATTTCAATTTTACCGACTTCCATAAGTAACGGAAAGTACAAGATAATGTTATTTCTTTTATTACCAGAAGTATCATACGTATTTACATCTAAAAGTTTGGTAAGGTTTTATCTTTTATAAACATATATATATATTTTTAATGTAGCTAAAAAGAAGGGGAATCCCTCAGGAATTATAAATAGGAATGCTAATAATGAATTCCTGCAAGACATAGAAGTATTTTCATGACAAATTGAAATCTATTGCAGAGTTTCAGTAAATTTTAAATAAAAAAGAAATGACTGAAAAAATTCTACAAATTGTCACATTTTATAGCAAAATCATACTTGTATATTATACAAAATGATAAAATTACAATTGTTAACTAAATACAATAAGTAAAAATTATCGTACTTCAAAATTATACAAAATAACATTTAGCACATTCACGGTAAAAATACTATTAAAAATATATCTACATTCAAAATAAATAAATTAGTTAAATTAATCATGCAGTATTTAAATAATAAGTATATCTTAGCTACAAATGTAGAATATTTTACTGGTGGCTCTGCTGCCCAATATTAAAATTGAAAAAGATTTTGGAACCCATGAACATGATTTTGGTGGAATAAAAGCAAAATGGAGCTTTTTTGCTACAAATCATGGAAAATCTGTTTGCGATGGGGTGGGGGGACTGTTAAAAGACTTGTGACAAAAGTAGGTCTACAAAGGCCATTACATGATCAAATTGCAAATGTGGCTATGATGTATGAATATTGCAGACAAAACATTGATGGTATAACTTTTTTATCACCACAAAAAGGGACATGTTAAAACTGCGCAACAACATGTCTCATCGGAAGCAACTTGCTACGACAATTCCTGGAACATGCAGTATGCATTATTATCGATCTACAGAAAACTTATTAATAAGTGGAAAAAGAATAAATACTGATGAAAATTTTTCTGTTTGTTCATCTTTTGATAGGAATATTAAAGAGACTTTGGATATTCCATCTCTTAAAAGTTATGTAGCATGTATGTATGAATGGAATTGGTATATAGGCTTAGTGTCAAAAGTCCACAAAAAAGAAGGAGATGCAACTGTTAAATTCATGCATCCACAATGGCCCATCACCTTCGTATTATTAGACAGAAAAATGAGTTATATTGTGCCTTTCAGTCATATCCTTTGTGCATGTGACATCAATACTACAAATGGTAGAATATATAAACTTGGTGATGCATCCAGTGCTTTAATAAGCATCAAGTGGGCAATACATAAAATTAGAAGGAAATAAAATCGAAATATAAAGAGAACAAATTTTATTAATTATCTTTATTTTTAATTGTTATTGATTTAGATATATTTTCAATAGCATTTTTACTGTGTATGTGCTAAATGCTATTTTGTATAATTTTAAAGTACTATAATATTTAGGTACTTAGTGCATTTTTTTTTAAATTATATTTTGTATTATAAACATGTATGATTTTGCTATAAAATGTGACTATTTGTAGAATTTTTCCCATTATTTCTTTTTTACTTATAATTTACTGAAACTTTGCAATAGATTTCAATTTGTTAGGAAAATACTTCTATGTCTTGCAGGAATTCATTATTAGCATTCCTGTTTATTCCTGTGGGATTCCCCTTCTTTATAGCCACATTAAAAAATATGTACCGTAATTTCCGGCCTATAATCCGCGGATTATCTGTGAAAAAACCTCAAAATTTTTAAGTGCGGATTATCTACCGGTGCGGACTATCTGCTGAAAACTTTTTTAAGCAGAAGCTCAGGGCAGCTCAGCCAGTTTCTACCGGCAGTCATAAAATAAAAATGTAAACAGTTATCAAACGATTGTCTGCTATCGACCGTTCGTGGAGTTGCTTGTGATTGGTTCACTTCTGACATGAAGGTGCTAGTGGGAGTGGCTTCCGATTATGATTTTATTTTTTTTAGCCTTTTGGCAACATGTTTTTATGAAGAACAAAGCATTTGTCAACTCATTCCTTTCAAAAATTGCAACCTCAATCATTTATGAAATAGCTCCGCCCAAAATTACGGCAGTTTTACTAATTACAATGATTGATATTACGATGCAGCCAATGGGAATCCACCACACAATAATCGAATGAATCATTATCGTATCGTAATTTCGCGGTTTTACTGCTGCCCTCTATGGATAGAATAATAAAATACAATTATGTCCTTGTAATGTATATTAAAAACCAAAACGTATTTGATGGTATATCACGTTGAAAGTTATAATAATGTCTAAGAGAAAACCTGTTATTTAACACTGCAGAATTTAAACAGGACGTTATTTAAAATGCGGAAGATGATTTAAAAACAGCAATTATAACAGAATTATCTGTATTCACAAGACATTCAACGTTTTAGATATAAGATTCAATGAAAAAAAATATTTGTATTTTATAACTTGTAATTATTTTATTATAATTATTTTCAATTATTTTATTACAATTATCATTTAAATAGAGCAACTAAATAAATAGGGAGGTGGTTTATTAGTAGTGCTTTGGAATGTTGAAAGCAATGAGTAATTGTCGTATAGTCCGGCGTATAATCCGCGGATTATACGCCGATGCGGATCTGCTGAAATATTTTTATAAGGGCTAAAAATTGCGGCTGCGGATTATAGGCCGGAAATTACGGTATATGTTTATGTAAGATGAAGCCTTATCAAACTTTTAGATGTAAATATATATCTGATATTTCTGGTAATAAAAGAAATATCAACATTATCTTGTACTTTCCGTTACTTATGGAAGGTCAGTAAAATTGAAATTCTTTAAAGAAAACCCCAGTAGCAGAAAGTTATGGTTGTGTCTGCGACAGCAATTTAGTGGGATGAAAAGTGTCTGCGGGAGTAGCATGTTACATTTTCTTATGTACAAACATTATGAGTGTTAAAATAAACAGCATTCTTTCTTACTATAATACCAGCGGTGATTCTGAGTAAAAAAAAAATTCTGAAATATACAGCAAATTTTCTGAAAGGTTACAACAAAGGGGGGGGGGGAGCGAAAATCACTACCGGCACTAATTATGTGTTTTTCTTTGTGATCTTTTGACAAAATTTGCTGTTTTTCTCGATCTTTTGACGAAAATTGCCGTTTTTTCGCAATCTTTTGACAAAATTTGTCGTTTTTACGCGATCTTTTGATTAAATTTGCCGTTTTTTCACGATCCTTTGGCAAAAATAAACTTGTTTTTGCAATCCTTTACGAAATTTGCTTTTTTTCCTCGATTCTTTGACGAACTTAGTGTTTTTTGCGCGATTCTGTGACAGAAATTTGTGTTTTTTCGGCGCCTCTGGGACGAAATTCACCTTTTTCCCGGGATCTTTTGACGAAATTCGTGTTTTTACAGCAATCCTTTGGCAGAAATTTGCGTTTTTCGCGATCTTTTGACGAAATTCCGCAAATTTAATTCCGATCTTTTAATATTATTTTTTTTTTTTTTCGTGACCCTTTGACAGTAGTCTGCGTTTTCGTGATCCTTTGACAGAAATTTGCGTTTTTTCGCGATCGTTTTACAGAAATTTGCATTTTTTCCGCGATTGTCTGACTAAATTCGTGTTTTTTCCTCGATCCTTTGATGAAATTCAACTTTCTTCTGCATTTTTGTGACAGAAATTTGCGTTTTTCTCGTGTCCCTGGAACGAAATTCACGATTTTTTTCGGGATTTTTGGATAAAATTAAAGTTTGTACAGCAATCCTTTGGCAGAAATTTGTTTTTCTTTTGATGAAATTCTGCGTTCTTTCCGCAATCCTTTGACATAAATTTGCATTTTTTTGTGATCCTTTGACATAAATTTCCATTTTTTTGCGATCGTTTGACTAAATTTGCGTTTTCCTCTACAATCGTTTGACTAAATTCGTGTTCTTTCCGCGATCCTTTTACTAAATTCACATTCCTTCCGCGATCCTTTGACAAAATTCGTGTTTTTTCCGCGATCCTGTGACAGAAATTTGCATTTTTTCCACAACCCTGGGACGAAATTCATGTTTTTTCCAGGCTCTTGACGAAATTCGTGTTTTATAGCGACCCTTTGGCTATAAATTACCGATTTTTTATGTGAACGATTGTCGAAATTGATATTTTTCGGCGACCATTTGTCGAATTCGCGATATTTTTTGTCAGAATTTCTTTTTTTTTTTTTTTTAAGGAAATACTTTTTTTTCTTCTTCAAGTTGGCAAATTTATCTGCAAGGTCCAAAATAAATCTGCGATGCACGTCGCGTGTCATGCACTTTCTGCTACCGGGAACAAAACACTGGCGAACTGCCCATTAAAATTTTCTTATCAGGCATCAAAACACACTTTGAGCTGCCTATTTATGCAATTAGATGTAAATTGAAGGGGGAACAATGTGGGAAATCAGCCATTAAAGTTACGCCTTTTTTTAATTAAAAAAATTGACAAAAAGTCATTTTCTGACAGCATTTTAATGGAATAAGCTGCACAAAAACCAGTTTAAATGAAAGTATATTTTATTCTGAACAGAACAAAAAAAATTTGAAGGTTCTATCTTAAACCTGAAAGAAGTTATAGACCTTTACGTTGTCACATGTGCTATTCAAAATGGCGGCAAATCGGCCATCTTGGAAGACATTTAAAAGCTCATAATTCACAAACCGTTTGATCAATTTCAATATGATTGACATTTTTGGAATCAGCATTAAAAATTCTACAAATACACCAAAGTTTATCAAAATTGAAGGTGGTGGGTGTTATTTTTAGAAAATTCTGGGTGATTTGACATGGAATAACCCATTTGTACATAATTAATTCCTATGAAAATCCTCGTGATTGGTTAATTTTCTTAAATAATACTTAACAAGCATTACTAACTAAAATACTTAATAAATAATGTAAAAACATTCTCTTTTATTTAAATATGATTCTGTTTTTAATTATTCTGAATATCTTTATAAGTTGACTGTTAAATGTAGAAGTTGTATAAGGTTTTTAAAAATGTTTTAAAAACCTTATACAAAATATTTAAAAATTTTTTTAAGTATTCAGTTTCCCGAATATTTCTATATTCGGCCCAACCGAATATTCAGCAGGCCGAATATTTTGCTATTCAGCATACCGAATAGTTTGATATTCGGCCTGACCGAATATTTGGTAGAATGGCTGAATACCGAATAGATACAGAATATTCGGTGCATCCCTATTGTGGATGCTAAAGGATATCCAACTAAGTGCTAATTTAACGAAATACAATATTTACTAATATATAGATATTTTTTTAAAGTGTACGAAAACTTTTGTGCGGTAACTTTTGATTATTTCTTCAAAATAAAGTTTTACAATGTTTTGAAAATATTTTATGTAATTTTGTTACGAATGAGAGATAAATCTTATTGTTTAATATCCATTTTGAAATGTTAATTTTAATTAATGGATAGAGAGCACTATTTCATTGAAATTCATAAATGTAAGAATACTTTTGGGAGCCACTGTATATACATACATATATATATATATATATATATACAGTAGAAGATCTTTATAATGCAATTCTCCATATAACGCACAACTTCTCAGATGTAAACAATGATTTTTGCACTTAAAAAGCACCTGCATTTTCACATTGTAAAATATTGCTTCTCTCTTGAGGACTAAATTCGATACATTAGTTCAACTTTATCTTCTAATTTAAGACCCTTTTACTGAAAAAAATGCTATTATTACAATAAACATTTTTGAAAATGTCTAATATAAGGGGTGGTTGTGTCAGTTATATTTGGATCATGTTTATAAAGTAAATTTAACAATGCCTGACCTATATTATTATGCAAAAATTTATAATTTGGATAACTCTTGGTAACAAGGAATGCAGTATAAAGATATTCTAATGTATTTTGATATGTTTCAGACATATTTGGCCATGTTTACAAGGTGAATTTAATGATGTGATCCATATAACACACAACCTTGCGTTTTTAGGTTTGCGTTATAAAGATCTTCTACTGTATATATTTTGCACCTTGCATTTGAAAATAATAGTAAAAGTGACAACAAAATCGAAATTTTTATTTTAAATAGGCATTGATGTTTTTTTTTTTCTTTTTTTAATGCATAATGCAAACCATGGATGCAAACGTGTATGCTTTGCTCGAGTGCCGATGAAACTGGAACGTTAACTGACTTTATCTCAACATTGTTTTTGTTTACTTTACATGAAAGTTTCCTTTGGTAAAATTTCTACTAGTGCATTTATACGAGTAATAATGATTCATTCACTTAAGATTCTTCAAAAACAAAGAGTGCAAGTTATCCAAAAATTGAAAGCCTGATCATCAGTAAATTTTCTTGTGAAAGAATTTGCTATAAGTCTGAGAAGTGTGTTTATGACATGAAAATAAAATATCACAATATCATGCTAAAAGCGATTCAAATGCAGGAACAAATATAAATGGGATATAAATATGTAAATTTTCTTGAGCAACAAAATTTTATCTTGAAGCAAGAAGTAATGGGTGTTCAAAGACTACAGAAAAAAAATGACAATAAACCAAACCTTAAACTAACATTGTGTTGTGTTATAGGTGAAAACTAGGAAATTGAGTTAGTAGCCAGTGGCCGGTAAACTCAGTTTCGTTTAGTAGCCACTTTTTACAGTTAGTGGCCACTTTAACCTCCTGAGACCTGACATCCATTAAAAGGGATGTTTTACAATGTATTTTATTTTTTTCGGGTCTCAGGAGGATAATGTTATGTTTCAAACTTTCTTGACATCTAGATAAACTATAATCTTTATATATATACACATTTTTCTATAAATCAGGGTTTTATACCAGCCAACTATTCATGATAAGAATAGAGAAACAGTCAAAATTCAAGAAAATTACTTTAAAATCCAACTGAAGACCAAGAACATGGCAAAAAGCTAAAATATTGAAAATACAGCTAAGTTGAAATCTGCTTGCATCCGGTAGGAAAAAGAATTAACCAGTTTGCTAATTACATGCAATCAAAGTAGAGATGCATATTTCCCTGAAAAAAGCTGTATTTCACTTGGCGATCGATAACATTTTTAAATTGCCACTTGGCGAGTGGTGACTAGGGTGGCGATCAATGTCCGATTTTTAAATCGCCACTTTTACAACTTTAATCGCCATGTGGCGAGTGGCGACCGCTAATTTTCACCTATATGTTGTATCAATATTTAAAAAAAAAATAATCTGTAAAATTTATTTTGTTTATACAGTCAAGGATCTATAATCTGCACTCCCGTAATCCGCAATTTCCTATAATTCGCATTGCTTAATGAATGTAAACAATCAAACAAATTTACAAATTCTTGATCCAAAAATGATTTTTTAAAAGAAATATCTGAAAAATTTAAATATAAAAGTGAATACAATCAATTTTTTAATACAAGAATTTGAAAAATGCAATTTTTGAGATAGCATATTAAATTAATTATTATATATCATATTTAAAATAGTGTCCAGAAATAAGAAAAAGACATATAATCCATAATCCGCAATATTCCCTAATCTGCACAACCTTTGGTCCCAACTTGTGCGGATTAAAGAACTTTGCCTGTAATTTAATTTTTCTTTAAATTTAGTTATAGTGTAAAATAGGTTTAATATATTTAATATTTTCTTTTTCTATTGTAATTTTTGTGGGTAATTATTCCCTATTTATACTCAGACTTGAAAAAATAAAATGTAAACAAAGGGATGATCTATTAATCTGCAAAACCCTCGGTTCCTAAGTTTGCAGATTTCACAGAGTTGGCTATAGGGGAGAGGGGGCACATGTGAACAATTTTTACATTTTTGACTATTTCTCAAAATTGTTATGAGCTATTAAACCAAAAGTTGGTTTATATGAATATTTAAACTTGTTTGTTCTTTTGGTGAAACTTTTGGATGCATTTATCAAGAATTTCTAGCTTACTAGCTGACCCTCCCGGTGTTGCCTGGGCCCGTAATAATATTCTTAAATGAATCTGAAATTTTTAATCGCAGGTCCGTTCAGAGGGGGGCGGGTGGAGACGGTGCAAATTACCAGGGACTGACTCTTGTTCTGTTCCAAAGTTGTGTAAAGTCAAAGGTTAAGTTTTTTAATTTTCATGTCTCATACTTTAAACTTTTTTATTCCAAATTAACTGATGAATTTAATTAAAATGTAATTATATTTTATATAATTTAATTTTTTATTTAAAATCTTTATATGAAAAAGCAATTACAAATATAACAAAGTGTAATACTTTAAAAGAAATAATAAAATTGTAAGCAAATATTACTATATAGAATTTTTTTTTAAGTACCATCCAGCAAATTTATTTTCTAATAGAGTAAAGCCTGTTTATAACTGAATCCTGAAATAAACAAAAAAAAAAAGTTCCAGCTCCCCCCCCCCCCCCCCCCCAAAAAAAAATGCTATTATGCTTTGTTCAATTTAAATAACCTGCATAAAACGGAATTTATCACTGGTCGTTTCCGTTTCCGTCTAAGCAGGTTTTATTGTATATTACTTCTGGGGAGACCGTAATAATATTCTTAAATGAACCTGAAATTCGTATCGCAGGTCCGTACAGTCAAAACTACCTGTCCGTACAAAATTACTTTTTACGTCATGACAACATTTTGTAAACTTCTTGCTGCTGTTTAATTCGCATTTCCAATACAGTGCTTTGCAGAAATTGCACGTTTCACCCACAGTTATGCATGCCCCGAGATGTTTAAATCAGTAATTTGGATTTCAGAAGAAACGCGCGCATGCTACAGTTATTAAGCCTATTTTGTCGATCACTTAACGACGTTCTCGACCAATTCTATTTGGATTTCGAATCTATTTCGATTTGACTCGAATTCGGCTTCTTCTTCACTTTCAAGAATTCACCGAGATTTTTTACGGGCATTTCAAATGATATTATGAAGCTACATAATTGCAGCGAAAGATAGTGCACCCTCACAGCGAAACGTAAACAAACCCGAACGCCCTAAATCCTGCCAAGGACTCTTACACAATAACCAATCAGATGCGTTTCTCGGGTGTTGCCATTGAACAATAACAAATAATCGCCCAATCCAAAGTTGCGGGTGTGACATTTACACAAACTAAATTAGCCATCAGCTAAAATATTTTTGAGCAATGGTTTCAATTTTTATGGATTTCAATGTGGACCACTTACACATACATTAATCCAAATTTTCAAGTTATTTGGTATTTTATTTATTTAAAAAAAAAATAATTATTACCTGTTGCGGGTGTGACATAAAAAGGACATGCATTTTCATCTTTCAGTACAAAAACTTAAAACTCTGTGAATTATAACAACAGGATGAACTGATTTTTTTTTATGTTAGACAGTAATACTTAAATAATTATTCTATGGAAAAATTAAATTACTTACTCAATTCTTGCTTCTGTAGGAAATATTTAAAGTTTTTGTTGCGGGCGTGACACCCTGTTGCGGGTGTGACTTGTATGGGCAATAAATTAATGACATACACAAATATTTACAAAGCAGGGTTTTTTAATTAACCAATTAATGAACAATACAATTATAATATCAAGCAAAAAAAAAAATCAAATAAATTTCGTTTCTAATCTTGAATTTATAATTTCTGCTGGTGGCAGCTTTTTTTATAATAATGTTCTGTTTCTCCCAGGATACATCTGGCTGATTTGGCCAAGCATACACATTTTCTGAATTTTTTTTTTAGATACTCTATTTCTATATCATCACCACCCATTTGTCTTATTTGCACAACCAAGTTTTCGCTGTTTTTTTTTTTTTTTTTTTAATGTGGAGAATAAAACTACTTCTACAAAATCTCCAACTTCACTTTTATTATTAATGGATATTATATCCTTATCCAGTGCTGTAGTAATATCATAGTAACATAACCTCATAGTAACATTTTCCATTATGAATCAAAATTTAACTGAAATAACAAAAATAAATCCATATATTGCTTACTGACACATCTATCCTAGAAGTTTCCATAAAGAACGATAATGAGAGGTGTTTTCTGTGCTCTGTGATTTATGGCAAGCTGTCTCGTCTGTTAATCTTCTTCCTGATATCAACCAAGATTTCACATATGGTTCAGGAGAAAATTCATTTAAGAGGGGTACTACAAGGCTTATGAATATAAGTGAACTGGCTCATGCTATGAGGAGTGAATTTCTCGCATCGGTCATGATGTTATTCATACAGCGGAATGCTCTTTGGCATTCAGATGTTGAAATGGGTATAGTTTTCACAGTCTGGAGAAAATTATTTAGCTCTAGGCTCATTTCCAGGCTAGTATCATTTTGCTTGAAAAAAAAAAGGTGTGTGCTCATATGCAATTTTATTTTTTTCAGTAACAAACTAAATATTTCTGGGAATGGCATTTCCACCCAACTACAGCACTGTCCTTATCAAAATGTGGCAGCAAACAAATTCTCTTTTGTGCATTTTCTGTAATTATTGCTATATTTCTTTAGGTGGAAGTGTATGTTTTCCTCATATGCTAATTTTTTCACTACAGCGAGTCTTTTCCTTGGACTTAAGGAAGATTTCGTTTAGCTTTACCAAGAGTTTGTGCTCTTTGGTAACTTCCAATAGACTCTTCTACTCTTATAGCTGGAGATGGTGTGGCACTGTTTGTTGAAGATTTCTTCTTCTCTTTACACTTTCTTTTGCTGCTTCTTTCATTCTGCTTTTGTCGCTGAAATTGTTTTTCTTTCTCGGCTGCTGATGTGGTTTTTTTTTTAAGTTTCTTCTTCTTTTCACTCCTTCCTTGCTTTGTCGCTTTCCTTTTGTTTATGTAGATATTCTGCATATTTCAGGTGGTTTTCCTTAATATTTTTTCGATGATTTCGTGACCTTTCTGTGCTATTCATTCTTCTGCAAAAGAGAAGAAATTAATGTATCAATTGAATAAATATAGCACTTCAAGTCCAAAAATACATGTTTAACAAATTGCCAATATTTATTATTGAAATTCTTTGAAATTTTTAATCTTGTATGTTAAATTTTGGTTCATTTCAAAATGACTATCTACATTTTCTGCTAACTTAATAAACATTTTAATTAATAACAGTTTCAATTATTCTTATTTAATTTGAATTAAAATCGAAAAAAAAATCTTCTTGTAATAATTATTTATTTTAAAAAATGAAAAAAAAAAAAAAAAAGGTAAATGCTACTGAATAACAAAATCATACATACATACATATTTAAAAAAAAAAAATGCTAAAATATTGTTTTGGAATTTTTTTTTTTCATAAAAATCTTGCCTTTTAAATTATTTTCTTTTTCATATATCATTTACAAAAATATTATTTTCCTGTAGAAGCAACAATTTATCAATCCAAACTGAATAAATATAAATCAATTGCACACAATGTCACATGCTCAAATGATGCTAATTTTGATGATGTGAACTGAGGTTCACACAACTAAATCAAAGGGTATAATAGTTAGTGCTGTGATCTACATGTTTTCCAGTACATTATTCTTACATAAATTTACATATAATTTGTTTAGATTGCATTTGTGTTCAATTTTAAAAGATGTTGCGGGTGTGACTTTAATTAAATGTCACGCCCGCAACAGGAACATGTCACGCCCGCAACGCTTAATAACTATAATTAAAATATTAATTACATTTTTTTTGTGTCTGTAATTCAAAGTACCATAATAAACTATTTTTGAATATAAAGTTTCATAACTTACAGTCTAAGAAATTTTTCTGTGGAGATATAAATGTAACTTTTTGTTGCGGGTGTGACACAATAATAAAGAGTAATTAAATATGCTTACCTCTTGTAACGAAGATTAGTGAACACTTCTCTGCAAGCAAAAACTCTCAATAATAGATGTCAGATTATATACATCTAAGTTTGGAGATTTTCAGAATATTTGTTCAGCTGTACGAGGCCATGAAATGTAAAGATTTTTGGTGCAGTCTATTTCACACAGTCATAGTGTCATTTTATTAATTAAAATAAGTATGTTAATGACAAAACTTTATTCTTTTTCAATAAAATATGAAATAGTACACTTTTAACAGTTTATGTGCAAAATTTCAATCATATTTAAGGAAATTTAAATTTTCATCCTCATGTCCACTTTTTTGTGGATTGGGCGTAATCGCGATTTCTGTGCCACGCATGTTAGCGTAATATATATATATAGATATCGTCATTCTAAAAATTGTCTAAATTTGTTCACATGTGCCCCGGTGGAGGGGTAGTTGTGAACGTAGCTGGGGCACATATGAACACATGCATAAGTAAGACAAAAATTGTTTTTTGTGAATAAAAATTGTGATAAAAACTAATTAGATGCCCTCTTTCTAGTTCTGTGACTAAATCAATAAATGTTTCAACATAGATGCAAGAAATTATTTGTAAAGTTGTACACTATTATGCCTACTCCTTTTGAGTCACTTTTAATTGTTATCTAACTTCCAGTAAATGAAAACTGTGAAGTTATCCTAAAAACATTGAATATATAGCTCAATGTTTGACAAGGGTAATTAAATTTTAAACTTAAAAAAAAAAAAATGCATTCACAGACATAAAAAATACACTTGTGAACTGTTCACATCTGCCCCCATATGTTCTGTTCACAAGTGCCCCATCTACCAACTTCAGCCTAACTTATAAAAAAAAGATATTTTTAATTGAAATAAGGAAACAAAACTTTTTTTTAGCCTTACCTAATTAATGCCACTATAGAATGCAATGCTGATATTCTTCTTTAAAAAATGTCTTGAATGAATTTTTACTTCAAATAACTTAGAAGACATTTTTACTTCACACCTTCTAAAACAAACAAATTACAACTATCAAAAAATCCCTGCCGGCCCGGCCTACAGGCAGAGGTAGATTTCGAAATCAAATATACTAATTTCACAAACAAAAACTAAATCATGATTATAGATAAATCCACTTTAACAATTTTATCTGATGGCCGCTCTTGACGCGTTTTTATTTCATTTTCATATAATAGCTGGTTTTATCAGAATCATTTTAGGGCGGTATTCAAAAAAATACTTTTCCATGCTCAACAACTCGAAATTTTCTGGCATAATTCCAGGTTCATTTTTAATAAAAAAAAAATATGAAACTTGCTGACGTGATTTTTGAAGAGATTTATAAGCGACCTGTGTTTTTATTTTTTGTTCAATTAATTAAAACTTGATATATAAACAATTATTTTCTCAGAAGGACAATATTTTTCGTTTCTAACACAATCGCTTCGGGAAATTCCGTTCAAAATGCCCACTTTAACATCATTTTTTGAAATATATTCTGCCTCTATCTAAAAATCGATTATTACGGTACATTATATAGTTTCTGAATAAACGAATCTACCAATTAAATGCGTTTGAGAGCAAAAATGAATTTAAAAACCAGTCAGAAAATAAGCAGTTTGGATTTAAGCGCATCCTTAATACAATGATTTTTCCAACACAATCCGCTTAGGTAAATTCGGTTCAAAATGCCCTTTTTAACAGCATTTAAAAAATATATATTCTGCCCCTATCAGAAAATCGACCATTACGGTACATTATATAGTTTCTGAGTAAGAAAACGTACCAATTGGAAGCCTTTGAGAGCAAAAATGAATTGTAAAATGAGTCAGAAAATAAGCAGTTTGGATTTGAATACACCCTTACTAAGATCATTTTTTACTTCAACCGGTATGTATTTTTAATTTGTTTTTGCTCTAAGAATTAGTCCTAACCAAAACTTGTCTATATAGATGTTGTAGACAATATTAAGAAGATATATGATAAATTCATGGGGATTTTATATCTTTTGAATTGACGGAGTTATGGATTTTTTTCTTCTTCAAACCCCCTTTTTGTTTTCGTTTTTAATTTTTTTTTTGCGGTACGAGTTGGTCCTATAAAAAACTTGTGAATATAAAAGTTGTAGATAATGTTAAGGAAATTCATGATAAAATTAATTGGATTTGATATCTTGAGAATTGACGAAGTTATGGATTTTTTTCTTCTTCAAACGCCCTTTTTGTTTTCGTTTTTAATTTTTTTTTGCGGTACGAATTGCTCCTATCAAAAACTTGTGAATATAAAAGTTTTAGATAATGTTAAGGAGATTTATAATAAAATTAATTGAATTTGATATCTTGAGAATTGACGAAGTTATGAATTTTTTTCTCCCAAAAACCCTATTTTTTGCGCCCCTTGAGCCCATTTTTAACTTTATCAAAAATCTGTGATACATAAATTTTTGGCCCTATTTTTAGAAGTAATAAAAACTTTAAACTGATTTGATATGTACAAAAATTAAGAAGTTATGGGGGGTTTTCTGTTTTCACATAACCCCTCCCTATTTCCCTCCCCTTGGTCCGATTTTGCCCATTAACGAACTTGACCGAGATTTTATGCCCATTGATTTTATGTATCAGTTTGGAAGAGATTGGTGCAGAATTACGAAAGTTATCGTGTCCAGAAGAAAGTGATATAGATAGATAGATAGATAGATAGATATATATATATATAAAGTTTTTTACTGAGGGTGGTTTTGGGTTCTAGGGGTCATGATCGGTGTAGATCTGCAAAAATTTTTCAGAAATTCCAACATAGGAACGATCCCAATAGGTAGTATTTCATACGAAATCTACCTAAAAATCAAAACGGCCTATTGTTCTGAAAATTCAGCCAAAAGATGGTACCAGTACTACCATCAATTGGTAATTTTTTGAATTTTTTTATTTCAAATTAACTGAGTGAAATATGTACGGTTCACATGTGCCCCCCTCTCCGCTATATACTATGCTTTAAAAAATTAATCACTTATTTTTTTTTACCTGTCCCACGACGAAGTTTCTTTGAAATATATTGTTTATTTGGCATTACTAAGGAGCTCTGTCCCTTGTGAGCTGTGCTTGCGAACCCCCATTCAGACTGTGCAGCCTCTAAATACATGGTAATGTATCATGTTTAAAAATATTACCCAATTGCGGATAATTGAATGATGTTATCATGAACTGCAACTATCTTCTGTAATCTGGTCGCCATGTTTTTCAGTTCGAATAGGGCATTTTTTGGTTACCATGGCCTCATTCACCGCTGTTGCTACAGATTATGGCTTTTTTTGGATTGATAAGTAACATCAATTACACATTTGAATATTAGCTTGTGTAAATTGGTTAAGTTAAAAATGTTGCTGCCTCTCAGAGTTTTATAACGACACTATGGACAATATCCTTCCAGGTTAAAAATCTGTCTGCTTGGAAGTGACATTAAGTACCAGCACCACAGTATTAAAAAGCACCATGTTTTGACATTTTACTCTTATATTTTATGTTTTGATTGAGTTTGAGGTATTTTCAGGAACAGATAGCTTATGCATGAATTCTTTTTTTTTACTTTAATGCACCATCATATGCATATTTTCAGGTTATTTTTAAAACATAAATTATTTATTTGAATTAAGTATATACAAAATTTCTAATATTATTTATCAAGCAGTAATTTGTACAAAATAATTTGAAAGTATTTTGTCCATTCATTTACCTGTATTTATGCTGCATCAAGTGATGAAATATAAAACAAATTTTCTAGCCACTTTTTTTTTTTTTTAACACTATTTGTGACGTTACATTAATATTGTCCATAAGAAAATAGTTTTAAATGTATCAGTTTAATATATGACATAATTTTCACCATTAAATGCATTTGGCATAAATAATTTAATTTTAATTATTTTAAAGTTTTTTGCCTCTTTTAAGATTCTCATGTAAATATATTACTCAATTTAAAAGTGTTTGGGAAAATTATTATTTCAGCTTTTTAAATATGAACTAATTTTCACTATTAAAAGTTTTTCACACGTAATAATTTAATTATTTTATACATTATGAATTATGATTATTACATATGACGATATTTAATATTTGGCATTTTACATATGATGTAATTGTTACCACAAAATGCGTTTCATCTGTAATAATTTAAATATTTTAAGGTTTTCTTACTTTTTTAATATTCACATGTAATTACAATTTTTATGATGTAATTTTCCCTATTTCCTGCTTTTAACACATGATCATTTAATTATTTCAAACTTTCATTTCTGTTTTTAATAGTCACATGTAAATACATTTTTTATTTGAGTGGAAATATAATTCTTTGCGCTGTTTTACAAATTGACATCAATATAAAAAAGACCTTTTTCTAAATATGAAAAAAATATTTCTTGAAATGTTGCAAATTTGAATACAAAATAAAAAAAATACCTCAAAAAAATTAGTCAAATTTGGTATGATCCATGTCAATTCAGGCAGCCAAAGAAAAAATCTTACCTTCATAGTCTCAGAAGTTTTTGAATTGAACATATGTTAAAATTCAATAAAAAATAAGATACTTGTATATTTTGGTTTTGCCCAAAAAAATTCCTGGCCCGAGATACAGGCTGCCAAAGATGGCATCCTAGGCACCATTTCGAATTCGCCATTTTCGATAAAAAATTTAAAGTGCTCTATCTCTAGAATGGTGCAAGATATTTTGTTGCATTTTTTTTTATTTTAAAGATAATAGTCTTCTGTTTAAAATGATATACCCAATTTTGAAAAATGTATTCAACTTTTCTTGTGGCAACCTTTTAAAAAAAAAAATTTTTTTTTTCGAAAACGCCAATCCTAAAAATTTTGATTTTTTTGCTGTTGATCAATACCATTGGGAACTATCTTCACTGTAAAGGAGAACTTCCACTTTTGAGTTTAACAAATTTTAGAAACATTTAAAAAATTCAGAGAATTTTACAGGAACTGTATATATACAGTTCCAGTAAAAGTCACTGAATTTTTGCTTATTTGTAAGGATAAGCCTACTATATATCCTAAACAAGTTAGAAATTGCAATATCAAATGTGGCAAATGAGGTGCGTGCATAGTATTAACTAGTTTTATAAATATTCAGATCTTGGTGCAATAAGTGTTACACTCTTGGGCAAAAAGGCATGAATACAAAATTTACTATAATTCCATATATTAAATTCAGTAATACGGAAGTAATATTAATCCATCTTAAAAGGACTTAATCGCCATGGCAACCTAGAATGATTGCCTATCATGGTATATCATTGAATCAATTATGTATTATAGGATTTTTAAATAGAATGAAGAAAACTTTTATTAATGTCTTATGTTTTAATTTGATTTTCATAGCATTTGAAGTGATACATACTTTATTGCAGAGGTTTACAAAAAATTACTTCCTGTGTCATAGAAAGTGCATAGTGTTTACAGGGACACACAAAAGATTTCAGATACTTTACCTTATTGGAAATACTGTACATTAGCGATGATTGCTAGAGGTGCATTTTTAGTTGCGATATGAGTTTTTAAGTTTAATTTAAATATTTCCATATTACGTTGTGTGTATAAAGGCTGTAGATCATATACAGGGCTACACAAAAGAAATTGTAAGGGTATTGCTGGAAGTGCATTTTTAGTTGTTTGAGTTTTTAATTTTAACTAAATTTTTCCATGTTACGTTGTGTGCATAAATGCTGTAGATCATATACAGGGCTACACAAAAGAAATCTTAAGGGTTTACTGAGTATGAATGAAAGTAGCTTAAAGGTGATTTTTAAATGCGTTATGCATTTTTACACTGAACTACGTTTAGTATACTAAGATATGTTTGGAGAATATAGATAAAATGATATACAGGTCCACGCAAAGAATTAGATACATGGCCGTCTATGGATGATAATCTCTGGAAGTGTGATTTCACTGGTTTTAAGGATGTTTTAATCTTAATTAAATATTAGCTAAATAGTGGCATGTATATAAAGATAGTAGGTAAAATACAGGGTTGTATGAAAGTATTCAAGTATGCTTCCGTCTATGGACATAAATTTCTAAAAGTCAAATTCCGACCTATTTATGTGCTTTTAACAATTTCCAACATAGTTAAGTCTTTATGGATTCGATTTGTCTGCCCATCTGTCTGAACTCTAACTTGTATTAATATAATTTGTATTGCTGTGTAATTGATATATGTTATTGAGATTGTTTTACTATGTTCGGTATTGAAAATAAAGTATGTATCACTTCAAATGCTATGAAAATCAAATTAAAACATAAAAGACATTATTAAAAGTTTTCTTCATTCTATTTAAAAATCCTATAATACATAATTGATTCAATGATATACCATGATAGGTAATGATTCTAGGTTGCCATGGCAATTAAGTCCTTTTGAGATGAATTCATATTACTTCCGTATTACTGAATTTAATATGTAGAATCAAAATAAATTTTGTATTCATGCCCTTTTTGCCCAAGAGTGTAACTTATTGCACCAAGATCTGAATATTTATAAAACTAGTTATAGTACGCACGCACCTCATTTGCCACATTTGATATTCAATTTCTAACTTGTTTAGGATATATAGTAGGCTTATCCTTTCAAATATGATACAAATAAGCAAAAATTCAGTGACTTTTACTGGAACTGTATATATACGTTCCTGTAAACTTCTCTGAATTTTTAAAATGTTTCTAAAATTTGTTAAACTCAAAAGTGGAAGTTCTCCTTTACAGTGAAGGTAGTTCCCAATGGTATTGATCAACAGCAAAAAAATCAAAATTTTTGGGATTGGCATTTTTTAAAAAAAAAATTTTTTGAAAAGTTTTTTTTTTTTCAAAAGGCTGCCACAAGAAAAGTTGAATACATTTTTCAAAATTGGGTATATCATTTTGAACAGAAGAATATTATCTTTAAAATAAAATAAACAGCAACAAAATATCTTGCACCGTTCTAGAGATAGAGCACTTTAAAATTTTTATCGAAAATCGCGAATGAGAAAGGATGGCAGGGATGTCATCTTTGGCGGCCTGTATCTCGAGCCAGGAATTTTTTTGGGCAAAATGAAAATATACAAGTATCTTACTTTTTCTTAAATTTTAACATATGTTCAATTCAAAAACTTCTGAGACTATGAAGGTAACCCCCCTGCCTGAGTTGATATGGATTCAGCCATTTAAAAAATAAGCGCAATCTGCACACCACAAGTTTATGAAGTAAATCCCTAGAAAAAAATAATTAAAATTCCTTATAGTTTTTGTTCCTATAATCAAACATTTTTAATGGAACGAATTTGACCATCTTTAGCAATTAATAGCTCTTAAAACAATTATTCAATTTAAAAACAGTCTGCTTCAGCATGTTTATCAAACATTTCTCTATAATACTATCTACCCATTTTCATATTTTTGTATGCCGTAGTTTTCATAATATTAGCGAAGAAAGACCTCTGGTCGCAAAAAAATTCATTTATAGCAGCAGTGACAGTGTTACTTTTTTTTAGAATAGAGAGATAATTCTCATGTGTAAGCATTTTATTATACTTAGATACTATTATAAATAAAATCTTATGTAAATTAATTCTTTAAGTCTATGTTTTATTATATTTTTTCCACCAAAAAGCTGGTAACATCTAGGGTGTCAGTGATTTTAATAATTTGATTTAAATCAGCGATTAAATTGTGATTTTAATCAACTGATTTTTAAAAAAAAAATCATTGATTAAAATAAAAAATTTTCTAAATGTTTAAAATGTCAAAAAAAGTATTAAAATCTAAGATGAACATAATTTGAAAGTTTCTACAGGTATTTTTACTTACGAATAAACGAAAAAATAGCTTTAAATAATTGTTTCTAAGCTTAATTTCTGAGTATTGTAAAAAATTAAAAACAGTTAAGTTTGTAAAAAACATTGTTTTTATCCAACATAAAACAGTTTCATTTAAAAATGATATTTAATATAATTTGCAATGTCATAATTTCCTTTAGGTAATCAATTTATGCATTATTTTATATAAAATAATAACAAACACAGCAGGTGTAATAAATTTCTGCAAGTAGGAGAATAAATAGTCAGTGCCTTAGTTTCTTATTCTACTTTTGTAATAATAAATTAATAGCAATCTCGAGTCAAAAAAGAATGAAAGTGTAACATCTGCTCAACAGCTAAATTGTAAATCAATGCATAAAAGAAAAAGAACTAATTGGTATAAAAATGTTAAGCAAGAGCTTCTTCGATATATGTTGAATAAATGTTTGTTTTTTTACTTTGTAACTCTTATATACAAAATATAAAACTAATTAGGGATTGAAAAGGCAGCAAAACTTTTCTTAAAAATTAACCATTGAAAACTAATTATCCCCACTGAGAGGTAATAATGTTGTTATATAAATATTTTGAGGATTTCAGATATAACTGGCTATCCTTATTTATTATGTATGTGTGGATGAATGGCTTTAACTCATTTTCATAATTTTTTTTTGGTTAGCATACACATACATGTGTGTAAGTTTAGATTTTGGTGATTAACAATAATTTTTCTAAGTGCAGATGCAATACGGGCTGCAAATACTTGTTAGTTTTGTTAATTGTGCTACTAACTTATGAAATTACTTATTACTGTTTCTCCTAGGCCATTTTTTAAGGGTGCTACAACCTGGCCCTTTTGAAATTGGCAAAATGCACCCTGCCTTTTTAAAAAATAGTGAAATTTACCTGTAGTTGTAGCCAGAGATTTCTTGTAAAAAACTTCCCCATTCAACAGTATTTCTCAACTCATGTGCCCAAGATCTTGCAAAAATAATAAAACTTTATTTCTTTAGAAAAGCAGGATATTATTAAAACATGTTATTTAATTATATTTTTCAATTTGTGATTCATAAAATTATTAAAAATTAGAACAATTTATCATACTAAACATTATCCTTTTTCTTTTTTTTTATATCATTACCCTCATGAAATAGTACCCTTTTTTGGAACTAGCATCCTGCCACTTTTTCTTTCTAAAAGGAATATACATTATTAATTATCATTTTAATAATTAAAGCTTAAAAATGTATAATATGTTTCTAATTACAGAGTTAATTATTTAATAATTATTAATTTGAAGTAGTTTTAACTATTTACTGTTAAATGTAGTTGGTAAATATTGTAATGAATGTTAAATATCACTAATATTTAATAAAGTTTTACATAATTATTACAATATTAATGTATGTAGTATTATTGTATGATACTAACTACTGAAACTACTAATTTTGATATTTATAATTTCTTTAATTACTAAGTTTTATTAATTAAAGTGTAAAAACATAGATTATATTTAGCAATTAGCGGTTTAATTGTTTTGGAAACCTAAAACTCTTGGTAGCTATTCATTATTTGAACGCTGGGAAAAAATCATAAAAATTCGATTTAAATAAAAAAAATCATATTTTTTTTATTTAAAAAAAAAAAAAAAAAAAAAAAAAAAACTAGTTAGTGCCTGTTAAGATTTGACGCAGGGTTGTTTGGTTTAAACCACGCTGGTTTAAACCAAATGTTTTTTTTTTTTAAAAACAATGCTGTTTTTTTATGTGGTTTTTTTCTCTTTTCCCCTAATGTTTTTATTTTACACATTATTGAAAAATGCAAAATCCAAGTTATGCAGAAGCTACAAGCAAAGCTTTAGAAAAATGATGAATTAATAAATTTGTAAAGGTGACAAACAATTTTAATCAATCAAACTTTTCTTATAAGCTTTAAATCTACATAGCAGACTAATTTTTCTAAAATTAGCTGGGAAGAAAAAAATAAGTAGTTAGTTATTTCTCTTCTTTTTTTTTTAAACCTCTTATTTTTTAAAATAGCCAAAATTGCAGATTTGAGCTAAAAACACTTTTACTACTTAGATTGCTTGATTAGTTAAGATTTACTAGGAATTACATATGCCTCAATGATGACATAATCATAAGTAATTCTCTGCATTGGTTACTTTTTGTTCTGTATGCTAATGAATGCTTGGCTGTGAATTTTCTTTGCTGTATCATGGCTATTGGGTTTAGTAAGCTTTTGTTTTTCTTGAATCCCTACATTGGGATCGGGGTTTTGCATTATGATTTTATTCTGTTACCAGCAGGATTGGTACGGTTTAAATCAATTGGTTAACCAACTGGTTTTTTTGAAAAGATCTAATATAATATTTTCTCATTTTTGTAATTTAAGTGTTTCAAATTATTGGACATAAATAATTTCTACTTTTAACAGTCTTATCTCAGCAGTCACCGTGAGACATAGTGAGTCTAGGTTATATTTGTATGCATGTAGAATGCAAATTGCATGTATTGATGAACATATCTGAAGCTCTAAAGATAAAATTTAAAACATGCGAATGTAGCAAAGACAAAATAGATTAAAAATATTCAATATTTTGAATAAAATATTTTCCTTTGAGAAAACGCAGATTATTTACAATTAATAATATGAAATGCCAAGCTGCAAAAGAAAACTTTCTTGATTGGGGAGATTATCTTTTAAGGCTGTTCTCAACTGCTCTACTCAACAAGTGCAAAATGCTTTGACACATTTACAAATTCATTTTTTAACGGAAAGGTAAAATTGGAAGGCCTGACTGGAAGCGATGTGGAATTGAACCGTGTTTTCCATTTTTTATAAGTAAATTACCTATTGAGTTATAAGCAATTTTGATCATGTGACAAAGATGTTTTTAACCTTCCTTGAGTAGTTATTTTCCTTTCGCATGCAAATTCGGTTCAAAACGCCAACTTTGACACTATTTTCTGAAAGATCTATTGCATTTGAAAAAAAAAAAAAAAAAAAAAACCCAGAAAACACAGTTTCATTACATTGTTTCTGAACAACAGCATCTGCTAGTTTCATGCATTACCGAATGAAAATAAATTAAAACTTATGTCATAAAGTTGCCCTTTCAGATTTTAGAACAGCCTTAAGAATAAAAAATAATCTCAAGATATGAAGTCAAATAAGAGGACATTGAAAAATTGGGTGCTAGCGAAGCACCTGTTTACTTTTATTTAAAATATGCAATAAGATATTTAAATCGTCTATTGCATAATCGAATCCAGTGTTTAAATCTGACAAAAGAATGGGTAAAAATCGAGATAAGGTTCGCGTGAGACATAACAGAAAAAAGTCTCATAAAAATGCCTAAAAATATATATTATTAATTTTTAGTTCAGACAAATAAAAGTAATACATATTATAAAATAGCTTAGAAAAAAACCCTGTGTATTAAGTCTGGCATATTTTTCAGGAGTGATTCTGTTCCGAAATTTCCAAAATTTCAAAGTATTCATTTCCGAAAGTTTTAAAAAAATTGGTCATTAGTCCGAAAATTCGGACATTAAAAAATGCTCATGGAAAAAAAAAATCTGGGCTGCAAAACAAACTTCTGAACATAAAAACCCTCTTTATGTATATTAACCACGACTGAATCGTGTTTCTGTAAATATTTATACAGGATTTCCCTTCCTTAGAAACAGGGGTGCCATTTTAAGAATTTCTGGAGGGGGGAGGTGGTTCTTTGAGGGACAAGGTTTGAAATAGTGTGCAGAATCGCACGATTTGCACACAGAAAAGGAGTCCTGCATAAAGAAAAAATCTGTGCAGAATTCCCCCCTGTAAATTCTTCCACAGACCTATGATCCTTTTGCGAGTATATTTTGAAATTTCTTGGAAGTCCGCAAAGTTTTTTTTCTTTATGGACTTTTCCCAAATTAATTCATGAATTGATCGTGGAAAAAATTAAGAATTTCTTCAAATGATCGCGTAAAAATATCGGGTATTTCGTCAAAGGTCTCAGAAACAAATAATGATTATCTTCAATTGGTCACTGAATAAAATCGCTAATTTCGTTAAGAGTTCAGAAAGAAATTGCGAATTTCGTCAAAGTGTGCAAAATATCACGAATTTCGATAAACTATCGAGGGGAAAATATTGCAAATTTCGTCAAAAGGTTGCTGAAATGAGTAGTGAATTTTGTTAATTGGTCGCGAAAAGATATTGAAAATTCTCCCAATCGGTTGCGATAAACTATCGCTAATTTCGACAAATGAGGGTGTCAAAATATTAATTTCGTCAATTGGTCGCAGAAGAAAATAAATTTCGTCAAAGGTTCGTGGTAAAAACGTGAATTTTGTCAAAATATCGCAGAAACAAACACATAAATTTCACTGAAAGATCGTGGAAAGAAAACATTTATTTCGTCAAAGGATCGTAGTAAAAAACACAAAATTCGTTAAAGGATTGCGGTAAAAAATTCAAATTTCGTCAAAAGTTCGTGTGGTAAATAGTGTAGATTTCTAGTAAGAATCGTGATAGAAAAATGTGAATTACGATTTTTGGAAAAAAAAAGAAAAATGTGAATATCCTGAAATGATGGCGGGAAAAAAATTGCGAATTTCGTCAAAATTTACTGCATTGGACTAAAAAATTGGAACCAAGCTCCTTTTACAAATCTTAAAAAAAAAAAAAAAAAAAACCGCTTTGAAACGAGAAGAAATTCTAAAAATCGTATAAAATTTTCAGAGGAAAAAAATATATTGAGTTGTTGAAAGACTGAAACCTTATTCCTTTTACGAATGTCAAAAGATGGCTGCGAAACATGAAAAACCAACCAACCAACCTCTAGATTAATTTTAATTTTGTGTGCTACGATTTCTCATTTTCAAAGGTTGGCAGGTCTGAGTATGGAACCATTTATCAGGAAACCAGTTATCCAGAATGCTATTTCTAATAGACTGATTTCAGAATCTTTGCAGAAAAGTGCTATATACTGCCAGTTTGACAAATGCATTACTTGAAACAATTGTATAATTTGATGACAACATCTGGTATTTGAAATGGAAATATATTTAATGTTTTAATTAAAATTTTATAATTTAAAATATTTTTATATTAAAATTTTAATAAAAATTTTTAGATGTTTTAATTTTTATACAGAGGAAACAGAAGAATTTTTGTTCTTGAGGGATTCCCATAAATTACCTTCTTCCAAACTCTGATTAACTTTTGATCTTTCTTGCATCTGATTTTTAATCCTAAAACTAAACTAAACTCTGTGGCTATACAATCCAAGAAGGATCTGGGCCGACAGTGCCCATCTCTGTTTTCTTGATCCTGGGCCCCGAGGTGCTATGCAGCATGCGTCCCGGCCAGGTGGTCAACCTAACGCGAGACCCTCGGTGTTTAGTTCCCAAGCAAGCTTGGTACTCATTTTATCGACCCCAAAGGGATGAAAGGCTGAGTGAACCTTGCCCAGTCGGGAGTCGAACTCTCGACCTGCGGTGCGGCAGACAGGCGTGCTGACCACTACACCGCTGGGCTTCGATTTTTAATCCAAGTATCTAATAATTTAAAATCAGCAATAATGCCACAACCACATATATTCCACAAAACTTATCAAATGGATGCTGCTTTAATGCCCAACCAGTTATCCAGACTATATCTGACCCCAACCATTCCGGATAAATGGTTCTTTACTGTATATATTGAATGTTTTTATGTATAGGGTGACCTGGGGTAATTATGGGTCACTCTTGTTGTGGGGTAATTATGGATCACCTAGTTTTTATCCCTATGATATCTACTAGGACAAATTCTAAAATAGTGGATAGGTTCTCTCAATAGTCTACGTTATTATGTATAATATTTTTAAATTTTAACTTAGCTGCATAATATGAGTTGAGATGTTTTTGTAACATGCTATAAAATCATCTTTTAAAAAGATTGCCTTTGAAAATTGCACTTTTTACCAAGATCCAGGCCACAATTAAATAAATGCTTGGATTTTTTTTGTTGATGCTTTTTTTAAATACAAATACTATAAGGTTTTTAAATACATGCACATTTTAGTCCTATTTGTTTTCAAATGGATTCTAGATGTATACCCAATTATGTCCCAAATATCTGGGGGTAATTATGGGTCACCGGGGCAATTCTGTGTCAGCATGTTTTTTCCATTTTTTTAATTTTAGACATGCAGTGCAATTGTTAATTTATAATTTTAAGGGTTTTCAAAAAAATAAAATAAAATAAAATAAAATGAATATACAGTATTATAAACCTAAAGTACCTTTTGAAGTAGGCCAGATAAAATATTTTTATAAACATCTCTTTTTTACACTTTAATTGTTAACTATTAGCACATGTAAAACATGAGTGTTGGATTCATATCTTTATAGTGTGGAGCAGTTAATTAGATACAAATCATTAAGAAAATATAAACCCCATAAAGATTCTTGTTGCTTATAAGAACAAAGAAGTATCGTAAAAAAACAAAATTATTTTTTCAACTAACAAATAAAATGTTTTAAAGCATGCTTTTTCCTTTAACTTTAACCATATTAGGCTATGTAGGGTAACTGTCATTGTTTGAATATTAGTTTTTAGGACTAATTGTTAGAACATGGTGAAACACATGTGCTAGATTCATATTTTTATAATGTAGAGCATTTAATTTGAAGAAAACTATAAACCTAAATAAATTGGTCAAGTGCAAATTTTATTCATCCACAAAGTGTTCCATATGATGGCTATTTATCAGTATGATTCACCTTACCTATAACAGAGACCTTGTACAAAATTTAAACTCGCCTTTGTGCTAAGCATTCTTCAAAAGCAGATTACAACGACACATTTTTCTAGGTTAATATCTTGGCTAATAAGCAACAAATGTTTTAAAACTCATTATTAACTATCCTTGAATGATTCTTAAGCACATGCAAAATACAGTTTGTGTGTAACAGAAAAATGTGATTTTCGTAAACATCCCATAAAAATAAATGGCATTTTCATTTATTTTTTATATTAAAAAAAAAAAAAATTAAGCTTTAATGACGAAAATTTCTACTTTAGAGGTAATTTCCAAAAGTGTACAAAAATATTTTATTAAAAAAATATGCATTAATACTTCATAAAGTCAGTGACCCATAATTACCCCATTGCCGGGGTAATTATAGGTCACTTAAAAAATCCAATTAAAAAAAAAATATTTTGGGTAAACTGAGTATTTTATACAAAAGCTACAATGCTAAGTCAACTTCATGCCAAATTTGAAAATTTCATCTTTTATATTTTCCTAGATATTGAGATCTTATTGTTTTTTTTTACCCATATTTACCCCGTGTCACCCTATATTAAATTATTAATGTCATTACAAGCACAGGTTTCATTTCAATGTAACATTTTCTTAGATATTGAGATCTTATTGTTTTTTTTTACCCATATTTACCCCGTGTCACCCTATATTAAATTATTAATGTCATTACAAGCACAGGTTTCATTTCAATGTAACATTTTCTTAATTAACATCAACTTGTTATTTCGTCATATGACTTTTTGTTAAAATAAGATTTGAGGCTGTCAAGCATTTAAAATTTTTTTATCTCTATTTCTAATTTTGTAAACTGATTATTAATTGCAATGAAACTGCCATATGACAGTATAAGTCAAAACTGGGAAATTTCATTAGCGGCCACTGGCCGGTAAGCGTAGTTTTTTAAGTGGCCACTTTCTTTAAACTAGTGGCCACTTTTTTATTTAAAAATACTAAACAGTAAAGTTTCTATAAGTATTAATCTAAAACTGAATAGTCCAAATAAATATGTTAATATAAATATATTAGAACTAAAAAAAGTAGAATCCTTGATGAAATGCAAGAAAATTTTATCCTCTCCTAGTAAAAAAGTGGCCGGAAGGTGGCCGCTGATAGAGAATTTTGCACTAGCCACTTCTCCTTTACTGGCCCTGTGGCCGGTGGCTAGTGCTAATTTTGACCTTTATATGACAGATAACCAAGTTAAAATTTACTGCAAATGCATATGTTTTAAAATTGCTATTTCAGGGGGTGATTCTATTCTGAAAAGTGAAGGCAGTAATTCCCAAAAATTAAAAAAAAATAATCGGTCATAAATCTGAAAATTCAAACATAAAATATGTCGCAAATTTCGACAAATGGTCCCCGAAAAAAGTCAATTTCATCAATCGTTCAAAGAAAAATCGCCCATTTTGTCAAAGGATTGTGGGGGAAAAACGCAAATTTCGTCAGAGGATCGCGATAAAAAGCCAATTTCATCCAGGAATCGCGAAAGACAGTGAATTTCGTTAAAGGATCGTGGAAAAAAAAGGCAAATTTCGTCAAAGGACTGCCCAAAAAAAGCAAATTTGGTCAAAGGATCGCGAAAAAACACGAATTTCGTAAAGGAATCACTAAAAACGACAAATTTTGTTAAAGGATCATGAAAAAAAATCACAAATTTCGTCAAAAGATCGCAAAAAAAAAAGACAAATTTCGTCAAAGGATTGCAAAAAACGGCAAGATTCATCAAAAGATCATGAAAAAGTGCAAATTTCGTCAAAGGGGCGCGAAAAAAAACACATAATATATATAAACATATAGAATGTATCCCCCCGCCCCCCCTCCTCTGTTGTAACCTTTCAGAAAATTTACTGTGAATTTCAGAATTTTTTTTTACTCAGAATCACCCCTGTGCTATTTAATACATTATAACCTAATATTGATATACATTTTATTTATAAACATGCTTGTATAAAAAAGCTTCTAGGTGAACTGAACTACATGCTTGCATAAAAAAGCTTCTATGTGAACTGAACTTAGTTTTTCATTTCCACACAAAATATTTCACATACTGTTGTGTACACCGGAAGATTCAAAAGTCCGGTGTGAAAGTAGAACACAATAAAATGTGATCTATCGGTCAGAGAGACATGTGGTTTGCAGATAAAGATTCAGTGTGGTACGAGATTTTGTATGGCACTAACAAAAAAAATAGTTCAAAATCTCAATAATAGAGGGCGCTATTACAGATAATTCCATGTAATAATTCCATATTGCTCACAGAACGCAAGGTTTGGATACAAAAAAAGTGTACATGCAGTATTCCCTAATGTCTTTGTATCCAAATCTTCCGTTGTGTAAGCAATATGGAATTATTCCATGCAAATATCTGTAATAGCGCCCTCTACTATCGAGATTTTGAACTAATTTTTTTGTTGGTGCCATACAAAATCCCATACCATGCTGAATCTTTATCTGCAAACCGCATGTCTATCCGACACATAGTTCTTTCTTTTCACGTTTTGCTTTTGCACCGGATTTTTGAATCACTCGGTATAAATATATCCGTATGTGATATTTTGGCATAAAAGTTGTTTCTTGAGTGGGAAGAATCAATATGTTTATTTATTATCGTTAAATTCTGCATTTTTAATTTACAATTTTAAATTTATTAAAAGTAGACAAAACAATATTTTGTCCGGACGTTTTTTTCCAGAGAGGAAAAAAATCGGACAACCCTGGTGAAAATATATAAGTAAATTATTTAAGCACAAAAAATAACAAAGAGAATTTTTTTTTTATTATTTTACAATATTGAAAAAACAAAGTTACAACTCAAATATACTATTTTTACTTTTTCAACTGAGCAGTCCATAGCTTAGGACGAATTCTGCTAATCTTTCTGAACCTACACTATTTCTTAATTTGTTCTGAATGAAAGAAAAGTTTGAAAATATTCTTTCAAGACCTTGCTGGCAATGCCATTATTGAGGATGCAGAAGTCGCAAAATTTGAAAAATCCTCATTTTCACCAGTATTCATATTTAAAGACTACCACCACACAGAAGGCAAGACATTTTCTAGGACTTTCTTGGAGAAATGTTTCTGGGAAAGGAGTCGATTTTGCTTCAAAGGATATTATTATGGGATAAAATTTGGTTATGGATTAATATCAAAAAGCAATTTCCTTGCTTTTTCTTTTTTATAAATAAAGTTACGCAAACATATTACTATAACAAAAATTTTATCTGTTACATTATTCATTTTTTCTAATACAAATTTTATTTTTTAATTAAAACCATCCACAATATTTTTTGTTATTTATCCTGATTAAAATGCACTTAATGAATTTGATACTACTTAAAGTCTCAGATTATGTCACGAAATGTGTTTGACAGTTTCTGCCAGTTAAAGCCGGTTATAACCACTTTCTGCCACTGGAGAAACCCAGCCCTGTGCACAATTGACCAATCAACAAACCACACTGTGCTTATGCCAAGGTATGAAAAATTCACAATTTTCTTAAAAATATTAAAAAAAATTGGGTTAATTTGATTAAAATTTGATTTTTTTTATTTAAATTTGATTTTTTTTATTTAAATTTGATTTTTTTTATTTAAATTGGATTTTTTAAAATTTAAATCAGATTTTTTTATATTTAAATTGGATTTTTTAAAACTTAAATCAGATTTTTAAAAATTAAAATTAACTAAGAACATTATTTTAAACTTTGAAGACTATAGCATGCCATTTTTAATAGTTTTACAAATGCTTAACCCCTTGAGGGGCAAGTAATTGTGTTTCTGTAATGTCAAATTCACACCAGAATCTACAAAAAGATTTATTGCAAAATAAGGAAAAGCAATTTTACGACTTTTTTCCACCAAAGTTAGGAAAGTAAAATTTAATATATTTTTTCTGGTGCAAATCTTCATCAATCGTAGGTGGGATAAAATATATCCCACCGCCCCTCAAGGGGTTAAGATAGAAGCTTGAAAGTAGTATTAAAAAAAAAAAATGCATATAAAGTTTAAGTAAAGTTGTGTAATGATTACATCACCTACTTTAAGAACCCTCAATAAGATGTAGTGTTAACACCATTAAAGGTACCATCCATTGCCTTACTGTACCAACTCACCAAAACAACCCCCATTATTATATATTATTTTACATATGTTATTAGTACTATAATATATAAAAGGATAATTCACCAGTAAACAAATGCATGTCAAAATCCAGTATAAGCAACCAGAAAAGTGCTAATGAATCCTTTGTTCAGTGTAACTAATATATTTTTTTGCAAATCAAGATCAAAATAAGAATAAAAATTCTAATTTTAAAGCTGGCCATATTATAAACTTAAGTTTTTAAACTTTTTTATAATAGAAATTCCTTATACTGACATTTTCAGAAAAAAAAAATGAACAAAGTATCAATGTAACCTATTATTTATTTACTTTAAATCAGGAAATGTAATCATGAAATTTTTAGCTAAGGCAAATTTAATGCTTGTAGAGAAACTAATTTTTCTGCTTTACCAGAAACTGTTGCAATTTCTGTAAAATTGAGCCACATGGTATGCTTTTTCCTACCTGCCATCTTTGTTTTACAATATTTTTTTTTTTCAATTTGTCTTGTAACTCCTTGAAACTCTGTCCGTTTCAAGGCGTTCTTACCAGATGTATAAAAAAAATATAGTAGGAATAAAGAAAAATTTGTCCTCTGTGATTTTTTTTAATCTTTCATGATTTTTCATGAGTTTTTTTGACATTCTTAAAAAGGAATCCCATTTCAATCATTTAGATCAATACAGGGAATTTTGTCCTCTGTATATTTTTAAATTTTTAAGATTTTTTAGTTTTTTTTGCATTTATTTATTTATTTTTTTAAATTTCATAAAAGGAATCTGGGTTCAATCATTTAGAATAATATATTAAATTTTGTCATCTGTGATTTTTTATGTCTTTATTAATTTTAGATACTTTATTGCGATCTGTGGTATTTTTTAACATTTGTAAAAGGAATCCGGTTTCAATTGTTTAATCCAATACTCGTATAGTAAATTTTGTTCTCTGCAATGTTTAAATTTTCAGAGATTTTTTTATAGTTTTTTCACTTTCAACGGAATTTTTTGACATTCATAAAAAAGAATCTGATTTAAATCTTTTAGCCCAGCCAATGTAGTAAATTTCATTCTTAGCGATTTAATTTTTTGCAAATACTTTATGAAATTTGTCGTGTTTTTTGCACCCATTTTTTGACATTTGTACAAGGAATCAGGTATGTTGATTATTTTGCCTAGATAATACATGGAGTCTACAGAATCTGAAAATCAGGGAGGTTTATCAATCTGGAAAAATCAGGAAAATTTATCTGCATGCAAAAATTGCCAATGAGACTGATTCATTTATTTTATATACCATATTTTTTCACATGCTGATTCGTCTTTCCCATTATTTTTAAAAAGATGCATGTGGTATGAATTTTTGATATTTAACACAAATTAAGGTGATCTGATGTCCTCATTTTTTGTGGATAATGCTTATGTGTAAGGCAATTTACTCATTTTTGAAAATTTTAAATGATACATTAGCATAATCTGACCAGCTTAATCCAATTAGATATCCCATCAGATATAGCTATGTCTTATTATTGGATATTTTTCAGAAAATGCAGAAATTTTCTGGTCACCCTATATCTATTGGCCACTATATGAAGTTGTTGGACTAATTTTTGAGTTTGGATTTATAAAACTGCCAACGTCAACCAATACTTTATGTATATTAGGCATTTTTTATGTTTTCTCTTGTTTTTCTCCCAAACGAGATATTAGCTTGCCTGATAAGTGTGTTATACGAGGAAGCAGCATGCATAAAAAAGTACCGTATGTGTATAGTTAATAATAGAAATCAGGGAAATCTGATAAAGATAGTCGGGGAAATAACAGGTTTGCTGGATTTTAGCCAGGCCCCCCAAAAAACCATATGGCTTTTTTAAAATTAAAAATTTTTTTAAGTTGGTTTTTTAAAAAAGATTTTTTAATTGTATTGTATACACAATGAATATTTTAATATATCAAATTAAATAATTCATTTCTAAAAAGTGAAGGCTTTTATTTTTGTTAATGAATAAATTCAATTTAAATGAAATATTTTACTTAAAATTTGTCTATTAATTTATTATAAATTTACACTTCAAGCACTTGAAAATTAGATTTATTTTGCTTCAAATTTTATCTTTTTCAAAGGGAAAAAAGCACATTTGCTTTGTATTATATTCACAGTTTATATATATATATATATATATATATATATATATATATATATATATATATATATACTGTATATATAATTTTAAAGTCAAAACTAATATGTCATTGCTCAAACTCACACAAACGTTGCCAAAATTACTTATAAAATATCGAATACAGTTTACATACTATACAAACTATTTCTTAAATTTAATAAATGTGTTATACAAATGCCATGAATCCAGGGATGCTTTTTTGAGAAAATATTATTGCACGGTTTGAAGCAAAAAAATGGTGGAATCTTGTAAAGGTTAAAACATCAGAAAAGGCAACTTAGTTGAAGGATTTTGTGACTTTATGATAAGATTACACAGTTGTCATTCCTCCTACATCTGCATCCATTGAATTTTCTGTAGTTATGGCTTTGTGTGGAATAAAATGAAACTGTTTGGGAGCAGAAAAATTAGTCAAAATCTATAAATATTTTAAATATGAGCCAAATGGCTGGTAACAAAACAAGAAATTTTGATCCAAACAATGATTGCATCTAAATTTGTAAATTTTTAATTATTTCATTAACTTTTTTTTTCATTTCCCTGAATTATGAGAACACGTTATTTTTGAGGTGAATAAAAACCAGCTTTTTTAAGTAAAGCCAACTGGTCTGGCTTTTTTTAAAAAAGGCTGCCTTTTTTTGCAGCGCTGGAAATCAGGGAACTTTTTTTTTTACAATTTCTGTAGAAGTAATTTTATTTAATATTCTTTTTTTATCTATAAATAAGAATGCTCAAAAGCTTACACATTATTGAGTAAAAGAGTTATGCAAGATTTCTAAATATTTGCCTTTATGAGTTTCCTATAATATATTTGCAACATACTGGTTGTAATACATTTACATACATTAATAAGTTATATTAAAAAATATCTACAGTGAAGCATCCTTAATACATTTTTATGTTATTATTGATTGTACATCAATTTTTCGAAGATTCAAAACAAATATCTTTTTTTTTTTTTTAAATATTGCTGTGAAAATGCCTTGTATATTGAGAAAAGCATTGCTTTGCTTCGTTACCAAACATTTTAATTAAAATTTTTGTTTTAACAAGTACCGATACAATTAAAACCTTAAATGATGTGTTTTGTAGGTAGGTAATGAGTCTAATTTTGGCTACATGGTATGATAAGTATCACGGTAGGTTATAGTTTTGCCTAAGCTGACCTTTTAATATTCAAATAATTCCACTTCTCAAAGAGAAATCGAAATGTTTGATGTTACTGGTGTTAGTGATTATTCTAGGCATTTTTAGCGTTGCACCCTTCTGATTTTTAAACTGCTGTGACATTTTCTGAATTCGCTATTTTGTTTTCTGATCACAAGCAAGCAGAATCACCCAAGAAAACAAAATGCACATGTTGCCAAAAATGCAAGAGAAATTTTGAAGCAGAGCCGCCAGCTATGCCCATCGTCACATTTTATGTTGCCCATACTGAATGAGCAAAGACTTGTTCGTAAGTTCGATCAAAATACAAGGAACTTCAGTACCTGCATAAACAAAAGCTCACACTAAAAAATAGATCCTGAAATTTTGTAATATGGGTTTATGTACAATTTTGGTAATAAAAATTTAGGTGTTTTTCAGAACTATATTTTTCAAGAGTACTACTTTCAAAATCATAAAATTAAAGAAAAATAATTTTCAATAAGAGTGGGAACAGACAGACGTGTTTTCATTGTAGTAATCTTTTTTATAATGTTGCAAAAATGTGGAGATCCTATGATAAAAAAATAAAACGTGTGTGTTGGGGGTTAAAATAGGTATAATTACAACACTACATTAATTCTATCTTTTAATTTTTTTTTTTTTTAAATATGTAAGGAAGAGTGGCTCACCTTGGGACACTTAGTAATATTTTTGTAGTTATTTTGAAATAAACTGTTTTCACGGAGATCATCTGTAAATTGAAATAATAGATCTGTAAGAATTTGAGAGACTGCTGAGATAATCACAAGTGTCCAGCAGAATAAAAAAGAGGATCAATATGATATTTAATGCTTGTTGCAATATGTTATAGATTGTGTACTTTTATTATTTTTGGGGAGGGGGTGTGTGTGCAGAAATTGCAGAATATGTTATTAAAAATAAATTTCACATGATTTTCTTTTTTTACTTGTAAATATTCTATGGCTTCTATTTAAAGTCCTGTGATATTTAACCCCTTCGGGGATGAACATAACATATCCTTGATTATTCCCACCAGTTATTTTTTATTGTAAATTTTGCGTTACTTAATCAGGATATTTTCTTGATTCAATCAGGCAGAAATTTCTGTTTTGAAAAACTGGTGATAAAAGATAAAAGAAATTCTGTGAAAGAGGCAGCATCAAGAGGTGGTTAATGATATGTTTTGAAACTCATCTAGCAAAAAATTCATGAAAACACTTTGAAGGAAAATATTCATAAAAATCATCAGTATGCAATTTGAGAGTAAAGTACTTTTTAATTTTGTTAAAAAAATGAGCGTTTGTTAAAAATTGTGGTGTTCTCTACCTATCAAGAAATAGAAGTGCACAAGTAGTTGGATTGCTTTCTTAGGAAAAGTATTAACACATTTCAAATGTATCATGAGAAGTCTCATTGTAAAGTAATTACAGCCAAGTCTCCACATAATGAATGCTTAAAATCCTGTGAAAAAGTTTGCTATAAATACAGAAAATTCATTAATTAGAATTCTTTACAAAATATACTATAAGGAAATGTTTTTAAACATTTCTTGCAATTGAATGTTTACTTTCAGACCCCCCCCCCCCAAAAAAAAAAAAAAAAAAACAACAACAAAAAAAAACCAATTTTTGAAAAGATTTAAATGCCTGGAAATTAGATTTGGACACTTTGATTTGAAATGCTAACCTCTGTTTTATATGATTGTCGACAAACTAGTACATGGAATTCTAAATTTAAAAGCAATGTTAAAAGTTAAGCAAATTTTCAGTTATTTTCAACACTCATTCCATTTTTCTAAGTTTTCTTGCTTTTATCCCTGGAGCATCATTTCAGAGTTTGCTTGTAGGGTTGAAATGTACATAGTAAACTCAAATTTTCAAATGAACTATTTTTTTTTCATTTATTTTTCATACATATTTTCAAAGGAATGTTTTAAGTGTTATAATATTTACTTATCTGAAACTATTGATATATTGAACAAATGAAAACATTCAAATAAATCTAAGAAAAAAGAAGTAAAGAAACAAAATAGTAAAAGAAAGTCTGGAAGTCAGAGAGGGACAACTTCCCTACCCTATCTTTCCCGAAAATGACACCCTTTTTAAGTTTTTTACTAATTAATGATTTGCAGTTGAAAGGATTGCTCGCACATTCTGAAAAGCACACACACATTATTCTCCTGACAAAAGTCGGAACTATTTATTGTTAGTAGTAAAACAAGTAAAGAATTCTTATCTTACCTCGCCATGGATAATTTGTATGCTAAAGTAAGTGGGAAATTTTTTAAAATTTGGGAAAAAAAATTTTATTAGAGAAGTACTCATCAGTAAAATTTCATAAAGTAGAAAAAAATTCATTAAATGGAAATTTTATTTTATTCAAAATATCTCTGCATTTAAGTTTCTACAAAAAAAATTTAGGAACATTTTGTAAATGGAAATTCGTTAAATAGAGTTCATCGTATATACAGGGGTTGATGCAGGTTTATATTTTTCGGGCCCATTTTGTGAAAAGTAAAAGTTATTGTTTGTGAAAAATAATATTTTGTAACGGAAGTTGAAAACCAGTTACTCAAATTCGAAAGAAGCATT
The DNA here is from genome assembly GCA_963932465.1 of Maratus speciosus. Classification (NCBI taxonomy): domain Eukaryota; kingdom Metazoa; phylum Arthropoda; class Arachnida; order Araneae; family Salticidae; genus Maratus; species Maratus speciosus. The sequence continues at coordinate 509,209,471 of OZ010787.1, read as the reverse complement.
TATTAACCAAAACTTATTTAAATCCTCTTGCTAAAGTTATATTTTGTGACCTGGTTTTATTTACAAACTACACATTTTAATTTTTTTTATGAAAAATAATTTTATGAAGGGGCCTATTTTATTAAAAGGAATTTTGTGAAGGAGCCTGTTTTATTAAGTTCATTTTTGTGAAGGGGCCTGTTTTATTAATTTAATTTTGTAAAGGGGCCCATTATATTAAGTTCATTTTTGTGAAGGGGTCCGTTTTATTAACACTTTGCACTCCATTGTCGCCACTGCGGTGACGTCGTCTTTCTTTGCAAACCTTGCTTTTGGCACCAGTAATAAAGGAAAATAAAATTTTCCTTATTTAATCAAAGCATTTTTGAAATTGTGTACTTGAAGTAAACTTCTTTTTAAAAAATGGTGCCGGCCGTTATAAAATTTGCGTAAGAGACGCCGGTGTCCAAAGGGTTATATAGATTTTTGTGAAAGGGCCCTAAATAGGCCCCAAATTTTGCCTGGATAGACTCCTGATATAGAAACACACCTGACTACTGGATAACAAAGAAATGAAACTACTGATGTATGTTAGCAGGAGCCCCAGTAGCAGAAATTTCTCAGAGTGTCTGTGACAGATACTTCAGGGGCAAAAAATAATGTGCAGGTAAAATATTTTTACAACTGAAGTGTTAATTAATCAAACAATCACTTACCTGTAGCGTTTTTAGGCATTTTCTAAATTTGTATTAATAATAATCATAACTTTTTGTATTAAGTAATAAAGAGCTAAACATAATATGAAGCAAAATAAAGGTTCGATGAAAAAGAATCTGCAAAAGATAAGAAAAAATCTGTGTCTCCCGTCTCGAACTTTCTGGCAGGAGCTACAGCAACAGTAGCTTATGAAGGATTTGAAAATATCAGATTGTATGAAAATATCAAATACAGTAGACTTCCTTAAATCCGCGACCCTAAAATCCGCGTATTTTTTCAGATGTAAACAATGAAATTTACAGTTAAGTTGCAGGAAGATTGTTCAAGATGGCGCCGAAATCAGCGATTACCGCAATGTTTTTTTTACTAAATTTTTTGTTAATCATTCTCTTTTGGCTATTACAGCTGATTTATTACTAAATAAATTTACATTGCTTTTGATTTTGATATAAATTAGCATATCTATATAAAAAATTCCAGGGTTCAAACTGGGAAAATCCACGAACCGGAACGCTATCTTAAAATTATTTTTCGCGAATTTTTTATTTTTTTTTTTTTAAATTATAGACAAATTTATTTCTAAGCATACAAAGCAGTATAAGACTAAATAACAATGAAAAAAGTTACAGCGAGTGCAATAAGCTATATATAAACACTGTTCTCCTTGCTATCACTAGATGGCAGCATAGGACTTTTGGAATCGATTTCATTCGTAATAATTTAATATTTTTCTAAATTTTTATTTTGCATAATTATTTTAATAATTACTTACTTTTAAATTAATAAATTATTTTAATATTTTACTTACTTTAATGTTTCACTTTATTGTAAGCATTCATTATAATTTCCCTTGCTTAACTACCAATGGAATTAATGTTTCAGAAATGTAAATAAATCAATGACCAGAAATCCGCAAAATTCTAAAATCCGCACAACCTCTGGTCCCAAGCTGTGCGGATTTGAGGGAGTCTACTGTATTAGCAATTTTCTTATGCACAATCTCAGTTTTATACAAAATTACCTGTCTTTTGCTGTCAAGCTGCAACCAATATGATTTTGTTGTATGTGATGTGTTAATGGATAAAAAATAAATGATTGCCTGATAACATGGCTCATGAATTTAAATATTTTTCTCTCTGTAAACTTGTATTGTAAATTAGAGATGCAACAAAAAGGAATGTTGATGTAATTTTATTATGTTTGAAGATGTTATGTCTGATTAAAGTGTAACATTTATTAAATTAAAAAGTTCATATTTTCAATTTATTAGAAAATATATTCTATAAGAAAAAAATTAAAATTATTAAAAAAAATCGCTCATATTGAATTTTATTTTTACACATTTTAAAGTAAAAGAAATGTTTTCAAATATTGCATTATAATTAAAAATGTCACAAAACATATTTTTCAAAATAGTTCATAAATATTAAAGTAAAAAAATTCTGTAAAATTTCCATCATATGTGATGAATATAAATTGCTGAATTGAAAATTTATAATACACAATCAATCCTTAACAGTATGTTCAACGTTGGCTAAATACTAAGCTTGATAAATTATTTAAAAACTGGTGTGATACAAAATTAAAAGCAATAACTTCTTGAAAATACCATAAAAAGTAAATTCATAATGTATTTCGAAGGAACTTTGTCTTTCTTAATCACCTATCATCCCTGCACCTGCTGAAGAAAGACGGAGTTCTTTCAAAACAGCAATATGTGTTTTGTTGTGGATTGCTTATTTTCATGGTGTTTTCAAGATTTTGCCTTTGACTGCTAAGTTAATGACTCGGCTAAATTGATAAATGATATAAAAACTGCTGTGTTAGGTTTACTAACACGGCTAAAATATTGCTTAGGTTTGCTAGATATTTGGCCGAAGTTGAATACCTGGCAAACAGGTCAGGCAGTAACTGAATATTTGTTGCATCTCTATTGTAAATTTTCAATGTTAGATTTGATGTCAGTGAGAAATTCAAAACCATTTTAATAAGAACTGTATAATTTGTACATTTATGTAAAATTAAATATCGTAATGATTGTAATTTGATTTTTTCTTTTATTTGTTACTGTTTAATAAAAAAATATTTGATCAGTATGGAAGCAGATCCATCTTTTTCTACCTTATTATTACAGAGACATCAATGCTTCTACTTTCCTTATTTTTTTTTTCTAATTTTCCTTATTTTTTTCTTAATTTCTAAGTTCATACTATTTTTCTCTTTTCCTTACTTTTTGCTTCTTCCAATAACCTTTTTCTTTTTGCCGACCGATTTCGAAGGTCAGTGTTGTAGCTACCCTTGCCTTACCCCCAGTAGCAGAAAATTGTCCAAGTGACTGAGACAGATACTTCAGGAGCAAAAAATAATCTGCAGGTAAAATATTTTTAAATTGAAGGGTTAATTAATCAAACAGTCACTTACATGTGATGTCTTCATGCATTTTATTCATTTTTATTAATAATAATCTTAAGTTTTTGTATTAAGTAATAATAGAAAAAGAAATAAAGGTTTGATGAAAAAACAATCTGCAACTCCCGTCTTGAATTTTCTGCTACCGGGTGCTTAGCAAATAGTGTTTGTTGGCTTTTCATTGTAAAAATTCAGTTTTTTGCGCAAGTCTATTTTTATCTGTTTTCAAGTAAAATTGTATTTTGGCTTTAAGTATGGCTAAATTTATTTTTAAAAAAAGTTCAGTCAGGTCATAAAAATATATATATATTTTTTTTACAAGAGAATCTATATATTGACAAATTTCTACTTAAAAAAAATTCAATTTCATCCCTCTGAAATTTTTGACCCCCTTTGCTATCCAGCTCACAGTCTCTTTAGAAACCCTCTACACTTTATCTTTTTGTTCTGTGTAGTAACAACAAATAATTAATCAAGCATTCAAATTCCGCAATCCAACACACATACACAAAGTTTGAAATCTTTAAAGTTCTTTAGTTTTTCTTTTAAATCTGCCCTACATGTTATGTTGTACTAGTGATAAGTAAATAATAAATCATTTAAATTCCCCACCCTAATAATTTCTGCTGCCTCCCCATGGGTGCAAGTTTTCCGGCTTTTGAAAATTCCTGAGGACGGAAGCGGGCCAGAAAAATCTCTGAGGACGAAAAAAAAAAAATCCGTTTTTAGATTTCTCAAGATTCGAGCAAAATGTTTAAAAATCGGTCTTAAAATAACTTCGCTTTTTGACCATCCCGTTTAAAATTTTGGTTAGAATCTGAAAATCCCAGCTTATATTTTTTTCAGACAATCTTCCTTTTCTGCGGAAACAACGCGATTTCTGTCTAAGAATCATGGAAAAAACGCTTTCTGTCAAAGGATCGCGAAAAAGACGCGATCTCCGTCAAATGATCGCGAAAATGACTCGATCTCCGTCAAAAAAATCGCGAAAAAGATGCGATCTTTGTCCAAGGATCGTGAAAAAGACACGATCTCCGTCCAGGGATCGCGAAAAAGATTACAGGATCGCCAAAAAAAAAAAAAAAAAAAAAAAAACAATTTTGGCCGAAGGATTGCAGAAAAATCATGATTTTCGTCAAAGGATCGCGAAAAAGATGCGATTTCCTTTAAATTATTGCAGAAAAATGCGATTTTTGTCAAAGAATCACGGAAAAATGCGTCGTCTGTCAAAGGATCGCAAAAAATATGCGATTTCCGTCACAATATTGCAGATAAAACGCTTTCTGTCAAAGGATCGCAAAAAAGACGTGATTTTCGTTACAGGATCACACACACACACACACAAAAAAAAAACACTTTTCACCAAAGAATTGCGAAAAAAACGTGATTTTCGTCAGATGATCGCGGAAAAAAACGTTATTTCCGTCAACAGATGCGGAAAAGACACGATTTTCGTCAAAAGACGCGGCCTCTGTCAGAGGATCACGAAAATGACGCAATCTCCCCCAAAAAATCGCGAAATACGCATGGTTTCCGTTGAAGGATCGCAAAAAAAAACATGGTTTTCGTCAAAGTATTGTGGAAAAAACATGATTTTTATCAAATGATCCCGGAAAAAAACGCGAATTTCCTCAAAAGATGGCAGAAAAATACAAATTTCGTCTAAAGATCGTGTAAAATACGCGTATTTCGTCAAAAGGTCATATAAAATACGTGAATTTCGTCGGAAAATCGTGGAAAAAAATGCAAATTTCATCAAAAGATCGTGAAAAAAAACTCGCAAAATTCGTCTAAAAATCATTTAAAAAAAAAAAAAAAAAACGCAAATTTCGGCTAAAGATCGTGGGAAAATGTGAATTTCGTCTAAAGATCGTGGAACAAATGCGAATTCCGTCAAAGGACCTAGGTAAAAATGCGAGTTTCATTAAAAGGATCATGAAAAAACACGAATTTTGTTAAATTGGTAGTAATTCCACATGCAAAAAAAATGTTAATGCTAGCAGAAATAAAATGAAAATATGATAAAACTGGAATAATTTCATTTGCTGTAATTTATGCTTCTATCATCAGTGTAATTTGTATTTTAATATTCTTTGAGTTTTTTTAAACTTTCTTTTAAGGTACTATTTTAATGTTATTTATGGGAAGATATTTTTAAAATTACAAAAACATTGTATATAAATGTGCCCATGCACATTCTTGAGTATTTCACAATTTTATGTGTCATAGCATGTCAATTTTATTGTTTTTAGCTGTAGCCTGTATGAATTAAACTTTTCAAATACTGTTTACATGAAAATGAATGTTTTACATGGCATACATTTGCATAGGGGTGATTCTGTTCCGAAAATTTAAGGCATTCATTTCCGAAATTTTAAAAAAATCGGTCTTCAGTCCGAAAATTCGGACATAAAAAAATATCGCGAATTTCAACAAATGGTTGCCGAAAAAAACGCAAATTTCGTCAAAGAATCTCGAAAAAAAAAAAAACCCCGCAAATTTCGTCAAAGAATCGTGGAAATAACGCAAATGTCGTCCAAAAATCGCGAAAACCCACAAAATTTGTCAAAGGATCGCGAAAAATCCACAAATTACATCAAAAGATCGCGAAGAAACTGCAAATTACGTCAAAAGATCCCGTAAAAACTGCAAATTACGTCAAAAGATCGCGAAAACCCCCGCAAATTTCTTAAAAGATCACGAAAAAAACCACAAATTTCTTCAAAAGATCGTGAAAAAAACTGCAAATTTCTTCAAAAGATCGTGAAAAAACCCGCAAATTTCTTCAAAAGATCGAGAAATTTCATCAAAATATCGCAAAAAACTGCAAACTTCGTCAAAATATTGCGAAAAACCGCAAACTTTGTCAAAAGATCACAAAAAATCCTGCAAATTTCGCCAACAGATCGCGAAAAAATCGCAAATTTCACCAGAAGATCGCAGAAATAACGCATAGTTAGTGCCAGTAGTGGATTCCCCCCTCCCCCCTCTGCTGTAACTTTTCAGAAAATTTGCTGTGAATTTTAGAAAAAAAATTGTGACTCAGAATCACCCCTGCAATTTGCACTTATTTTTTTTAATTCGTTTCAACATAACTGAATTTTACTGCACATAATATTAACGCGTTGTGTTTTGTCTAGGTGGTGCATCTGCACGTGCATATGTGCTCCTTCAGTGGGGGAGGGGGAGGGGAGGATTCGAAATATTTTCAGGCTTGGCCAAATTTCAAACTTGCACCCATGTGCCTCCCCCCTCTCTATGGTTCTGTAATACAATCAATGGATATATATCTTTATATTATGATATATATCCAATATTTATTTTCAAAATATCAGGTTGCTTGATATTTACAATATTTTCAGTCAAAAGAAAGTTAAAATGAATTTGTATTCTGTAGTCTGTATGTCATTCTGTAGACAAAGAACTCTCACATGTCTGGCAGTGCCTTTTTTTAGCTGGGAGAGAAAAAATATCTTCCCAGCTTTACATTCGAAGCTGAATTTTTAAATGTAAAACCAGTAATTATGTGGGACAATATTAATTTAGATCAGCCATTGGAAAAAATAGGCTAAGTTAAATAATGAGTTATTTACAGCTTTGTTAGAAAAGTCTTTTCTGGTTTTTGATTAGTTCAGTTTAAACTGAACAAAAGGTAAGGAATAAAAAAGCAGACAATCTTGCTGCTGTTAAAATTTTTCAATGAAAAAATTATTCTGTATTGAAAAAGTTTTATAAAACATGAAATTTTCTTAATTCTTGATATTGAGTCATATACTAGTTTGTTTTTTGATGAGTGTTAAAAAGCAAATTGTTTAACTTTTCTGTTTTTAATTAGTTGACCTTCAGTTTTGTTGTAAATGAGAAAAAAAAAAAAAAAAAAAGAATATTGTTTTATTAAATGTTCATACTGAGTGCAATATGTTTTAGTTTCTAATTTATATTAAGTATGAAAATATTTATAATCATCAATAAGTTTATTATTTTGAAAATATCATATTTATGAACCCTGCCTCCCCAGCAAAAAAAGGAGAGATTTCTAGATGTAAGAAACACAAAGGAAAAAAAATGTGCTCTTTTCAGTTGTATGGTTTGGCTGATATGACCCATTTAAATAGAGAACTATTATGCATCTATGGTCAACTCCCTCAAATCTGCAACCATATAATATGTAAATGCCTATAATCTGCGCATTGTTTCAGATGTAAACAGTAAAAATTAGGTTACAGTTAACTTTGCGAGGGTAATTTAAAATTGCAGCAATTTGACTGACAATCTATATTCAGTTTTTTGCCCTCTTAAATTTCTGCATTCAATGATGTAAAACTTTTTCAAATTAAAAAAAAAAGTCACATCAGGAGACCTTTTTAGCATAAAATGGCAATACAAAATGGAATTTATGTGCAGTATTATAACCTCTGATTTATCAGTTAATATGGAGGAGTAGTATATAATATAAGAGGCAATTTACAATTAAAGACTATTTTTCTCTTGGCTGATGCATGGGACTCTATATGCAAAGACACTTTAGCAAGTGCATGGCTTAATTTGTGGTCAGCATTTTTATTTATAGATAGTGATGGTGATGATGTTGATTTTTGTGGCTTCGGTTTGGATAGTGCAAAACAGAAATCTGCAAAACTTTTGAATTTTGTAAAAAAAAAAAAAAAAAAACCACTATCATTCCTGTTTTCTTGAATGGAGAAAATATAATTGAACGGATGTCTTCTCAAGATGAAGCTCCAGTAACACAGAGTTTCACAAGTTATGACATTATAAGTACCATGTTAAACTGTACTGAAAATCACTCAGACACAGTGTTTGATGATGAAGGTGAAAAAATAACTCTTGAAAAGGGTTTATAATATTTGGATTTTCTTTGGAAACAGTTTTGTTTCAGAACAAGAAATAATGACTATACATATAGACACCAAGAAAAAATATTAAACCAAAAGTCAAAAGATCTCAAACAAATGACAGTTGACACTATGTTGGAAAATTATAAAAACAAACAAAAGAAATTGTAAAGTAAAATTTAAATAATTTTTCTTTAAAGGTAGTTTTTTTAATTAAATAGCCCAATGTGTTACAATATCTTTCTTTTTTTACCAATTTATGAATTAATTTACTGTAAAATTACAGAAGAAAATGTAAACAATGACCTATAATCCACAAAATTCTATAATCTGCACAACCTTTGGTCCCAAGCTGTGCGGATTTAAGTGAGTTGACTGTTTTAGCTTTTTTTCAAAGGTATTGGCAAGGAAGTTATGTAATCCCCTCTCCCACGCTGCTGAATTTTGAAATTTTATCTAAATTTTATTTTATGTGTGATTAAAACAATTTACTTTTTCAGGTGATTTAAAAAAAATTTCAGACAAAAAATTCAAGTAAAAAAAGTTTAGTTTATTTAAAGGTTTTTATAATAAGGCAAAACGTCTGTGCCCTCTCTAGAAATTATCAAAAGAGGCAGTGTCCCTCCCTTTAAAAACATGAAATAAAAAATGGAAGGTTTGTTCCTTCCTCTCTTAGATTAACTTCTGAGTCCTCAATGATTGATTGTGCTCCCTCCTGAAATTAAAAAAAGTTGGCACCTCTGCTTCTGTCTTTTATTGGGACAGAAACTTCCTGAATTTTTTGTTGAGTATTCCTAATCCTATCAAATTAATCTTTCTTAATTTCTATACATAGTGAAATTTTCAGAAAGTACTTTCTGAAACTTTGTAAGAATATCTCAAAAGTCACAATTTGAATGTAATGTTGACTAATTTTTGATTTGATAACATGAAATTTGCCATTTTTTAAACTTTTTCTTTTTACTTCTGTTTTTTTTTTTTTTTTTTTTTTCATATTCCTACTGTTTCTTACTATATTTTAAGGATATTTTCCCTATGATTTCATTTTTTATTCCTATGATTTGAAAACTCACCTTGGAGCACCTTGTATGCATTTAGTAAATTTCTTTAAAATTTTGCTTATTAGTTGTGGTACTTATTTCTTTCATTTATATAATTCTTTTATTTACATTCTTTCATTTATATAATTAATGCCATTGGCATAAAAAAGATTTTCACCATTGCTGATGGTCTGCACATGTCTGTCTGTTTCTGTATTTTAATTTTCAGAGTTTTATAATAAATTCTGTAAAATTTAACAATTCCCTTTCTGTGGATGTAGGTTTTATTGGCATTGGTTTCTTTTAACGGTGTACAATACTCTGCAGAATAGAATATTGACTATCTAGTAACCTGTTGCTAATGTTAAAAAAAATGCAGAAAATACTGAGAAAAGGTTAGTTTGTGGTGCTATGGAATGTTATCAATTCGTAAACACACAGATTTTTCTACTTACCAGATAAATAGCAGCCTTTCTACAAGTGAATATTGGTTTTTATTGAAAATTGGAGCAATACTCATGGAAACTTCAGCAGTGTGCCATAAAAGTAAGTAGATTTTTTAGTAGTAAAAATATTCAGAATTATAGTTTTAAGTCTGTTATTCTCATTAAAAAATTTTTTCATTGTGATTAATTATTATAACAATACTTTCTGAGCATGGTTTGTTAGAACACAGTTGTTTGTTATATACATATTCTCGATTCTGATCTGGCAAACAAGGACAATCTCCATAAGTTCATTCTCAAGATTTGAGAAAAATGCTGAAGGTTTTACTCATCTACATTGGTAGAAGAAAAAAATAATAGGGAGAAAGTTTAAATTGCTTTATTTGAAGTAGGGGTGATTCTGTTCTGAATTTTCTGAAAATTTGAGACATTCAGTTCCGAAAAAATAAAGAAATTGGGCATGAGTCCAAAAATTCGGATATAAAAAAGTATCATGGAAAAACATTGTGAATTTCGATAAATGGTCGCCGAAAAAAATCAATTTTGTCAATCGTTCGCAGAAAAAATTGCCAATTTCATCAAAAGATCACGAATAAAATGCAAAAATCGTTAAAGGATCGTGAAAAAATGCAAATTTCACCAAAGGATCGCGGGAAAAAATGCAAATTTCATCAAAGGATCAGGAAAAAGTGTGAATTTTGTGAAAGGATCGTAAAAAAAAACCACCCCAACAGAATTTTGTTAAAGGATTGCGAAAAAAAAAAAAGCGCGAATTTCGTCAAAGGATCGCAGGAAATGTGTGAATTTCGTGAAAGGATCACTAGAAATGCGTGAATTTCAACAAAGGATTGCCGGATAAAACATGAATTTCGAAAAAGGATTGCAGAAAAAATGTGAATTTTGAAAAAGGAACGCGGAAAAAATGTGAATTTCGAAAAAGGTTGCAGGAAGAAATGCGAATTTCGTCGAAGGATCACGGAAAAAATGCATAATTAGTGTTGGGAGGGGATTCCCTCCCCTTTCCCCTCTGCTGTAACCTTTCAGAAAATTTTCTGTGAATTTCAGAATTTTTTTTTTTACTCTTAATCACCCCTTGCATCAATCTTTTTACATTTTTCATCCAAGATCCTCAATTTTTAATTTTAGAATTTTATTTTAAAATGTGATATTTGATTTAAATAAAACTAAAAATAAAGCATGGATTTTGAATTCTCAGTCTCTCCCACTCCTTAAATGTACAACATATTTTTGGCAAAATATAATATTTATTACAAAATATCTTGACATGAATTTGAAATAAATTTTTTTAAAAAGTTCATTTAAATCAATGATTTTTTAAAATCAAGCTGATTTAAACCAACAGACCATGGATGAAACATTTTCTTGCCGAATGTTTAACATATTTTTAAGTGCTGCAATTCTATTTTGTAGAAGTATAATAAATTACATCAAATGCTGTAGCACTTTGGCTTCCTTTTTTTCCTCTTTTTTTTTTTTTTTTTTTAAAGGATGATTTTATTATTTGGTGATCTAATAGAATTTCGAAAATATTGTTAATCTTCATAGATATTGCTAAAATGTCAGTCAGACTAGGAATATAATGAATAATCTTTGATTTAAAAAAAAAGATTTTCTTATTTAACACAATATTTCAAATTTCGCTGTTTATAGTACATGTATAGAATGCCTGGCCTGCGCCTACATATGTATAATATTCAGCATTAAAAAAAAAAAAAAAAGAGAATGTCATTTAAGGGGGCTGGTCACTCAGCTTTCAATTTGCCCTCACTAATGTAAAGTCTATGGGCATTTGATGCATTCGTATATTTAAAATATCTCCTCGGAAATTAATATTTTTAACTTCTATTTTTTGTGTACACTTCCTAAAAGATCTCTTTTTTTCTTAATTCTCAAAATATTTCTAAAGTATAGACTTAATTTTATATGAAGTGTTAAAATCTTACTCACAGTTCGCCCGCTTTTAGCACATAAAATATTAAATTCAGCATAGATTTTAGAAATATTTTAAAAACTAAGAAAAAAAGAGACATTCTTTAAGAAGAGTATTCATAAAGAAATGTTAAAAATAGGAATTTCCCGAGAAGATATTTTAAATATATGAATGTATCAAAAGTCCATATACTTAACATTAAGGTGGAGAATTCCGAAGCTGAGTGACCAGCTCCCTTAAGGAGATCTTCCTTATAAGATCAGACTGTTTGATGATTAAGGTTTGTATTGTTTGCATCATATCCTGCACTTGATATGCATGTGATTTTCCCTTCTTTTGGGGAAATTGGTTGAGTAAGGTTAACATAATTCAAGTATTGAATCATGTCACTACATGATTGCACTGAAATTTAGCAGCTTGATTTTGTGCTAAGTCATCGTACATTTTGCTGTTTTGGATTGTTTTCTTTAAAGCTAACAAACTTGAGGGATTTTAATTTGAAAATTCTTTACTGAAGCAAATTACCTAAATACTGAACTTGAGCACCATGAAAAGAAACATTTAATGTAAGGAATTAAAAATAGTCCTTTTTGAAGGCATTCCTTTTTCTGAATATTTTTGATAGTTTTAGTCAAATTGGCACCTCTCTCAAGCCAAAAGTTCTTCATAAGTGGTTTAAGAGTGTATATTATAAATCATACCCTAGTGTTATTTCTTGTAAAGATTTGAGCAACATGACTATATATCTATTGGCTGGCCTATATTTCTATTTGAGCTACAGTAACAGCTATTTAGGGTTTGTACTGGAAAGATAATTATTAAATAGTTTTAATGTAACTATCCAGTTCAAATAGTTATTAAAGTTTATTTTCCATTATGTAATGTTAAGCCTTATATTTCAGCTATAACTAGCACCTTACTTCTGTTTAAGTATTTAAAAAAAATACACGAAGTTCAATGATTCTATATCTGGAGATTTCCATAATCCTTTCTCCTTCTATTTGCTTATGTCACAATTATGGCTAATAGTTCTATAGGAAATATATACAGTAGATACTGCTTAGTGTGATCATGGTTATTGTTATCAGTCACTCAATATTATCGAAATCAGCCGGGACTGACCATTTATTTTCAATCCTATAAGTCAGTCGCTTTGTGTGATCAGATTTTCCTTTAATACAACCGATCTCTATAATGCAATTCTATATAATGCGCAACTTCAAATGTAAACAATGAATTTTGTATTTAAGAAGACCCTGCAATCCGCATTGTGAAAATATTGTACCCTCTAGAAGACTAAATTTAATACGTTATTTCATCTTTATTTCTTTAATTTAATTTTCTAATTAAAAAATTGCTATTATTATATCTAAGAAAATTTGGAATTGAGTAATTTGATTGAGCCCAGGTCTATTTGGATCCTGTTTATAAGGTAAATTTAACAATGTGTGAATTATGCAAAAGTTTATAAATCGGCATAATTTCTGCTTCCACGGAATGTAATATAAAGATCATCTACTGTATATTGACATGTTTCTGACATTGGATCATATTTACAAGTTACATTTGAGGATGTGTGAAATGTAATTTATATAACACAAAATTCTATAATATGCTCAAGGTGTGTGTTATAAAGGTCCTCTGCTGTGTTTTTGCTTTTTCAGCAAACCAATTCCTGGACAATGTGCAATTGAAAGAGAAGTTCTGTTATAAGGTGCATTAAAAGAATGATTTTCAAGAAAAAAGGAATATAGCAGTCTACACGGTTTCTGTTGTTTTGTGCTTATTTTGCAGATGCAAGAGTATATGTAATCAATTAAGAAATGTATACAAATGGAACACAATGTTTGAGTTAACAAGTTCCAGAAATTTGTAGCTATAGAGCTCACAAAAACTAAAATTTACCAAAAAGTTAGCAAAAAAAAAAAAAAAAAAAATTACAAAATAATGATGATCAGGAAAATGAAAATTTATTGAAAAACAACCTACAAATGTGGCAAAAAGGAACACATTAAAATTTTTGAAATGAGGTGTACAACATCCCTTGAACAATTTTCAAAAACAATGAGTATGTACAATTAATAATCTTTTACGAGAGAATTGTAAATTTAAAAAAATGCAGATTTCTTTGAATAACTGTTTTCTTCCTCTATTCAAAGTCATTTCATCAAGGGTAAGGTATCATTTTCTTTATCGATGTTATCTTTAGGTTTATCCAAAATCCCTTATTGTTATCAATAGGATAATATAAAAAACTTGTGATATGGAGGTGATCACATTAAGCAGTATTAGGGTTTAATCTAGGAAAGAGGGATTTTTAGCTTTTTGGCTAATTGCAGCCAATAACTTCCAGCCAAATAAAAATAGCTTTAGCCAAGGGAAAAAAAAGTTTTATTTATACAAAATTTCTATATACATGAGTATTATTTTTAGTTATGCAATATACAAACAAATACATCACTCTGTAAGATTGACCCTTCGAGATTTGGCTGTATACCACACAGCAAATGCTTTTTTTAAATGGAAATTCTTTTCAAAATTCCCCTTCCAAATTAATCATCGTTAAGTTACTTAAATTCTCGATTGTCAGTTTGTTTCTCAAGTCAGTTTTTGTTATATTCAAGAGACTGAATCCCCCTTCACAGTCTGCTGTAGACAACAAAAGTGATGCTACAAATTCATACAAAGAAGTCACATTGGGAAACATTCCAGTAATGCCATTTTTATGGAAAAAAAAAAATAATACAATTAGCTAGTTTCATTTCTTTACACATTGTAGCCAGAACCCACATAAATTCAAGTCTGAAAAGTTTATACGACATGCATCTGGCACATTGATGATTCAAAGTTAGTGCACATCATATCCCATGCTTATACAATCTGCAATTTTCGTTTTTGCCATATGCTGGAGTTGTGTTTGATGCAAATGACGTCACACTGTTTGAAGACACTTGCATAGATAGCACGAGACAAATTTTGAAGTGTTGCCGCAGTGCAGATGCAATATGAGATTTGTTTTTGTGCAACGGCAGCTGGTTTACGAAATGTGGAACTACAAAATGGAATGATATAGCATATTTCTTTGGCTGTTGCTATTTGGCTAATTCACTAAATGCTTTGCGGGGAAAAGCACTTCCGGTTAGCTATTTGTCTAGCTCTAGATTAAACCCTACAGTATCTATTGTATTTTTGGCTTCTTCAACAAATGGGGTCATGTTAGTATTTTCTAAATATCTGTATTGGTTAGTTCTTCAAAGAATAATGCTATCTTTGTGCTTTCTTAATTTGAGGTGGTCATGTATTTCATTTGAGAGTCCTGCACAGGTCGAATTATATATACCTAACATACACACACAAAAAAAACAATTTCATTTATTTGAAACTCAACAAAATAATTTTTGTCAACCCAAAACCTGAAATGAAAGAAAATTAATCAACATTTTAATACAATTACGAAAAAATAATCTAGCAACATTATTTTACTAATATGAATGTTATCTTTTATGTAGAAAAATGAACATATATACAGGACGACTCCTTAATTCCATTTAGCCTGAAATAACTGATGAACCATTTTAGTGATACCCACGAATGTGGCACCTAGGTATATAGTAAAACCAGTATGTAGTACATGAAGAGATACATAGAGGTGTCCCCTAATGACTAACTGTGGAGATGTTCCTATCTCAAAAACAGCACAGGAAATGGAAAAAAGTCAATTACAAAATTGTAGGATATCCTCGATTTCGTATGAAATGATATCTTGCATGTAAAAATAATCACAGAAATGTTATTTTTATATCCAATCATCAGCTTAAATGTCACTAATTTCATATAGAATTGTGACATTATAAGATACATGCTCATTTACTACTTATAACTAACATGTGTAAGCCAAGTACAGTTTATTTAAATAACAAAATCAAGTTAAGTATGCTCAGTGTGTTCACTATTTGGACATATTGAGCATACTTGATTTCTTATTAAAATAAATTGTACTTTGTGTACATGTCTGAGATTTATGTGCATCTGTCTTATAATGCCCCACTTCTGCATGCAGTTAGTGGTACAATTAAACTGGTGATTTAAAAAAATATATAAACATTTTGGACCTTAATAAATTTTAATTTTACATGTAACACCTTTCATATTAAATTGTGGATGCCCTGTAATTTTGTAATATTTTTTTTGTCTGTATCTTATACTGTTTTCAAAATATGAAGGCTAACTTTGCAGTTTGATGCTGGAAGACACTACCAGGTACCTTATTATGTAGCGCGTACCTGTTTTACTGTACTAGACACCATTTCCGTAGTTATAATTCATGGCTATAACTCTTTATTTTGAGAAATTGGATTAATACGAACCTAGCTCTAAAGTGTCTTAACCCAACTCAAACTTTATCTGATCAGACATTAAGGTCAGAATTGTGTAAAATTGGGTTGCTCAACCTGATGCAGGACTCTATTACATTCTCATACATTTTTGTCAAAATTGACATTATTTAGAGAGGAGCTATTGGAAGGCTGTGGTAATGGTTCTGTTATTTTGTGGATTTTGCTGATGCTTATTTTTGTTAATTTAATAGAAATTTTTGATAACCCTGTGCATTACATGAGTATATCTATATTAATAAAAGAAAGTTTTTGTCTGTTAGCAGTGGCTATGGAGATCTATCACACAGAGAGGTTTGCAAATTCGGTTCTGGATACAGGAAGACAGGTCCAAATGTGTCTAAGGCTCATATTTTGGTTTTTTTAATATTGAACGTTATGATTCACACATTTCCTTGATTTTCAAAGTTTGCCATTGATTTTCAGCCACTCATAAAAGTAACCCAAATTCAATCTTTTAGCCCAATATATTAACTTTTGTCCTCTTTTCAATAAAGTTTATTCAGAATTCATACAGTGAATTGAGTTTTTCACAATTTTTTAAAAAGAAATCTCCACTTTACTTAACTATGAGATTTGTTTTATGCCTGATGTCTATTTGATATCTTATCCATTCAATCTTATAATTTATACCCCTGTATGGAGCATACATTTGGCAATCAATTAAAAAGAAAGAATTAATAATTTTATTTTATATGGATTTTTAAAAACTTTAAGAAAAGAGAAATTTTTTCAGAGAAGGATTGTTACTTTTTATTGCCAAAAGGCTTGTTATATTGACGGTGTTCCTTCATAAGTGAAAGATTACATTGTGTCACCTTAAGGCAGTCAAAATTCAGGTTAGTTTTCTTTTTTGCAAAGACATTTTTAATTGTTTATTTTTATAAAGTGATGTTATCAATTTTGATATTAGACACATATTTAAAGGCATATAGATTTTAGTTGTTCCTTGAAACAGTATAAGCATACTAGCAGGCAATGCTGCTAGTATGTATATATATATAACCATTAATTAAACATAACCTACCACCATCAAAAACCGTAATATTATGAATTAAAGCTGTAAGTATAAAAAATTTTTTTTAAAATTTATTATAAGAATTATAATGGAAGAAAAATAAGAAAGTGGACACCGACAAATAATGGAAATGCTTATATATTGAATTACGTTGTCAAGGGCACAGAATTATATATATATATATATATATATATATATATATATATATATATATATATATATATATATATATATATATGGGCTGTTTAATAGCATTTGCTTGTTAACTAGAAGACCCTTTAACTGTCTTCAAGGAAGACTTAAAGGAATCGACTGTGATCAGACTTAATGTCCAATCTGCACCTTACACTAATGCAGCCTGTTAGTATCCTTGTGTCCTCCAATATGCTTAGCCAGCATTGAGGAATTTGTCTACTTCCCCACTTATTTAATGGATTCAAAAATCAAATCACTGTTCGTAATTCCCAGTAGTCTGCATGTCCCTGATTACAGCAGCGATCAGAAAAACAAGAAGACAGGATCACTGGGTTTGGCTTGGCTGCCATAACTTGATGCCCTTGACTACATATAAAGGATGAACCCTATCTTCATAAAATTGTTTACAGGAACTTGAAGTACTGGAAAGAATCAACTGGGGCAACCTAGACTTATGCGAAGAAAAGATTGATCTTGCTAGCAGACATTACTACAGAGGTACAGAAGATTGAAAATCAAGTGATGTAGGATTTCTGATTCATAAAAGATGGAAGAATCAAATCATGGAATATGATAGTACATCATACAGAGTTGCAAGGTTAGTTATACTAGTGTCAAGAAGATACATACAAGAAGCAAGTTATCCAAGTTCATGCACCAACAATAAACTACACTGATGAAAAAGTTGAGGATCTATATGAAGTAACCTCGATGAATCAGGAGAAAAAATGCTACATCTAATTAATAATAGGAGACTGGAATGCTAGAATTAGAGGAAAAAAATAAAGACAAGTTCTCAGTAGGAAATGATGGATATAGGTTGTGAAACAAAAGAGAAGACTGAGTTGGCAGAATGTGAGAGAATGTGTATCATAAATTCATTTTTCAAGAAAAATCCACAAAGAAAATGGACTTGGAGAAGTGCAAATGAAGCAATGAGCAAAATCGTCTACACTGCGACAAACAGAAAGCACCTTTTCCCATAACTTCAGTACAAGAAGTGGTCACAGGTTGGCGATGCAAAATGCTGTTATATACTAAAGTGGGAAAAAAAATGAAGCTTTTGCAACACTCCAAGAAATCAGCTGATATTATAAGTCTGCAGCAACATAAAGAAGTATTTCATTTGGAACTAAGCACAAGCAAAACAGACAAAGAAAATAGCAGAAGAAACAAGAAGGTTGATGAAGGAATACAGAGAATTAAAAATGATCCCAAATCAATATGCCAAATTCTGTAAAACGGTAAGAAAGTGTGTTGCAGAAGATATCAGAACAATTTAACTGTGATTTCAATAAAAAAGTTCTAGCAGATAACTAAAATGTAAAGTAAATAAAAAAAATAATTTTTTTTAAAACCCAAAATCCACCATTTGACAGAAAATAGGCATCCCTGTCAAACGCATGGTGACTTAGCCACTGAAAATTAGTGGCCAAAGTAAAAAATTTAGTCACCTCGTGGCGACTGTGAATTTGCACCCATAATAAGCATTGTTAAAGAATTCTATAATTATCTGTATAAATGTGAAGGTCAAAGAGAAAGAACCATACCTAATCAGAGAAAAAACATAACGAAAGCTGAAGAGATAATCCCAGTGATGACAGATTAAGTTTTACAAGCCATTATATGTGTGAAAAAGGTACATGCCCTGTTGAAGATAGAACTCCCAATTGATCTTATCAAAGAAACATTAGAATTTGCAAAAATGCTAGCTATACTGCTTACCAGATGTCTACAGAAATCAGATGTACCAGAAGACTGGAATAATGCTGTGATGGTGCAACTTTACCCCTACCCCCCCACCCTGAAAAAAAAGGGGGGAGACAAAACATAAAGAACTACTGTCTGGTCAGTTTACTACTATCACTGATTTTAAATTTTTTTATCAAAGTTTTAATAAGACTTGAATTGATTCTGTACTCTGCTTAATCTAGAGAACAAGCAAGATTCTAAACTGGATTTAGCATAATGGATCTTAGTCAAGCAACAAGGGGACTCAGAGAAAATCATAAGGAACATAGTTTTCCTCACTGCCCCGCTTTTATTGATTATGAAAAAGCATTTGATTCTGCCTACATATCAGCAGTAAAATCTCAGTGCTTTTAGAATAACTTTGGTGATGCTTTTTGGAAGAACAGTATTATTCTGAAGAGTAACATGCCATTTGCTTTAAAATAAGTTTTTAGCCAATGTGTTTTACCCGCACTAACTTATGAAGTGGAAACATGAATGCTATCAAAACTGGATGGTACAAAGATTACAAACAACACAACAAAGTACGGAAAGATGCATGCTAGGCATAACTGGAAGAGAGACAAAAAGAATAACCTAGTAGTCAGATGAAAGTTTTTGACATCAGAGAGAATTAAACTGTTAAAATAGAAATGAGTTGAGTATAGTGTAAGAAGTCAAGACAATGGATAACGTATAAACACCCTACAATAGTATCCCAGAGATGTAAAATTGACCGAGGAGACCACCTCGCGTAAGATAGAGCAAAAAAATCAGAAATCAGAGAAAGTGGTAGGAGGAGCAAAGCACTAATAAAAAACAATGGCAAAATGTGGCTGAGACCTACATCTAGAAGTGGATTGAAAACAATTGATGCTGATGAGGATATATATAATTCTAGTTTGACTACTGTTAGTGGAGCTTAAATTTAGAATATGCTGTCCAAATAACTGGTCTTAATCATTTTTTTCACTATCTTATGGTTTTATTCATTAGATTAACTATTCTTTCTATCTGTTCCAATTTTGACTTTTTTTTTTCAATAATTGATCAAATTTACAAATATCTTGTTCCCCTTTAAGTAATTTTTTCACATATTACAATTGGGTACTCAGGGCTGTTTTACCTCCCAGGTGAAAACTGAAAAGTGCCTGCCCCCTTCTCTTTTATAACCGTCCAAGGTAAATATATTAGATGTAAACGAACTTAAATACAAAATTAAACAAAAAGGACTACAGCACCCTGGATGAGACTTTTTAAAGCACTTCTATCACCTGTGTGTATGTGAGTGACTTCTTTAAAAAAAAAAAAAAAAAAAAAAAAAAAAAAGTTTTAACCAAAGATTATGTATATTTTGTCCTATTGATTTTTAGTATCCCGTGTGGTGGTCTAACCTCCCCCGCCTCTAAAGCCACCTTTGTAAACTGTAAAATACAGTAATCCCTTAACATTTGCTAGTTTTGATTATTTGCAAAATAAAAAAAGTGAAGAACATTTCAACATTTGTGAATTTTGTTTTGTAAAGAATATTTTTTTACAAAGTAAACTTGCTTTGTTTTACTAATTCTGCAAACTATTTGACACTGGACAGTTTCACTGTACTGTATAGCCTAAGTTTCAAGAATTTCAGCCCTGGTATTGAGGCAAAGTATAGATCAGTAATTCTTAGAAACCCGAAACATGACTTTATGCTAAAAAAAAAAAAAAAAAAATCAAATTTTCTAAAATTCGAAAATTTTTATTACAAGTGAAAAATTTTCTGCAAAAGTTGTATGGGGAAATTTTAAAGCTCCAACGATGACTTGCTGAGAAAGCAATAGAATGTGATCCTTCACTGGTGAGGAGTCTTAAATTTAAACGAGAAATCAAGGCTGTAACTTTTCCTTATATGGAAATTCATAAACAAAAGATCTGTTCTTCCAAACAATCGTATATCAATAAATTTTTTCAGCCATCAATTCAACCACCAATTGGAAGAAGGGAATAAACGCCACTTTTTGACACATTCATTTTTCTACACTTTTACATTCTTTAGACGTATCGCTTAGTTGTGAGTTTGAAAAAAATAAAAAAAAACATATGAAGCGAATGGTTTTTGATATTTTCTTCAAACTGTGTAAATGTAAAAATGGTGTAATGTAGAAAAATGAATGTGTCAAAGAGTGGCGTTTATTCCCTTCTTCCAATTGGTGGTTCAATTAGCAACTAAACTTTGTACAATATGTTTATAATTATTCAAATTTGTTTACAGCATGTACTTTTTAATGCTTAATAAATATATTTTTAAGTTTCAATTGCTTTTTTTCAATTTAAAAAAATCAAAAAAGTAACTCCCTTTTATGCATGGGAAGATAGTCTCAACATTCGCGATTCTGACATTCAAGGAGATTTCCACAAATATAATCCTCGCGAATGTTAAGGGATTACTATATATTAAACATTTAGTAGCTAAATGCGCACTGGTCATGATGTTTAACTTGTTTGCATATTTCTTTCTTCGAACTTCAATGGTGTTCTGTATTTTTCTCTTTATTCTGTGGCACTTTCATCTTTTTTATTTTAGAAAATTCTAAACTTTACTTTAAAAATCTCTAACATAAAACTCAACTTACTTTTTTCCCTTCTCATTTGTTCAATTTTTTTGCTGTTTTGATTTAAAAGTTTTTTCCCTTTTGCTGCCCATAAAGTTGTGCCATCATAAACAGCTGCCTAGTCTTGTCTAATAGTAGAAATGGTGCTGTAGGTACTTTAACTTATTCCTGTCCCTTTCTATAGGTGTCGTATTTCAACATCGTTTACATAAAGTCACATATACACATGAAAGCACGATTTATAGCCTTAAAAACTTAATATTTATCATTTGGTCAGTGTAAGCAACTTATTGCATTGAAAATGAAAAGTTTTTTGCCTATTACCTACATGTGTTACTTTTTGCTTTAATATGGAAAAAATCTGCTCCTGAAAGTCATAATTTACTGGTAGAAACTTATTGCAAATTGAAACCACCTGCAAACAATGAGAGTTAAACAATTAAAAAGTGGTGAGACAAAATACTCTCACTAGCTTTGAAAAAATTTCAAGATGAAGAGGTGGAAACATTACTGGATCAAGGTCTGTCTGTAATGCTGATTCTCAGACCTGCCAACCTTTGAAAATGAGAAATCGTAGCACACAAAATTTAAATTAATCTGGAGGTTGGTTGGTTGGTTTTTCGTGTTTCACAGTCATCTTTTGACATTCGTAAAAGGAATAAGGTTTCCGTCTTTCAACTCAATATAGTAATTTTTTTCCTCTGAAAATTTTTATACGATTTTTAGAGTTTATTTCCGTTTCGCAGCGTTTTTATTTGTAAAAGGAGCCTGGTTCCAATTCTTTTGCCCAGTGCAGTAAATTTTGACGGAATTCGCGATTTTTTTCCCGCCTTTCATTTCAGGATATTCACAATTTTTTCCCACAATCGTGATTCACATTTTCCTATCACGATTCTTTGTTGAAATCCGTACTTTTTACCATGAACTTTATTGACAAAATTCGCATTTTTTACGCGATCCTTTGATGAATTTTGCATTTTTTTACCATGATCCTTTGACTAAGTTAGTGCTTTCTGTCTGCGATCTTTCAGTGAAATTTGCGTTTTCTTACTAATCTTTCGATGAAATTTGCATTATCTTACTGATCTTTTGACGAAATTCATATTTTCTTTCAGCGATATTTTGACAAAATTCATGCTTTTAGCGCGATCCTTTAATGAAATTTATTTTCTTCTGCGACCAATTGACGAAACTGATTTTTTTTTTACATGGTCATTTGTCGAAATTCGCGATAGTTTATCGCAAATTGTGCAATTTTGCACACTATTTCAAACCTTGCCCTTCAAGGAGCCCCCTCCAGAATTCTTAAAATGGCACCCTTGTTTCTAGGAAGGGGATTCCTGTATAAATATTTACAAAAACACGATTAGAGTGTTTTATGTTAAGTTTTTTTTGCAGCCCAGAATTTTTTTTTCTCATGAGCATTTTTTAATGTCTGAATTTTCGGACTAATGGCCAATTTTTTTAACTTTCGGAAATGAATACTTGGAAATTTCTGAACAGAATCACTCCTGAAAAATATGCTGCGCGGGATAAAAATCGCAACTAGAAACAAAAAATGCTTTTGTGTTTTTTGCAGAAAATCGTAGTTTAAGACCGATTTTCGTAGCATCGTAGTTTATAGGCCCAAATCGTAGCAACTACGATTTTTTCGTAGCAGTTGGCAGGTCTGGATTCTTGGCATAATCATTAAATGTTATCAGCATTTTAAGTCAATAGAAATAATTCATACGCAAGAATATTGACTATCACAAGACAGAAATTAATTCAAGTATTTAATATTAAATTTTATTTGTATTAATAACAATTGACATTTATTAAATATTAGGGATGCAACGAATATTCAACCAATATTTCAATATTCAGCCCTTTGGCTAAATATCCAAATAGTGTTAGATATTTAGCTAAATAAGTTCTGGATAATTTTTTTTTTTTTTTTTTTCAGTGATTTTCTCAAATTTAAGTAGCTGTTTTTTAACACATTTTGAAGCTGTTTTCATTATTAAATGCACAAAAGTTACAGCTATTTTTATTCAAATTTTTATAAAGGTTGAGGATCTTTTAGAAATGGTGTCAAAATTGTAAATTTCAGCCAATTTTAGAGAAATAATTGTTGGGCAAAGGTCTTCATTCGCGAACAATAGATTACAAAACTCCAAATGTAATACATTTATAGAAAAAATTAAATGCTGTTCGATGTTAAAGCACTTGGATATTGATGTCCGAAAATTTCATACATATATGACGATGGCTTTGTGAATGTATCGGACAGAAAGGTTCACTTTGTTCAGCCATATTATTATTGTAAATTTTTTTAAGAACAACCTTAAATATATTTAACATAAAATATTACAGTACAGTAGATTCAAGATTGATACATTTGTTCCCAGTTTCTGTATTTACTTCCAAAACAGTGGAGATAGTTGTAGAATATTCTGTGCTGTGTCTATGCTGGTTCAGCTGTCAAAGATTTTGTAAATACCAGTGATGGAACAGCTGCTCCAATTGCGCCAAATCGATAATGCTGCGCATTTCTGCGCCAAAACGATCATTTTTCGACAAAATTGCACCCAACTGCACCAATTCAATGATAATTCTTGAGCCAAATCAATCATTTTCCATCCGAATTTCGCCAAAAGATTGCGAAAAACATGCGAATTTGATCAAAAGATCACGAAAAACACGCGATGTTTCTCAAATGATCACGAAAAAAGAGTGAATTTTAACAAAGGACTGCTACTTTTGTCAAAAACCGAACAAAACGTGATCAAAAGATCGCGAAAAAACGTGATTTCGTTAAAAGATTGCGAATAAAATGCAAATTTTGTCAAAAGATCGGGGAAAAACATCCAAATTTTGTTAAAAGATCGAGAAAAACACGCGAATTTCGTCAAAAGATCGCGAAAAACACGCGAATTTCGTGAAAGGATAGCAAGAAAAACATGAATTTTGTCAAAAAACGAACAAAACACGGTCAAAAGATCATGAAAAATGCTAATTTATTTAAAAAAATAGAGAAAAAACTGCAAATTACATCAAAAGGCCTCAAATTTCGACAAAAGATCGTGAAAAACACGAAATTTTCGTCAAAAGATCACGAAAAACACGCTAACTTCATCAAAACACGGTCAAAAGATCGTGAAAAAATGCTACTTTCGTTAAAAGGTCGCAAAAAACACCTGAATTTCGTCAAAAGATCGCAAAAAACAAGCGAATTTTGTCAAACGATCGCAATTTCATCAAAAAACGAACAAAACGGGGTCAAAAGATCGTGAAAAAACGCTTTTTCATTAAAATAACGCTGGAAAAAATCCCGGAAATTTCATCAAAAGATCGCGAATAAAACACAAATTTCGTCAAAAGATTGCGAAAAAAACGCGAATTTCGTCAAAAGATTGCGAAAAAAACGCGAATTTCGTCAAAGGATCAAGAAAAAAAAACATGAATTTTGCCAAAGGATAGCTAACTTCGTCAAAAAACGAACAAAACACTGTCAAAAGATCGTGAAAAAACGCTACTTTCGTTAAAATATCGCTAAAAAAACCCCACAAATTTCCTCAAAAGGTCGCAAAAAACCACAAATTTTGTCAAAAGATCGCGAAAAACTGCAAATTTCGTCAGAAGATTAAAAAAAAAACACGCTAATTTCGTCAAAGAATAGTGAAAAACCGAAAATTTCGTCAAAAGATTTAAAAAAACATGCTGATTTCAGCAAAGGATCCGAAAAAAAATGCGAATTTCATCAAAGGATTGCGAAAGAATGCGAATTTTGTGAAAGAGTTGTGGAAAAAATGCGACTTTCGTCAAAGAATCGTAGAAAAAAATGCGACTTTTGTCAAAGAATTGCAGAAAAAAATGTGAATTTCGTCAAAGAATACCAAAATGATGTTTTCATGCTCCAAAATAGCTATTTTCTGCTCCAAAATGAGCCTTTTTGCGGCTCTAAAATAGTTATTTTCTGCCCCAAAATGGCTTTTTGCTGTTCCAAAATAGTTATTTTCTGCTCCAAAATGAGCGTTTTTGCTGCTCCAAAATGGTTTTTTTCTGCTCCAAAATGAGGTCCATGCTGTTCCATCACTGAAATACATATTTTCTAGTTTAACCATATCTTTTATTTTAATTTCTAATCTAAGTTATACAAAGTAATTTAAAACTGGGAATTGGTTTCAGAAAATGACTTATTTCTACTAATTGTTTGATCAGTCAGAACAAAAATTTCTCTGAATAAAATTTACTTAATCAAGAACTATTTTAAGGTTATCTGAATGTGAATTATCAGAAAGTAAGCATTATGATAAGCTAATTAGTTTTGAATATAAGAAAGATTAAAAATATCACTGAATAGTAGAAACAAAGATTATTTTTTATATTTTAATGGAAATAACTTGCCTTTTTGAATTGCAGAATGTGAATTTGATATGTGAATATAGAAAGATAAAATAAATTCTTTTTCTATGCTCAAATAAGTTTTCTAAATTAAAAAATAAATTTTAAAAGCATATTTAACAGTGACAATGAGTTCCAATTTTAGATAAAATGTATATCAATTACAAGGATCTATAGATAAAATTATGCCACTAGTGATTTATATTTAGTAAAAGTGTTCTTATTAACATCAAAGTGTTTGAAATACAGTAGACTCCCTGAAATCTGCAACCCAAAAATCCGCAAATGCCTAAAATCTGCACATTATCACAGATGTAAACAATGAAACTTTCAGTTCAAGTGTCGGTGCAAAATTACAGAATTTTTAAATTTTATATGATTCCATATGTGTTTTAATATGTAATTCTCGATAATATGATTGAACTCATGTTTTTTTCATGAAGGAAGTATAAATTTATTTGTGAAAAAAATCAAGACATTTTTGGTATCTCAGGTAATTACAATCTTTTTACCAAATATATTTATGTATTAATCAAGCATTTTTGATTTATTAAGACTGGCAAAACCTAAAATAAAACTTTGATTTTTTTGTGAATTAATAGAGTACCTTTATGAGGAAAGTTTCATTGAATAATTCAAGGAAAATGTATCTTACCTTTATGCAGATTTAATTATACATTATTTACTTGATCTTTACTTTTAATAATTTAATCATCTTTTAAATTATCTTACTTCTTATCATTTTAGTTTATTAATGTACTTATTTATTTTAATATTTTACTATATTGCAAGGATTCTGTATAATTTTGATAGCATTATTACATTCAAATTACTGTTTAAAAAGTGTAAACAAAGCAATGACCAGAAATCCGCAAAATTCTAAAATCTGCACAACCTCTGGTCCCAAGCTATGCGGATTTGAAGGAGTCTACTGTATTACAAAAAAAAAAAAAAAAAAAAAAAAAACATGAAGCTGTTAAAATTTTTAAACTTACAAATAATTAAAGAATCAAATTTAATTTGTGATTAATTTTATTTCTATTTTTAAATATTAAAAAGAAAATTAAAATGTATGTTTTTAAAAATTGTTGGTATTTGGCTTAAATTTTTGTCAAGTATTCGGCCTAATTACTATTTGTTACATTCCTACTGTGTATATTGTATAATATGAAAAGTACATAGTTTTTATTTAAAAACAATTAAATGTATCATTGAAAATGTTAGAAAAAGCATGGATAATTTTTTAGACAAAAATAAACTAAATAAATAGAAATAAATGTTATGAGCAAAGTTAATGACAATCTATCAAATAACAATGTTTGAAAATGATTGAGATGAGGGAAAAACTTCTCTCATGACTTATGTTAGGGGGGGGGGGGTATTGTAAACTTCTAATTATCACTAGGGGATAATTGAAATAGAAATGTAATTTTTTGGTTTTAATTTCTAAGACTTCTCTATATAGTCAATATCCAGAGTTATACATTTTTCCCAGTGTTTTTTTTTTTTAACCTTTTGAAGGCCATCATTGAAGTACTCTAAAATGGGGGGAAAGCCATTGTTCCACTTCATTTGTGGTGTCAAACCGACCGTGCAATGTTTTTTTTTTGAGTTCTGGGAATAAGAAAAAGTAGTTTGGAGCGAAATTGGGTGGAATTAGCCACATCGCTTAGACTCCTCAACCGAAACTTGAGTTGAAGGGGAGGGGGGAGGCAATCTGGGAACTCAGCATGCTGAGACCTTTGACATGTGTAGGTCTTCATAAATGAGTTTTCCACACACTGCCCATAACTAAGATGAGTTGCATTCATGATCATTTGGATAGTTACCCTTCTGTCTTTTCTTCAATTTTGTCTTCCACACCTTGGATTGTCTGTAAGGGACATGTGTTCAGTTAGAAGATTCCTTTCCATCTAACAACAGTG
Organism: Maratus speciosus; assembly: GCA_963932465.1. Classification (NCBI taxonomy): domain Eukaryota; kingdom Metazoa; phylum Arthropoda; class Arachnida; order Araneae; family Salticidae; genus Maratus; species Maratus speciosus. The sequence continues at coordinate 509,181,836 of OZ010787.1, read as the reverse complement.
TCATATGATGGACTGCTACTTCCATAAGCTGCAAACATTTCATTGTGAAGTTGCCGAGCACTGCACGAGGGGGGGGGGGGGGCAGCCTCTGTCTTCTCCATACTGTGGGTTACTTCAATCTTCAGCTTCCTGAAAACAAATGAATCAACATTAATAACTGTAATTTATAACATTAGGTACAGAAGGATCAATTAACATGCAGAAAATATTTTTATCTACATATCTCAATTATTTCCTAGTGATAATTAGAAGTTTACGATACACTATGACTTGGGGACACATTGGTAATAGAACACGCCGAGCCTTCATAAAAAAGTAAGTCCCTTCCTGTCCTGAGTGTTGTGAATGAAAATAGTCCATTGGCCCAGCTTGCGGGCTGGGCCAGCAAAATGAAGGCAAACTTTCAAATAGGCTGGGCTGGCAGAATAAAACCCTTTTTTTAACGGGCTGAGCTGATAAAAAATCTGAAGTTGTGAGCTAAAATTATGAAAAAACTCAAAATCGGTATGTTAGAAAAAGCCTAGTTTAGATCAACTGAGAAGATAATCAGAAAGAAGGTGGAAATGGCAAAAGTTAAACTGAATCAGAGTTTTAAGCTACAAGAAGGCATTACTTACTCACCTGCAAGCTTTTAAAAGGCATTTAAACATTCTATTACCCCTCTCACTGACATGCCCATGTTAATAGGTTCACTAAACTCCAGGTTTCACGGCAATATCAGCAATACTGAAAATAATATAATTCTATTGATTTAATGGATTTTTAATACATTGAACAATGAGTAATACTCTCAAGGATTACATTCATATTTTTAATAAAGTTTTTTTATATAATGCTGAAATAATATTATTTTTTTAGCATTTATAACAAAATGCAGAGAAAACATTACAACTTTGCCCTTTTGCAAGACTGTCAGAGGGTTAAGAAACAATCTTTGTTTAAAACTTTAAATGCATTTCCTGCATGATGGTTTTTGTCACCATTTCTCGTCTTTAAATTTTTATAAATCAAGAATCATTAAAAATAAATGGTTCAAACTTGGAACATGTATTTTTCGATTATTTTACATTAATTTTATTTCAGCAAATTAAAAAAAAATTATTTACTTTTGTAAATATGATTTTTTAAAACTAAGTTACATCATTTTTTTAAATGTTTAATTAAAAAAAAATTAAAATATTTAAAATAATGTTTAAAAAAATACTAAAACAAAATTGAAGCTTACATTTTGCTCTTTAATTAAATGAAAAATTTTTGAAATTTGAGAAATAACATTTCAAGCTATAGTGATTTTAAATTACCCCACTTAACCTCCTCTCTGACAAGCCCGTGTTAATATGTGCACTAAGCTCCAGGTTTTACTGCAATACAAGCAATATTTAAAGTAATATAATTCCACTGATTTAATGTATTTTTAATTCATTGAACAATGATTAATACTTCCAAGTATTGCATTCATATTTGTTTTTTTTTTTTATATATATATATAAAATGTTGAAAGAATAATCTTTTTTTAGCAGTTAAAACAAAATGCAGAGAAAACATTACAATTTTGCTCTTTTCCAAGACTGTCAGAGGGCTAAAAAAAATTAAAATTTTTTAAAAAACTTTATGAGAAATTTTAGGAAGTTATTTTGTTGACAAATTATACGGTTAATCATCAAAAAAAAAAAAAAAAAAAAAAAAAAAAACTAAATTCTAAATAATAAGAAAAAGAATTAAATGTTTCCCCAAATATTTTCAAAACATTTTTAACAGGGGAAATTCTTGAACACATTGTAGCAGAAACCAATTAATTTGGTACCAACTAGATTTAATTTCTCAAATTGTTATCAATGAACATATGTAAGAACTTTATTGAGCTAAATACAGTTATGAATGTTTTGTTTAAGCCATTTGGTTTTTACTTTTTTATAAATTTTGAACTGTTTCCATTTTGATACAATAACAAATATTTTTGCGATCAGAACCAATTTTCCACTTTTCCAAATGATACAAATAGGTTAATTAAATCCAGCTTTTGTGGTTATAGGTTTTATGGGAATTAAAAAAAAATTCTTAGATTTCTTTTCCCCATGCAAGCTTCTTTTCATTAAAAATTTGTAATTATATTTCAAATATTCTCAGCTGTAGTATGCTATCTCGATTTTGTTAACTTACACTTTTGTTTGTTTGTACTTTTGGATTATTATATTAAGTTGACGATCGGCAGATATAGGGGATATATTTTGAATTATCCTGATGTAGGATATGGATTGAGAAAGTACTTTTTTCCCCCACCTCTTTTGTTGTAATTGTTTAAAAATATTTAAATAAGTAAATTAACCTTTTGTCATCAATCAGCTGTAAATTTCTAGCACAATGGATGCTCATACAATCCTAGAACATGCCTTCATTATGTTTTACAGTAAAAGTGAAGTTCCTTAGTTTATTTTAAATATATCTACAGTACAGAACCATTTATCCGGAATGCTTGGGGTCAGATGTATTCTGGATAACTGGTTTTTCTGGTTAACTGGTTGTGCATTAAAGCAGCATCCATTTGATAAGTTTTGTGGAATATGTGTGGTTGTGACATTATTTCTGATTTTAAATTATTAGATTACTTTGATTAAAAATCACTGCAAGAAAGATCAAAAGTTAACCAGAGTTTAAAAGAAGGAAATTTATGGGAATCCCTTAGGAACAAAAATTCTCCTGTTTCCTCTGCATAAAAATTAAAACATCTAAAATACAACTAAATATGTTTCCATTTCAAATACTAGATGTCATCAAATTATTCAATTGTTTCAAGCAAAGTCTATGTCAAACTGGCAGTGTATGACACCTTTTTCTGCAAAGATTCTGAAATCAGTCTATCAGAAATATCATTCCAGATAACTGGTTTTCCGGTTAACTGGTTTCCGGATAAATGGTTCCATACTGTATATATTTTACAGTAGAAGTGAAGTTCCGTAGTTTATGTTAAGTATTAGTTTTACAGTTTGTATTTCATCATTACCGAAAGTGGTATTTTTCCTTCTGTCTAAAGAAAAATTATTGATTCTTGGAATGCCTGAGGCATTTTGATGCTGATTTTAGCAAAATTCAATTGAGCCTTCTGGTATGCTTTATTTAGCAATGGCTTCCTCCTAGATGTTTGCCAATGAAAGTTGCAATTGTCTACAATATTTCTGCCTGCCTGTGGCAGATTTCTTTGAACATCCATTGTGTTTTTAAGGATCTGCAATGATTTTATAATTATGAAGAATGCTTTAATTTCTTTCCACAGCCCACTGTTTTTACAAGGAGTGAAAAATTTGGGTCTAATTTTGTGGTTTATTTTCAATTAAATTTTACTAAATCAAAATTTTATTAGGAATGGCAAATTTACTTACATTTGATACTGACTTTTCTCAAAGCCTGTACCATTATTTCAATTAAAGATTCTTTCTTGATATAATCCATGGTACAAAAATATGAGCTAATCATTTTCAGATTTAATTATGGATATACAGATGATTTTTGTTAGGTATCAAATATCCCTCCCCCCCCCCCCTATCTTTGTTTGCAAAAAACAGTTTATTCTGGAAAAAAAATTCAATAATATTTTTAAAGTATTAATTTTACCAAGTCTGTTAGCGCAGTGGTTGAGGTGGGAAGGGGAGGAAGTTCTCCCATTAAATTAAGAGACAAAGAGTCTTGAAGACAAAGAGTATAAAAACACTGTATGATCAGAAGTGTCCAGCATTGTGGTACTTTCTTAAAAATGATACTTTTGACTTGGATCTTTTAATTTAAAGATTGAATTACAGCTCTTGTGGCTGAAGAATAGATATGAAGCTATCAAATTATTTCAAATCAGTACATGCTGAAATATCTATCATCAAATGAACACAAGGTCTCTTTATGCTTCAATCTGTCAGTGTTCTAGCCTGTTTAAAAAAAAAAAAAAAAAAAAAAAAAAAAAAAAAACTTGCGTGTTTTTCAATAAAATTATTTAAAATTTTAATTATTTTGTTCAACTGATACATCTAAACTCGGCTGAATGCTTCATAGTAAAATGCCTTTATAAGAGAGTGGTGACATATGGACAGTAAAATTTGATTAATCTAGGATTTTGAGTAAAAACTGTTAGATTAAACATGAGACTGAACATGAAATAGTAATAATCACATTCAATCACAAAATAAAGATAAGGTAAAGCTCCTTACCTTTTAATTGTAGATCGTCCACTTCGAAGCAGGTCAGTTTCTTCATTATATACATTTAATAGACGTATCCAATTTGTGATGAAATATCTTTCTGATTTATCCTGTAATAAAAAACTTTGTTTTTTTGTAATTAATAAGTGTAATTTTAATTCCTAATGTATCCGATGGATTTTTCAGGAACGTTCAGATAATCCTGGTTATGCTATAATATTTTATATCATTTTAAAATACAAAATTGGAGCATACATCTTTGCTCCCTTCAGATTACATATCTAAAAGCACACTGAAGAAATTATAACATACACAAAAGGATTATTGATAAATGATTAAAATAACAAATAAAATGAATCTTAATTATAAATATGAATAAAATACTTAAAGTCATAAATTAAGAAAATAGTTCTTTCATGTGTCACAATAATAGTCATTTAATTTGAATGTTTTGTTTCTTATCCACATATTCACAAACAGGAAGTAATCTTAGTCTTTATTTATGATAGCTAAAGTGTTTTTTAAATGACAGGAAAAAACAGTTTATCTTGATTAATGATGAGTTTATATAATTTTGAAAGAGATTAGCTTGTCTAACATGATTGATAGTGTTTATTTAATTCTGAAAGAGATTAGTTTTTCAAACATGCCCCCTTAATCTCTTCAGATTGATGAGTCAAACAAGTTCATTGAATTTCTGTGATTCACTAATTCAGGTTTGGGGACTGGTTTAGTTAGTGCATCAGCAATCATATATTTCGATGGGCAGTACTTTAATTCAATTATTCCATCTTCTTTGAGTTGTTTTATGGCATGGAAATGAATGTCAATATGTTTAGTTTTTTTTTTTTGAAAACTTCTCACTTTCAACCATTTTAATACAACTCTGATTGTCTTCATATAAACAAATAGGTTTTGTTTGTGCTAAGTCTAAATCTTCTAGGAGTTTCAATAAATAAATAATTTCTTGCCCTGCACTTGCGGCTGATACATATTCAGCCTCTGCTGATGAAAGAGCAATGCATGACTGTTTTTTTGTAATCTATTGAATTGGATTATTACCTAAAGTAAAAAGGTTGCCACTGGTTGATTTTCTTGTACAAGTATCACCTGCCCAGTCAGCATCCGCAAAAGCCTTTAAAATCGGTTCTGCTTTTGTGTCAATGTGCAAGTTTAATTCTTTAGTACAGTTTAAATATCATATTATTCTTTTAGCTGCCATCCAGTCTTTTTGACGTGGGGATTCATTTCTTCTACTCAATATATCCACAGCAGTAGAAATGTCAGGTCTACTGACAGATGCAATATAAAGTAATGAACCTATTGCCTGTCTGTATTTAACATTATTTGGCAATAAATTGTCATTATCTTCTAATCTATTAAAATTAGGTTCCATCGGTGTACCGACTGGTTTAGCATCCTCTAAATTAAACTTTTTTACTAGTTCTTCGATTTTAGCCTTTTGATTTAATTTGTAACCTTCTGCTGTTTTTTCTATTTTGATTCCTAAATAATAACTTAGTTCTCCTAGATTTTTTAATTCATATTCTCCCTTAAGTTTTTATATCTTTAATTTTGTCATCGTGTCCTGCAATCAGGATATCATCGACGTAAACAATAATATACGTTTTGCTTTCTCCTTCATTTCTAATATATAAACATGTGTCTGAATTAGACTGTTTAAAATTTAAATCATTTAATGATTTTGTTATCTTTGTGTGCCATGCCCTGGCTGCTTGCTTCAAGCCATAAATGGATTTATTTAATCAGCATACTTTGTTTTCCTGATTTGGAATAATATAGCCTTCTGACTGAGTTATGTAAATTTCCTCATCTATGTTTCCATACAAGAAAGCCGTCTTGTTATCGACATGATTAATTTTTATTTGTGGTAAGCTGCCGCTGCTATGAATGATCTAAGTGTCGTATATGAAACAACAGGGGCAAAAGTTTCTTCATAATCTACGCCATATTTTTGATAATATCCCTTTGCCACTAATCTCGCTTTGTATTTCTGTATTCTTCTTTGATCATCATATTTGGTTTTAAAAATCCATCTGGATCCAATTACTTTTTTACCTAGTGGGAGATCGACTAGTGTCCATGTTTTGTTTTTATTAAGAGAATTTATTTCTTCTTGTGTCGCATTTAACCGGTGTTGTTTTTCTTCTGGGTTTTCAATATTTATTATGTCATTAAAATTCTCTGGTTCTTTTATATGTTCGTGTGTTGTCATGTAAATGAATCTGTCTGGAGGGATTCCTTTATTTGATCTATCTGACCGCCTTGCTTCTGGTGTTAATTGTTTTGACTCACTTGGTGTGTCTTCAGTGTTTGTCACTTCAATTTCTACTAAGTTTTTGTTCTGTGACTTGTCATTTTCATCGGATTGTTTTTCTCTCAAATTTAACTGTGTTTCTACCTTTTCTTGTGTATTTTTGTTTTCTAGAAATTTAACAGTTCTTGCGATTATTTCTTTACCACTTGTGTAGATGCGGTACCCTTTGGAGTAATTGTTGTAACCGACAAAAATACCTTCAACTGCCTTATCTAATTTTTGTCGTTTATTTTTGTTAATATATGCAAAGGCTTTACAGCCGAACACTTTAAGATAATGTAAATTTGGTGAACGTTCATTCCAAAGCTCATATGGGGACTTTTCATTAGCTTTCGTTGGCAAGCGGTTTTGCAGGTGATTCGCCGTACAGATAGCTTCACCCCAGAATTTTTGAGGCAAGTTTGCTTCGCTAAGCAAAGCTCTCGTCATTTCAATTAAAGTTCTATTTTTGCGTTCAGCTACGCCATTTTGGCTCGGAGAGTACGGAACAATGTGTTGGTGTTTTATGCCGTTTTTTATGAGATAGTTATCCACTAAATCATTGTTAAATTCCCCTCCATTGTCTGTTCTTATACTTTTTGGCTTTTCGCCAAATTTATTACTAACTAAGGCAAGAAATTCCTTAAGTTTTTCATAAACTTCTGATTTCTTTGATAATAAATACAGAATTGTAAATCTTGAGTAATCATCTATAAATGTTAAGAAATATGTTTTTCCCCCTATTGTTGGTACTTGGAAAGGCCCACATACATCAGAGTGTATCAACGCTAATCGTTTAGTGGCTCTATAATCTGCTAATTTTGGGTAAGGTGCATCTGTTAGCTTTGTTTTGATACAAGTTTCACAAGTTGTCATGTATACACTTATTTATTTGTATTCCTATTGCTAGGTGTTTTTCTTCGATTTGTTTGATAGATGCAAAATTTTTATGGTCAAACCTTCTGTGCCATAATTCTATGCAATTATCCTTACAAATATAAGTCTTATTTACATAGTTTATGTTTGTGCTTTCATTTGCTGTTTGAATTTCATATAAGTTATTTTTCTTTACCGCTTCCAGGCGAGTTATTCCATTATACGTTAACTTACATTTATCATTTTTAAATAAAATCTCGCATCCATTTTCTGTAGCTTTACTAACAGAAAATAAGTTTGATTCAATATCTGGAACAAATAACACATCTTTTAGTGTTATGTTGTGTATTTCACCGTTTGAAGTTACAGTTTTTATTAATGTATTTCCTGATCCATAAGAAACTAATTTGTTTCCGTTTGCAATTACAACATTAGTTTTTTCATTTGATTTAATTTCTGTAAATAAATGTTGATTATTTGTTATATGACTGGAACTGCCACTGTCAACTATCCACGCTTTGTTATTGCGCGGTTTTATGATAAATGTACAATGTTTATTACCTTGATGACTTTCAGATTGCAATCGGCATTTTTATCCGAATTTGATACATAATCATTTCTTACAGTTTTATCATCCTTTTGGAAAACAAGCGAAGAATTAAAATTTCTTTTGTAGTTTTGTTTATAGTTCGTCTTATGTGAAGTATTGTTTTGTTTATTTTTATAGTTGTAATTATGCCAGCAATCTTTAGTTTATGGTTTTTTAATTTACAATTTGAACAGTATTTTTGTTCCTTCTTGTATCCCGCATTATTGAATTTGTAACCCGCATTGTTAAATTTCTTTCTAGTTTTGAATGCTCTTGCGGTGTTTTCAGATGGTTCTGAACTATCGCTTCTGCAATTATATTCATCAATCAATTTACTTTTAATGAAACTAGGTGTCAATTCTTCTTCATTACGGGACTCTAATGCAGTAATTAATGTATCATACGAAGCTGGTAAGCTACACAGTAACAGCGCTGAAATATGATTGTCCTTTATTGTTTCTCCGATTGCAGATAATTTATTATTTAATTCTAGTATGTTTGTTATATGCTTTACCATATCACCACCTTCAGGTAATTTTGTGCTATACAACTTGCGTAAAAGGTATACCTTACTTGATAAATTGCTGCGTTCATGAATTGCCTTTAATGTGTTCCAGGTATCTCTAGCATTGTTAATATTTTTTACGTGGATGATCTGGCTATCCTCAATGCTGAGGTTAATTATAGCCCTTGCCTTCCGGTCCTTTTTGGACCAATCGGTCGTAATTGGGTTTGGTGGTTCATCAGTAATGAGCTCAAAAAGATCTTCTTTAATGAGAAGCATCTCAATTTTAAATTTCCATACATTATAATTGTTCGAATTAAGCTTCTCTATTATCTGTGCGTCTTTTGATGTCGTCATTTTTTACTTCTATTACCACCTTTTAATTTTCAAAGAAACCCTTTAAATTATCATATACTAATATTTAATATTTAAGGAAGGCAGCGCGTCAGTCTCATAATCATTGTTAGATTAAACATGAGACTGAACATGAAATAGTAATAATCACATTCAATCACAAAATAAAGATAAGGTAAAGCTCTTTACCTTATAATTGTAGATCATCCACTTCGAAGCAGGTCAGTTTCTTCATTATATACATTTAATAGACGTATCCAATTTGTGATGAAATATCTTTATGATTTATCCTGTAATAAAAAAACTTTGTTTTTTTGTAATTAATAAGTGTAATTTTAATTCCTAATGTATCCGATGGATTTTTCAGGAACGTTCAGATAATCCTGGTTATGCTATAATATTTTATATCATTTTAAAATACAAAATTGGAGCATACATCTTTGCTCCCTTCAGATTACATATCTAAAAGCATACTGAAGAAATTATAACATACACAAAAGGATTATTGATAAATGATTAAAATAACAAATAAAATGAATCTTAATTATAGATATGAATAAAATACTTAGACATAAATTAAGAAAATAGTTCTTTCATGTGTCACAATAATAGTAATTTAATTTGAATGTTTTGTTTCTTATCCACATATTCACAAACAGGAAGTAATCTTAGTCTTTATTTATGATAGCTAAAGTGTTTTTTGAATGACAGGAAAAAACAGCTTATCTTGATTAATGATGAGTTTATATAATTTTGAAAGAGATTAGCTTGTCTAACATGATTGATAGTGTTTATTTAATTCTGAAAGAGATTAGTTTTTCTAACAAACACTTGGCAAGCTTGCCACTATTTTGGATTTAGTGAGCCTGCCATTATTGATAAGCTAATGTTTGTTTATTTGTGTAACTTGTTTTAAGCACACTCATCCAGTTAAGTGTCACTAAGTTCTGTAATATGGGTTGATATAGTTTGGACAAAAAACTTCTAATCTGGACATATACCCCTCTCTTATATAGGCACTCTGTTTCATAGTGAGTGGAGTATTTACAATGTAATGAGAAAGCAAGTAGCACAGCCAGAATCCCTGTCTGGGAGGGCATTTGAAACATTGTTACTCATAAAATATAAAATGAACAATTTTGCCGTTGCATGTTCATAAGGTAGTATTAGTAAATATGTTACACATAAAAACCGGCATAATGAAAAGCACAATCAGTCATAATAAATTTAGTGTTGGTGTTCAAAGGTTTAATAAAAAAGCATTTCCCACAATCTTCTGAGGAGGGGGGGGGGGGGGAGAGCCAGAAAGAGCAGTACCAGTAACATATGTAATTACTTTGCTGCTGTTGTTCCTAACTTTTTCTTTCATTAATTTTGTGTTGGAATAGAGGCTCGTATTATGAAGCATCGAAGCAGTTGAATGGTAAAAATTTTATGCTTTTCTTTCTTTTTTTTTTCACATTTTATCTTACCACAAAGGGTGTTATATGCATTTTATGAGTTTTTAAATGCTCTGGGAAGTTTTTTTAGCACTGAAAGGCTAAATCCGACTGTCTAAATCAGACTGTGTATAAGGTGGAAATCTGTCAGAAAGCTCAGAAAGATTTTCAAGTCCTGGCAAATCCATAGGGTATAGTTTAAGGTGGAATACTGTCTAGGAAAATTTTCTCATTCCTGATCGATTCTGCCATAGAATTTGTTGTATTTTAGCAAAAAAGATTGTTCTAATATTGAAATAGATAATACTTCCTTGTTATAGTGGTCCCCAAAGATGCATTGCCAAGTTATGACATATATGATGCATACAGGCATGCAAGTCTGACACTTTTCTCACCTTTATTCTTTTTTGCAGTTAATCACTTTTAGTCATAAAAATTGTACCTTGCTTTTATGGTTGTGAACTTCTCTAGATATGTGATGAAACACTTCTAGTCTAAAGCAATTATACTAGACATGTCTTAAGTTGTCTTAAGTTGATAAGTAAATGTAAATCATTACAGTTTTAATAAAATGTGCCCGAAACAATTTTGTGGATTGATCATTAGTTACTCCACTTCTTAGCAATGCAGAATGCAGCTGGTGATATCAAGTATTCCATGAGAAGCAAAGTTTTTAATTCAAGTCTTTTTCAAATGGCATTGGTTAAAACAAGGGACAATTTTCTTCAAATGAAGTGTTCACAGGAGTATAAACTCAAATTATTTTAATTCTTATTTAATATTAGTTTCCTATATGTTTTTCTAGTCCTTAGAACTTCAAGAGACTACTAATCAAGAGATGTCAAGTTCAGATCTTGGTTGGGGCTTGGGTATTCATAGTAGGTCACATTCCACATTAAATAGAAGCTTGAATATGTTTAGTGTGCAGAAAAATCCCCACAGCATCTTAAACCATCTAGCAGAACTTGTGCTTATCACATGTCCAATATTTGCACTTCTTCAAAGTGTTTACAAAAGTTACCAAAATTATTCAAAAGAGCAAAGAAAAAAAAAATGTATCTAAAGAAAAGCAATGTCACTTTTTAATTATTTTTTTAGTCACTTTTCTTGCATTGTTTGTCACTTTTATCACTTTTTAAAAGCATCCGAGCAATTTTATGCCTGCATATGACCAATTTATAGTCACTTGATGTACGTATGGTTTATATGACACATGTATAATAAAGACGTATATGACATATAAGATGTAAATATTACATATATGTGATGTAAATGACATATGTGGCACTTATATATACAGTTAGCTCTCTGTTTAGCGACTTTCAAAAAACCTTGAAAAATCGTCCTTAAACAGAATTTGTGGAAAAATAATATTTGAAAGACATTTCCCTTCACACTTTACAAACTTATGACTGTTAATACATTTTTCAATACATTGGTGTGTTTAGAAATGTTTTATATATTTATTTAAATTTATTCTGTTTTCTTTCTTCTTTTTTTTTTTTAATTGATACAGATATAATACTACATATTTTTATTGCACAAATACAAATTGCATTAATTATACTGCATACAAGAACAGCATATGATGTTACTTACAGTACAATAAAAATATTTATAATACATTTAATTAAACAAATTTAAAAAATCAAAAACTAGATTGTTTCAATGGTGGTCTAGTTTTTAATATCCTTGTTTCAAGCTTCTCAAGAAGGTTGAATGAATCATCTTCCATATTTGATGAAACAATGTACTGCCAAAGAATATCCAGGGCAGAATTTGCATCTGAGTAAGAGGGAGTAGGTGTCTCACTTTCTGTATCATCAGCTTCATCACCATCTTCTGCATCTGAAGTTGCATTTTCATTTGCGATGTCTTCATAAATTTGATCTAAATTTATGAAATCGATTGTTAAAACATCTTCGTCAAAATCTAAATTTTTTTAGGGGAGGAGGGAGAAAACTAATCTTCACATTCCAACAATTGCACCCTTCTCCTTCATCTATACTCATCTGAATTGCAACAAACTTTGTTTTTCTATCAGAGGAAGTTCCCTTGTTTAACATGTTTAAAGAGATCGGGGGAAAACCATGTGAAAATCGTCATTAAATAGAAACAATTTAGTCTTTAAATAGAGATTTTTTTTACTTAAAGAAGCCGGGACCACGAAATATAACCCTTAAATAGAGATCGTCATTAAGTAGAGCGACGTTAAACAGAGAGACGACTGAATATATGAGTGCTTTATTCATATGCATGGGGTATATGGCATATAAACTCTGATGCAAAAGTTTAGTCAGCAAAATAAGTTCTCACAGTTTCTGATCAAATACTCTATGAAATGTCACATAAATAAATAAAAATTTGTCATATTTTTTTTTGTCAGGGTTGTAACTAAGGGGAAACAAGTAGAGCATGTGTGCCAGAGCCCTGAGCAGGAGGGGCTAACAAAAGAAAATTTGGCTAGTCATTCCAAAATAATGAAATTGGAGCAAAAAAGTTATGCAAAATAAGCTCAAAGTAGAACATTCTTTTCTTAACACGGCCAGTTTTACCATTGGGTGACTGTCTATGAACACCAGAAGATTAGAGCATTTTTATATCAGATGAAACTATCATTTATTCATAACTGATGTATAATATACAAGTTAATGAAAATTATTAAACTTTTTTCTTTTTTTGGACCCACTGTAAATTAAGTTTTCTTTAACTTGAAATTGTGATAGACCAAGAACAGAAATTACTCATATAATTGTAAAAATAAAATAACTGTACAAAATAATAAAGAAAAATATATTTAACATCTATGAAAACATATTTCCTGAAATTAAATATGAAAAAATAAGATACTTTCATGATTAAATGAAAGCAGATGGACAAAACGAACCATATTATCTCATAACAAAGGATAAGAAAAAAATTTTAATGACATTTTTTTTGCTTTTTATAATACACAAGAAATAACTTTTTTTGCAAATTTTATTATGTTTACCAATCTTCTTCACTCACACTTTTCAATAATTGGTGGCACTTAATTAGTCTTTCTGTTTTTTGTTTACCTAACCTATTAAGGAGTTTTTGAGCAAGGTCAAAAGTTGAAAAAGACACTTAAGGCTGTTCTCAAATCCAAAAGGGGAACTTTCTGACATAAGTTTTAATTTATTTTTGTTCGGAAATGCATGAAACTAGCTGGTGTTGTTGTTCAGAAACTATGTCATTGAGTTGTTTTTTTTTTAATTTTTTTGCAAACACAGTAGATCTTTCAGAAAAGAGTGTCAAAGTGGGCGTTTTGAACAGAGTTTCCATGTGAACAGAGAATAAGCACTCAAGAGCGGGTGAAAAACTGGTTTATCACGTGATCAAAAAGGCTTATGACTCAATAGGTAATTCATTGATCAAAAATTGGAAAAAACAGTTCAATTCCAAATCGTTTCCATGGCCAGGCTTTCCAATTTTATACCTTTCCGTTAAAAAATGAATTTGTAAATGTGTAAAAACGTTTTGGGTTTGTTGAGCAGAGCAATTAAGAACAGCCTTAACTGATGCAGAGGTGGCAGACAACGGATTTAACAATGCCATATAGTGACAAAAATTTTGCTTCAGAAGACCAGTTGATTTTTTAGCTTTTTTTACCATTATTTTCCACTATTGAGGTGGGGGTCAATACATCTGTGACATTGGGATGTAACAATGATTTTGAATAATATTTATTATCTGATATTGGTAATGTCATTAATGCTAATTACATAATCACTGTTAATGCTATACTTAGCCATTCTAAAGCTAATTCTTCTTCGGTGCTTGCCAAATTTCTCCCTTTATATTTGGGGTGAACTAGATAGCTATGTGGGTGTTATACATTGGTTATATCGTTTTTGTACTGAATCTTTGTATGAAGCAAGTACCCCATCTTCCAGTAAAGTTGACTAAATATGTATGACTTCTCCTAGACAGCAATTGAAAATTATCCAGTGCAGTAGATACTAAGTGTAGTTGCTGTTGAAGATTTCCATTTCAAATGCTGCATTATTCATTATCTTGATATCTTTTCCAATGTCATTTTTGTGTTCAATACATATTTCATGCATTTTCGTGTAATTCAATTTTTGTATACGGAACTCCATTTCTAATTTATATGCAAATCATTAAATGAAAGTTAATAATGAAAAAAATGAATTGGTATAAAATGTTTTGAGTACTGCATACCTTTTTATAAAAACAATATTCCAGACAGTGGTTAAAATGATCACAGTTACATTCTGTTAAAAAAAAAACTACGACTATCTTGCTGAACAGCCAGTTTTGCGGAAAGTTCATCTAAGAAATGTTCGCACTTATTCAGTTCATTAAAAACTTCATGAAGAACATTTTCCGTGAATTGAAGTCCACGACGTATTGTTTAAAATGCTTCTCGCATTTCTTTTTTCGATAGCTTGGAAATGTTTTCAAATTCATTTGCTTCCTCTGGTTCTTAGATTTCTTTTTCAGATTCATGCAACAAATTTAGTATGTCTTCGTCTGTAGGATAATCAGCAACATTTAACTTATCGACTGTCAGAAATTCTTTAAAAAGAATACCATCTGTAATGTGACCTTGGGAACGCAAATTTTCCCAAGACTGTTTGGATTTGCAGGAATATGTCCTGTTCTTCAATTTCCGGTAATACACTGAACCCAGCTTTTGCAAAACAGTTTTTTATTGTAGATTCAGAAACGTCATTTTCCCAAACTTTGGCTAATTCTGTCCCACATATCCTCACATCAATCACCTTATCTAAAAGTTTTTAATTTTTAAATGTCCAGATAAGTCGTCGGAGAATGTATTTTCTGTGAAAATACATTCATAATACATACATAATGAAATTTCAGGTTTTTTATTATACCCTGTTCCATTGGTTGCAATTTTGAAGTGGCGTTCGAGGAAAGAAAAAGCAAATCGACATTTGATAATTTTGAAGATACATTAGGATGAGACGGGCAATTGTCTACAAACAAAGCATATATTTTGATCACTCATTTTTCTATCCAATTTCAAAATCCACTTTTCAAAAATTTCGCCTGTCATCCATGAGTTTTTATTAGAACAATAATCAACCTCTAAAGACTTTACATTTTTTAATACTGTAGGATTCTTACTTTTACCTACTACCTATAATCGAAGTTTTTCTTTGCCACTCATGTTAGTGGCTACCAGTACTGTTATTCTGAGCTTATTGTTCTTACCTCCATGACAATCGTCTTTGAAAGTTAGTTTTGTTGGGTAAACACTTATAAAAAAAAAGTCCCATTTCATCAGCATTAAAAATATCATCGGGCTGATAATCTTTTAGAATTTTTTTCAAATCATTACTTTTCCAGTCATCAGAGACTGCTTCAGATACGCTTTTATTTTCTCCAGAAATAACTTTTTCCTTGATGCCATGTCTTTTCTTAATTTTGTCCAGCCACCCAGAACTTGCTTGAAATTCATCACATCCAAAATATTTAGCATATTCCAATGCTTTCTCTTTTATGAGAGGACCAGAGATCGGCAAGTTTTGGCCTCGAACACTCTTTATCCATTTTAAAACGGCCTCGACCACTGTATCGTACGTGCATGTTTTCGAACGTTTTCTGTTAGGTCCAATACATTCATAGGAATTCATTACTGCATTCCGATTTTTTATAATAGTCGACATTGTGCTTGTGGGAATACTAAATTTAGGAGGAATGTCTTTTTTTGCACATTCCGCTATCTACATTCTACAGCAATTCAACTTTATCCACAACACTAAGGAATTTTCTTTTTGACATTGTGATCGAGAGAAAAAGTAAAAGTTCAAAACGAATTTATAAAAAACTACTTAAATTTTCAATAAAACTAAGTAGACTTAGGAGTGAGGACCAACCATCAGACAAAAGGGATAGCTAGAATCTGGTTTCACCACAGAGACCCAGATTTGGTAGCCTTTTCCTGAAGCATAACATCGGCAGAGATGCGTGCCAAACCAGTTTTTCTCCCGACAAAAGCTCTTTGGAATCTCGCGCCGGATCTTGAGTTGACTGAGAATGGAATCTGAAAGTTGCCAATAAAGGGATCACTGCCAAAAAAGACATCCTTTTCCTGATGAAAGAGCAAAAACATGTTTGATTCAAGTTATGGCTGAAAGAACAATAGGGTTCGCGTTTCACTACAGGACTGGTCGCTACCGAAATTCGAAAACAAGTTCGGGGAACAACAACCTGTTTGTCCATCCCTCATCCCCACCTGTAATGTGGGGTTCATAGTGACCTTCACTAAACTTCCTTTATCCCTGACCTTCGTGAGACAACAGGTCTAAAGTGGAATAAAATCTCTCAATATGTCTTGAAAAAATTTTCGATATATAGAGGTTTTTTCGATATACAGAAACAGTTTTTCTATGTAATGAACATGGAGATTTGCTAAAAGTTTGATATATAGAAAATTTTGATATATGGAGGTTCGACTGTATTTGTTTTAATATTACTCTTTTTGAAATATCATTTTCTACTAGATTTAAATAATGGGCAGCACAACCAATCAAGCTTTTTTGCGAAGATTTTCACTCCTTCGTTCTTCAAATCTCTTTTCGAAGTTTTTTTTTTGTGTTGACTATGACCATTTTATTTTCATTATCAGAGAAAAACGCTATAATCTGGAAATGTAAGAATTATTTAATAATCACATTTAAAAATATTAAAAATGAATATTTAGACATGGTTGATATAATTAAATAATGAGGTCAATTTAATAAATTGAATAGATGCCTGCTTTTATTTTGAAACTCATATTTATCTTTAAAAATTTAGGTCCTTGAAATAGTAAAGAAATGCTTTTTTAGATTTTATTTTTAAAACATCAAAATTAAAAAAATATGTATATAAATGATTTCAATAAATATCTAGATATATTTTTAAAATATTAAGATTATATGTATACACATACATAGACACAGACAGCATATGTTATGTATTACATTAAAATTGCTCTCTTTAATAGGTAAATTAGGGATGCAGGAAGAGAATACATGTATTATATATACTTACTTTACATTCATACTTTTCTTCACAACAATCAGTTTCTCTTTCTGCCAAATTTGTGCCAGTACTCAGTATTTTTCACTGATCATGTATCACTTGTTCATATAAAGAAAGCTTTACTCCCATTATGCCATGTGTGGGGAGATTTTACCGTCCTCAGATGAGGACGGTAGCGTGACGTAAACTCCTCAGAGGCGTGATGACAAAGGTTTTAGTTAAGATGAAAAATTAAAGGTTTTATTCTCGCAAAACAACAAGAAATCTTGGTTAAATACAATGTCTACACTAACACAACAAATACTTAGGACATTAATTTGATGAAATAAAGTCTTGTAAGGTAGGAATATCTAAAATTGTCCTTAACCGGATAACAAATCAGTGTCCAGATTAGTTATATTCAACACTGTGGTCCCTTCTAAGTAATCAAATGTCCGTTAAAGGTGTGGACTAACGTTCGCCCATGCGTTCAGCTTTTCTGCTGATGCTCCCAGCTGTGGCTCAGCTGATCGGCTATTGTTGCCGTTGAGAGAAACTAGTCTCCCCTCTCCTCGGAGTGACCTCCGAAAAATAATCCCGTGAAAAGCCGGAGAGAAACTTTTCTCTCCTTCAGGTTGAAGAACCTCTTTTCACGTTTAGCTTCTGCTAAAATCTTCTAAAAGTCAACTAATCCCCCTGATCTCCTCAGAGATCTCGTATATATCTTCATTTCTCTCTCGGAAAACAACGCTAGTTTCCAACATCTGCTGTCATTGGTCCGCCCGTCAAGACCCTTTTGACAGCCGACCTTCTAGTGGCTGGTCGGGGGCCCTTCCCCCTATTTGCACACGAAACTCTCCTGTCAAAGCATGCGATGTCAAAAAGCACTTAGCGGCCTATTTCAGTGTTACAAAGTGGGAACCAGTGGTCCTCTTTTTATGTACTATGTTCCAAAGTGACATCTTCATAAGATCGATCGCACTGAAGTTATTTACTTTTAAGTTACCGGCAAACTCTGAGACTTAGACGAATTTTCTAGTGTCACTCCCGAATACATGGAGTTTCCATAGGCCATGATTCTGTAGCATTTGTGAGGGTTTTTATGTGTGGAAACTGTGAAAAGGCTAAGTTTCCACAACACCCCTCCCCCCCTCCCCCCCCCCATTTAGATAATATTCTGGCCGCAGGACTGAATATTTTGAACACAAAGGGCAGCTCAAAAAAAATATTTTTGAGTGGCTCACATAAAAAAAATCCTATATTTAACTGCCTACCTATCCGTTTCTTAAAACTTTACAGAATTCCTTCCTACCTTTTTTTTTTTTTTTACAAAATTCTATATGCTAATACCATTTTTAATACACATTACAAAACACAAGAAAATTATAAAAGTTTTACTATATACAATTAATTTGTCCCTTTTTTTCTGTATACTATTCTGACCTGCTCAAGAAGTCCACATGAGCTATTTCTTTGCCAGGCCTATATTTAATTGCATACTGGTAGGGTTGCAAGGTTAATGCCCACCTGAGAAGACAAGGATTATTTCCTGAATTGTTTTTTAGGAACGTTAATGGGTTATGATCACTCTCGATCAGAAATTTTTGTCCGTCAATGTAATGCCTCAATTTTTTTATGGCAAAAATTATCGCTGCACATTCCCTTTCTATCGCGCTGAATTTTTTTTCCGTTTCTGTAAATTTTCTGCTCAAATAAATAATGGGATGCTCCTCTGAATTTTGTCTCTGCGCGAGTACTGCTCCTGCCCCTGAATTTGACGCATCTGTCTGAATTATAAATTCTGCGTTATAGTTGTGGGCATACAATACCGGCCCCTCTGTAAGTTTTTCTTTCAGAGTGTCAAATGTCCTGTTCATTTCCTCGCTCCATACTATTTTTTCTTTTTTCTTTTTTCCCTTTAGTGCCCTTGTAAGTGGTTCTACAATCGAGGCATAATTTTTTATGTAGCGCGAATAATAACCTGCCATTCCTAAACATCTGTGGATTTCTGTTTTCGTTTTTGGTGGCTGTAATTCGGTGATCGCTTTGATTTTCGCTTCGGCCGGCCGCCGTTGCCCCTCTCCCACTATGTGCTCTAAATACTTCACAGTCTTTTGGGTGAATTTGCACTTCGCTATTTTTACTGTTAGCTTTGCTTCTCTTATTCTAGTAAGTACCGCTCTAAGATGCTCCAGGTGCTCTTCCCATGTCTCTGAGAAAATCGCCATATCATCGAGATAGGGCAGACAAAACTTCTCTAACCCTCTCAGCATTTTTGCCATGAATTTAGAAAATCTGAATGACGCATTGATCAACCCAAATGGCATCTTCAGTGGGAAATATGTCCCAGTGTTTGTAACAAATGCGGCTAATTTTTGAGCTTGGGGTGTCATCGGTATTTGCCAATATCCTTTGGTCAGATCAAGCACCGTTATGTACTTAGCTGCTGAAACTCTTTCTACTCTGTCCTCAATATTAGGGAGTGGATAATATTCAACTTTTGTTACAGAGTTCAATTTTCGATAGTCTATGCAACAGCGAGGATCCTTACCAGCTGATTGCACAAGGATCATGGGCGAATAGTAGTCTGATTCCCCTTCCCTTATAATATTTAATTCCAGCATTCTTTTTATTTCCTTTTCTAAAATTTCCTCCTGTCTGCAGGACATTCTATAGGGTCTTATTCTTATAGGTATGTTATCTGTGACTTCAATATCATGGATTTCCATGTGCGTAGTTCCTGGGTTATTCGAAAAAATCTCCCTGAACTCCCCCAGTAAGATTTCTAATTGCTGCAATTGTTCGGGGTTGCATCTCTCTTTTAATTTGCTATCCTCTACAATTTCTCCGAAGTTATAACTGTGTGGCTCATCTAAAGGAAATGCTATTTCCATCTCTTGTAAGTCCTCTAAATTATCACATTCATGTGTTAATATATTTATTTTTTCTACTCTCTGTACATATGGTTTCAGTAGATTTACATGAAAAATTTGCGATTTTTCGCACCTACCTGGGACTTCTACGATATAATTTGTATCTGAAATCTTAGCGGTAATTTTACCTGGTCCCGTCCAATTCGCTGACATCTTGTTTGCTTTGTTAGTTACTAATACGAGTACCTGGTCCCCTGGTTTAAATTCCCTTTCGACCACCTTCTTATCGTACCAAGCTTTGCGTTTTTCCCTGCTTACTACCATATTTTTGTCCGCCAGCTCCTGACATCTTTTTAGCCGATTCATTAGTCCAAAAACATATTCTGTGACTAGCTCAGGCTCCTGACTGTCACCTGTTCACTGCTCGTATAATAATGTTTCCGGTGTTCTCAAATTTTTACCGAAAACGAGCTCCGCTGGGCTGAAACCTGTTGAGTTGCTGACCGCATTTCTCAATGCTAGTAGTGCATGGGGCAAATTCTCTTCCCAATCCTTTCCATTTTCTGTGCACATGACTTTTAACAGCCGTTTGATTGTCCTGTGCGTCCGTTCAACGTTATTTGAGGCCGGATGGCATACACTTGAATGCCTTAGCTTGACTCCAAATTTCTCTAAAAATGATGTCATAAGACATGACGTAAAAGACCGACCTAAATCTGTTTGTACCTCTTTTGCGTAGCCTAGTCTGCAAAAGATTTGCATAAGCGCCTCCACTACAGATTCTGAGAGCATATTTTCTAACGGGATCGCCTCTGGAAATTTCGAAAATACATATAATGCCGTTAGCAAATATTTGTTTCCTTTTTTGGACTTTGGTAGGGGTCCAACTAAATCAATTGATAGCTTTGAAAAAGGCTCTGGTATGACTGGTACACGTGTCAAAGGGGCTTTTTTTTTCTCTCCCGACTTTCCAACTATTTGACAGTGGTGACATGATTTCACGAATTCTTCCGTTTGCCTTATGACGTTTGGCCAAAAGAAATATCTCAAAATCTTGTCCTTCGTTTTTTTTTCTCCCAAATGGGACGCTGTATTCTCATGACAAGCACTAAGAATAGCCTGTTTGAACTTCGTTGGTACAACTAATTGAAATCTTTCTAAGCCTCTATGATCGGTTGTTTTTCTTATTATTAAGGAGTTTCTGTACTCGAAGAAAGACTTTTTTTAAGAGCTTTTTCCTTAATCTCATTCAGGGCATTATCTGTCTTTTGCTCGTTCGCAAATTCTTTCTTCCCCCACCTTACTTAAAGAAAAGGCTTCATCTACGATTAGGTCCGGAAGCAAAATTGGCTGCTCCTTCCCCCCCTTCACCTGAATTGTCCGATTCTGCTCTATTGTTATCTACCATTTCTGCACTCTCTGTGGGACCTTGCCCATTGTCCGGTGATGGATCTTTATCCAGCTGATTTGCGTACTGAAATTGACAGCTTGGGCCTTCGCTTTCCATCTGAGTTTTGGTTCTGCTCAGTGTCATTACGGCATTTATAATTTCGGGTTTTGTGCTCTTATTTGATTCGATTAATTTTTGGGTTTCATTCCCTACGATATAATAATTTATGTCGGAATCTTTGTCTGCCACTAATGCTGTCGTATTAACAGTGATTTCATCGGGTAATTCTGGCGTTATTTCTGCTATAGGAAGACAGCGCAGATCCTGAACTAATGGCTGCCTTACCCAGCTGACCTGACCAGTTAATTGATTAGTTTTAACTAATTTATTCGAACAAATGTCCATGGTCGAACCCGTATCTCTTAATATAATGATTTCTTCACAGTTTATTTTACCCCGACTCAGATATGGTTCAAAGCCTTTCTCTAAGTTTATCTCCTTACTGATATTATGCACAGTCTTGTGTGAGTTTTCACTTTTTTTTAATTCTGGGCAATTCCGTTTATAATGTTTTGGACTTGAGCAATTAAAACAAGTATTTTTCCTAGGTTTATCAAACATCTTTTCCCTTTCTTTATTCTCATTTTTATCCCTCCAATTTAATTTAATTTCCGGGGTTTTTTCTGCCTCTTTTTCGGCGTATCTGGGCCTTTCAAATCTTTTTTCGATAGGGGGCCTATTATTCCATGGTTTTCTGGAGATACCCTTTATCGTTTCATACCCATCCAAATCTTTGACTAAGCTGTCCGGATTCTTGTACGAAGCCCAAGAGTCGATGAAATGTTCCTTCATTTCGGTCGGCACTCTTCTTTTTATTTGCTCCGTAATTAGTAAGCTTTTGAGCTCTTCTATCGTATTTATCTCTAACCCATTGAGCCACCCTTCTTGAAAGCTGTTTAGCTCAAATATTAGATCTTTCCATGGACTGGTCGGATTTTTTTGATGCCGAAGCAGTTTTACGCGATAAGCTTCTGCGCTTAATCTATATCTTGTCAATAGGACTGATTTGACATAATTAAAACTGTCTACTTTTTCTTTGTCCTCTCGTAATATAAGTTCAGCTACATCAATTGGCAATAATGCTAAAAGATGCGTGACTAAATCCTCTGATTCAATACCAGACCTTTCTGCCTGTCTTTCGAATAAATTCAGAAAAAGTGTAATGTCAGATTTCTCTGGGTCAAAATTATGCATGATAGATTTGATTTGGATTTTAGGGCCTCTGTCAGATCTATTGCTAGCACTCGAACTACTTCGCTCTGCGCCTTGCGTTAACCGCAAACGCTCTAACTCGAATTCCCTGTCAAGTTTTGCTTTCTCATACTCTCTCTCTTTCTCTCTCTGTTAAATATGCAAGATAAATTCAGCTCTGAAATCCCTATGCACACAAAATGAAACAAAGTACCTGAGAATTTTATACCAATTGTACATATAACTTTTTGAAAAACTCTTAAATTTCCTCAAGATTGAGCACACCTTGCAATCCTGATCCAGTGCTACCAATACTTTTCATAAATTCAGAAATTTTTTTTATATAATAACCAACAATTAATAAATTATTTTCCTGCACGAATCTATAAATAACATTGTATCCTTGCACATCTAATTTAAAAAGCTCTTCCCTCTGGGTTTTTTCCCCACCCCTAAGCACAATTTAATCCTGAAAATTTTCTATTAGTACTAGAAAAAAAAGATTTCCCATTTATTCTTCCCGAATAAATCCTAGATTCTAAATCTGATTAATAGGCTAGGCTACTTAAGTTAACTTTAACTCTTCTTAGCTTAATGCTTTTTTTTTTTTTTTTTTGAAGACACACACTAAATTTTTGCCTGAAAACTTTAGCTATTTACTTGACACATTTAAACAATTCTAACAATAAGAGCCACTCAAAAAAAAATTTTTTTTATGAGCTTACCTCCCCTGTTGCATCGACTCGCCATCAACTGAACTGCCGGTTGTGGGCTGATCGGAACACCATTGATCATCAGTTGTGGGCCACTGCTGAATCTTAGTGCACTGTCGTTGAAGCACCTGTCTTCCTCGCTGTCCGTCTCGCGTTAGGCCTTTTCCAGGGGATCTGGCTTAGGTTTGCTTGCTCCGGGCTTGTTCTTTAGGCTCCCAGTGGATCTCTTGGAGTTCCGTCCGCCTTTTCTTGGAAAGCTTGATTGCTGTGTCCTTTGCTGCAGTTGTTTTTTCGTCCTGCTGTCTGCTGGTTAGCACACAGGTCTTTCAATATCAGATTTCCACTGCCTCACTGCCACTTTATTTTAGTATCAAAGTTCTTTTTTAGCTGCCACCAGTTGTGGGGCCTCAGATGAGGGCGGTAGCGTGACGTAAACTCCTCAGAGGCGTGATGACAAAGGTTTTAGTTAAGATGAAAAATTAAAGGTTTTATTCTTGCAAAACAACAAGAAATCTTGGCTAAATACAATGTCTACACTAACACAACAAATACTTAGGAAATTAATTTGATGAAATAAAGTCTTGTAAGGTAGGAATATCTAAAATTGTCCTTGACCGGATAACAAATCAGTGTCCAGATTAGTTATATTCAAGAGTCTCTGGGAAATACTATGGTCCCTTCTAAGTAATCAAATGTCCGTTAAAGGTGCGGACTAACGTTCGCCCGTGCGTTCAGCTTTTCCGCTGATGCTCCCAGCTGTGGCTCAGCTGATCGGCTATTGTTGCCGTTGAGAGAAACAAGTCTCCCCTCTCCTCGGAGCGACCTCCGAAAAATAATCCTGTGAAAAGCCTGGAGAGAAACTTTTCTCTCCTTCAGGTTGAAGAACCTCTTTTCACATTTAGCTTCTGCTAAACTCTTCTAAAAGTCAACTAATCCCCCTGATCTCCTCAGAGATCTCGTATATATCTTCATTTCTCTCTCAGAAAACAATGCTAGTTTCCAACATCCGCTGTCATTGGTCCGCCCGTCAAGACCCTTTTGACAGCCGACCTTCTAGTGGCTGGTCGGGGGCCCTTCCCCCTATTTGCACACGGAACTCTCCTGTCAAAGTATGCGATGTCAAAAAGCACTTAGTGGCCTATTTTGGTGTTACAAAGTGGGAACCAGTGGTCCTCTTTTTATGTACTATGTTCCAAAGTGTCATCTTCATAAGATCGATCGCACTGAAGTTATTTACTTTTAAGTTACCGGCAAACTCTGAGACTTAGACGAATTTTCTAGTGTCACTCCCGAATACATGGAGTTTCCATAGGCCGTGATTCTGTAGCATTTGTGAGGGTTTTTATGTGTGGAAACTGTGAAAAAACTAAGTTAAAGTTTCCACACATGCTATGTGGCTATAATTGAATTGTTATGCACATTTGACCAGCTATCTTATATCATGGCTACATTCTAACCCTTAAGTTCAGAGATCAGTAATGCTTCACATTCTTCATGAAGTAGTGTGTACTTAGGGGAGAGTGGTAATGAATGGGCCAATTTTTGGTTTTGAATTTTTTTCTAATAATTTTTTTTGGCTCTGAATTGGCTACTCAGTTACTTTACTTATTTGGTTATATAAAAAAGTCATAAAAATTGGACTAGAAAATGTCTATAATGAATGATAATAGAAAATAAAAATATAGAATTTTGGCCCATTCATCCCCAACCATGGGACTGAATGGGTCATTAAATGAATTCAATGAAAACATGTTGAATTAATCTTTTATTCGCCAAATATGACAAAATAAATGGCACTTGACATGACATGATCAAAAGCATACTGAAATAGTAATTAATATGCAATACTTATCAAAATTTATAAACATAAAAAGTGATATTATTAAATCTCATAATTGTAGCAGAAAAATGACAAAATAATGAGATTCTAAGAAAGAAAGAACATAAAATATGCATAAAAATAACTGATAATACACATTATGATTTAACGAAATTTATATATTTCAAAATTTATATTAAACGACATGGTTATAACAGGGTTGAACTGCCTATTAATTGACTATTTAAAGTAAATTTCTGGTATTATTTATTCTACTCATCAGATTCAGAATATAAACAATTATTCTAGTTTTATATCAAATAGAAAATTACTGGTAGGTGTGGTCAACAGCTGGACAGTTCACCTTAATCATTTATACAATTTAACTTATGTTTCTATAAATAACTAATATTTCTTAGGGTGAAAATGTGCAAATTATTTTTTAGACATCACTATAAACCTATTCTAACTAGACAGTAATTTAATCTAAATCCATGACAGCCAGTTATGTTTCATATTAAAGAGAAAATCAGAAAAACCCCATTTTCATGATCAGGGCATAGGTGGCCCATTCATGACCATAATATAGTGGCCCATTCAGCCCCACCTATACTTCTGGAATATATTCAGGTTTTTTTAGTACATTAAATTCAAATAACATCTAAATACATCCTAAAATTAGTTTACAGATATGCAAAGACTTGCTAATACACATATCTGCAATGAAATAATAGATACTTTTTAGCTTATTTATTTTTACTGAAAAGGGAAAAAAAATTACTTTTCAATCAGATTCTTGACCAACCTACTCTAGTGGGAAAATGGCTTCTCCCAAACAATGGAAAATTTGATGAGTTTGGTAGAACAAATAGCTTCATCTATTGTTAGCATCTAAAATAATTTTATGCAAATACTTTTTCATATTGTTAATGGCCCATTCATTACCACTCTCCCCTATATTGTGCCTACTTGGATGAGTATATGAATTTTCCTGCAATAATTGCACCAGTTTTTTCATATGTTCTTTTTCAACTACAGAAAAGGGAATGTTGCAAGCATAAAACAACTTTGCAAAATTGTAAGTCTATTTTTTTTTTTTTTTTTTTGCAGAAGTTGTCTTGAAAATGAAGTTATCTATTTTAGAAGCACAAAACCTCTTTGGCTGTATAGCTAAATTCATATTGTCTCACAAAACTAAGGTACGGTCTTCTTTTTTTTTTCTGTAGCAGCAGAACTTGTTCCTTCAGTTTCCGTAACTCCTCCGACATTAATTTTTTCAGAATAAAACTGATTTATTTTTTGAATTGACACTTCTGCATCGGATGAATTTTCAACTTGCAGGACAAATTTATTGCATTAATTCAAGTGCTCACTGTCTTTCAATTTTCAAACTAACTTTTATCCCACAATGGATACTTGTGTCACAGGTTTTTTGTTTGTACATTCTTCAAATTCACTCCACTCTTTTGTCTTTTACTAGGCATTTTTAAAACTTTGAATTAAATTGAGATCTGTAATAAGAGATTATTATTATTTTTTTCAAAATACACAACTTTTATTTAATAATATGCTTTGCTTATTAATTTTAATAGCTGGTTATAATCCCAAATTTTTTAAAAAAGCAGCTTCATGCTCATAAGAAAAGTATTTTCAGAAACCATCATTCACATTGTTTACAGTGAGGGAAATGCAAACTGTATGTTAAGCATAAAATGCCAATATATTAATATTGTGTCATTTAAAACTATTTTAATATAAAATGAAGAATTGTATTTTTATTTAAAAAATAATTTAATAAAATATTAAAATTTTCTTTTCCTTTTTTAAAACTCTTTTCCCTTTGAAGAGAAGATAAGGTAATATAAATAATACATATTTTCTTAGAAATAGCAATCTGTGCCTTGCTTTTTTTTCTATACACACACACACATATAATTTTATTTTTAAGCAATTATAAGAGAAAAATTCTTACCTTTCCAAATAAACATCTAGAGACTAGACTTGTTCTGTGATGATTACTTCTTGAAAATTTTAGCTGTCAGATTAAAAAATATATCAGAGAAATACTTAGCTAACTCCTTTCTTCACCATCCAATGACGAAAATCAAAACTTTTTAGATAAAGTTGTAGTTACATTATATCTTACTTGTGTTGTTATAGAAAGTTTTGGTTTAGAAGATAAACCAATACCAAAATTTTAATTGTAGTATGTTTTGAGAGCATCTTTAATTTTTGTCTGTCTGTATCATTCTTTTTGATATCTTCATAAAATGGTATATTGTAAAAATAGCTTACAGAATAAACTCTTCAAAAGTCTAATTTTATTATTACAAGAAAGAAGATTGTTTAAATGAAAACCATCTCTAATAAATTAAAGATAACTAACAAACCTCTTTTGTGTATTTAGGCATGAAATTGTTTTCGAAGTAGTTTATGTTCTATATACAAACATCATGGTAAGTTTTGCATGTGTCATCATTCTACTTTACAGCATGCATAAGGTAACCATAACCACCATCAACAATGAAAACTTCAGTATTATTCAATTCATGTTCATGAACAGTGGCGAATTCACTAAAACAGTGTTAGAGTTAGGTTTTTTTTTTTTTCCTTCCAGAATACATAAACAGAGACAGAGTATGATAAAGAGGTAGATAAGAAAAATAAAGTAAAAGGTTGAAGAAAGTTTTTAATTAGATATTTAGAATAAGAAAAAAGTATTTTGTAAATTGTAAAACTTCCAATAAAGGCAACTTATTTACTGCAATGATAAAACTATTCTCATAACTACTGACAAAAAGTGTCAGTAACTTTGCTCTCACTGTACAGGTTGAATATTCAAAACTGAAAAGAACACCTGGGCCAACAACTTTGTAGAACCCTCTCCCATTCTTTTATGCCCTTGGTCCCTCCCACGCTCCAACCATCCTTGTCTTTATTATTTGGTCGAGGGACACCAACTTACGTAAGTCCTTGGAGAAATGGGATTAATGCATTGGGTCCATTTTCACTTACTTGAATTACATAACACCTGGACATATTTTGGGAAACTATTCACAAGTTTTTGATGAACCTGGTGTTTATAATCAAGTACAGTTCAAATCTCTGTCTAAAAGATCAAGATGACTTTTTGTGCAAGTGTATGGTGCATAAAATAAATGTAATAAAGTTGCTCTCTCATAAAGCGTAATTTCTAGTTTTTATTTATAAAACCTGTCGTAACTTTGTAACAAGGGATCATATCGACTTTCAAATGGTATCATTTGATTCAGCATTAAAAAATACAGGGAAAATGATTCCCTACTCGGCATAATTAATGAAAAGTTAAGTGTTTCAAATCCTCCTCCCCCAACAAAAAAATAATGGTAAAACAACTTTTTAATTTGAGGACTCATCGGATCTTCATTTGTAATGCCAAAAAAAAAGTTATTCCCAAATTTTCATGAAAATACGCAGTTGTTTATTGCTCAATTTTTCTATTTTCCCTGCACTATAGACTTATATACATAAATGCATGTGAATACACACAAATATATACATGGATACATGCACCACAGGAAATATTTGACATTAAGGGGGCTGGTCACTCAGCTTCAGAATTTTTCTCCGTAATGTTAAGTCTATGGACTTTTGATGCATTCATATATTTAAAATATCTTCTCAGAAAATTCATATTTGAAATATCTTTTTTCTGTGTACTCTTCTTAAAGGATGTTTCTTTTTTTCT
Organism: Maratus speciosus; assembly: GCA_963932465.1. Taxonomy (NCBI): domain Eukaryota; kingdom Metazoa; phylum Arthropoda; class Arachnida; order Araneae; family Salticidae; genus Maratus; species Maratus speciosus. The sequence goes on along the minus strand of OZ010787.1, from coordinate 509,152,782 downwards.
TAGTTTTCAAAATGTTTCTAAAATCTATGCTGAATTTAATATTTTATGTGTTAAAAATGGGCAAACTGTGAGTAAGATTTGAACACTTCATATAAAATTAATTCTATAATTTAGAAATATTTTGAGAACTAAGAAAAGAAGAGATCTTTTACAGGGTGTCTACAGAATCTGGAAATCAGGGAATCATGGAAAAATCAGGGAGGTTTATCAATCTGGAAAAATCAGGGAAAAGTCAGGGAACTTTGTAAAAATACTCAAAAATCAGGGAAATTTGTCTACATGCGAAATTATTTGCATTTTCACTTTGCCAACGAGACTGATTCATCTATTTTATATACCATATTTTTTCACATACTGATTAGTCTTTGCCAATATTTTAAAAAAGATGCACATGGTATGAGTTTTTTTATATTTAACGCAAATTAAGGTTATCAGATGTCCTCATTTTCTGTAGATAGCGCTTATATTGAAGGCAATTTACCCATTTTTCAAAATTTTAAATGATACATTAGCATAACCTGATCAGGCAGTCAGGCCTAATCCAATTAACTATCCTGTCAGATGTAGATAAGTCTTAGAATTGAATATTTTTCAGAAAATGAGGAAATTTTTCTAGTCTCCCTATATCCATTGGCCACTATATGAAGTTGTTACATTAGACTAAATTTTAGTTCAGATCTGTAAAACTGTCAACCAAATACTGAATGAGTATTAGGATTTTTTTTTTTTTTTCTTCCCAAACGAGCTATTAGCAAACTGAATAAGTGTGTTATATGGGGAATCGGCATGCATGAAAAAATACCGTATGTGTATTGATAAGAATAGAAATCAGGGAAATCATGGAAAAATCAGGGAACTTCTTTTTACAATTTCTGTAGACACCCTGTTTTAGGAAGAGCACATAAAAAAATAGAAGTTTAAAATATTAATTTCCCAAGGAGATATTTTAAATATACGAATGCATCAAATGCCCATAGACTTTACATTAGTGAGGCAGTGATGGAACAGCTGCGCCAATTGTTCCAATTGTGCCAAATCGTTAATGTTGTGCATTTCTGCGCCAAAACGATCATTTTTCAACAAAATTGCGCCCAACTGCGCCAATTCAATAATAATTCTTGAGCCAAATCGATCATTTTCCACCCGAATTTCGCCAAAAGATGCGAATTTGGTCAAAAAATCACGAAAAACACGCGATGTTTCTCAAATGATCACGAAATAAAAAGTGAATTTTAACAAAGGACTGCTAATTTCATCAAAAAACGAACAAAACGTGGTCAAAAGATCGCGAAAAAACGTGATTTCGTTAAAAGATCGCGAATAAAACGCAAATTTTGTCAAAAGATCGCAAAAAACACGCGAATTTCGTGAAAGGATCGCGAGAAAAACGTGAATTTTGTCTAAAGATCGCTAATTTCGTCAAAAAACGAACAAAACACGGTCAAAAGATCGTGAAAAAATGCTAATTTATTTAAAAAATAAAGAAAAAACTGCAAATTTCATCAAAAGGCCTCAAATTCGACAAAAGATCGGAAAAAACACGAAATTTTCGTCAAAAGATCGCGAAAAACACGCGAATTTCGTCAAAAGATCGCGAAAAACACGCAAATTTCGTGAGAGGATTGCGAGAAAAACGTGAATTTTGTCTAAAGATCGCTAATTTCGTCAAAATATGAACAAAACACGCTCAAAAGATCGTGATAAAATTCTAATTTATTAAAAAAAATAGAGAAAAAAACCACAAATTTCATCAAAAGTCCTCAAATTTCGACAAAAGATCGTGAAAAGCACGAAATTTTCATCAAAAGATCGTGAAAAGCACGAAATTTTCATCAAAAGATCGCGAAAAACACGCGAATTTCGTCAAAAGATCACGAATAACATGCGAATTTTGTCAAAGGATCGCGAGTAAAAACGTGAATTTTGTCAAAAGAGCGCTAACTTCATCAAAACACGGTCAAAAGATCGCGAAAAACAAACGAATTTTGTCAAAGGATCGCGAGAAAAAACGTGAATTTTGTCAAACGATCGCTAATTTCATCAAAAAACGAACAAAACGGGGTCAAATGATCGCGAAAAAACGCTTTTTGTTAAAATAACGCAGGAAAAAATCCCGCAAATATCATCAAAAGAGCGCGAATAAAACGCAAATTTCGTCAAAAGATCGCGAAAAACACGCGAATTTCGTCAAAGGATCACGAAAAAAAAAAAACGTGAATTTTGCCAAAGGATAGCTAACTTCGTCAAAAAACGAACAAAACACTGCCAAAAGATCGTGTAAAAACGCTACTTTCGTTAAAATATCGCTAAAAAAAACGCAAATTTCATCAAAAGGTCGCAAAAAACGTGCGAATTTCGTCAAAAGATCGCAAAAAACACGCGAATTTTATCAAAGGATCGCGAAAATAATGTGAATTTTGTCAAAAGATCGCGAGAAACTGCAAATTTCGTCAAAAGATTTCGAAAAACACGCTAATTTCGTCAAAGGATAGTGAAAAACTGCAAATTTCGTCAAAAGATTTCGAAAAACACATTGATTTCAACAAAGGGTCCGAAAAAAATGCGAAAGTCATCAAAGGATTGCGAATTTTGTGAAAGAGTTGTGGAAAAAACGCGACTTTCGTTAAAGAATCGCAGAAAAAAACATGACTTTCGTCAAAGAATTGCAGAAAAAATGTAAATTTCGTCAAAGAATACCAAAATGATGTTTTGATGCTCCAAAATGTTATTTTCTGCTCCAAAATGAGCCTTTTTGCTGCTCCAAAATAGTTATTTTCTACTCCAAAATAGTTATTTTCTGCTCCAAAATGAGATTTCATTGTGTTACTGGCGTCTTTATATCCCTTCATTTTAAAGTTTATGCGAAGTTTACCACTGTAATTTGTGAATATAGTTTTTCTATTCTGGAATTTTTTTTGTTTTAGAAAAAATAATTCTACACTATTTATGGAAAAAAAATTCAAGTTATCGAGGGATGAGGCAAAAAAGTTCGTCAAACCAAGGATTTTTTTTTCTTAACATTGCGTGTATGGGAAATTTGAAGGGAATTTTTTTTCTTAGAGATAAAATTGTGAAATCAAGGTTAGACTGTATTTTCTTTTTAAATGTTTTAAAAAAAAACTGCCATCTATTACTGTATTTTACAAGTATTATTGAACTTATGAGATTTACATATTGGTGGCACCGATAGTTCAAAAATCGAGTAAATCACAAATCAAAGTCAGGGTGGGAGAGCCATTAGTAGTTAAATAGTTTATTAATAAAATGAATTAAATCAGGTATCAGGAGCAGTTAATCATTAAACTTTCCAGTCATTAAACATTTCTTCATACCACAAATTCTCTGTTTAAAACAGAGCCAAGATATTCCCATGCTGCTTTTCTGGTTGCAGAGTCAAGACTAACCTATGGTTTCATCATTACAAATTCTCTGTATGTAACAGAGCCAAGTTACATATGTTCTCTGCTTGGTTGCAGAGTCAAGACTGACCTTTTCCTAAAAGATACATATTATACAAAAAAATAAAAATAAAAATTACAATATGCTGATTATAAATCTTCTGCAATTACTTCAATATTAATATCATAAACCACATTAAATCAGCTATAAATTATTATAAATAGCTATAATATTCATTTAAATGACATCAAGTAATTATTAAACTAATAAATCTATTTAAATGATACCAAAATGAATATAACTCAAAGTTATATCAAGAAATCATAAAGTCATTAAATTACCAATAAATCATCATCAAGAATTTAAAATTATTCGAAAAGCTAATACATCTATTAAAATGACCTTGAAATCATAATATTACTCATAAATACTGATCAAGAGTCAGGATTATAAACAAATTTGATTTTCTGTCAGAAGAAATCAATCAGTTTTATAATTATGTTTCATAATACTAGGTTGAGCAAAAAGTTCTGAGAAATTTGTGAAAGTTGCATTGTTATGCGCAAAATAACAATGAAAGCAACAAGGAATATTATTCAAAGTAGAGGCCATCATAGTCCACGACTTTCTTCCATCGTTCCATATACCACTAGTACTCCTGTATACATTACAAATTCTGGAAACTATAAAATTAAAAATTTCCCAGAACTTTTTGCTCAACCTAATAAATGATAAGGGTGATTCTGTGGAGAGTGTCACACACGTAACGCAGGCTTTAATTTGCATTTATTCAATTATTTATTAAATTTTAATGTTAATTCTGATTTTAAGTGTTATGGTAAATAAGTTATTAGCATATTTTTAAATTTAAATGTGTGGCAATAAAACTCACAGAAGTATATCATTTAATTTCATTACTCAAAATGTGCTTTTTTTCTACTTCAGAAAAAAAGCACATTTTGTGTATGAAATTAAATGATATATTTCTGTGAGTTTTACTTACACACATTTAAACTAAAAAATATGTTAATAACTTATTTACCATAACACCTAAAATCAGAATTAACATTAAAATATAATAAATAATTGAATAAATGCAAATTAAAGCCTGCGTTACGTGTGTGACTCTTCGCATGGAATCGCCCATAAACAGACTTAAATTATAAAAAATAAATTTGATTTCTTCTTCAAGGGCATTTACGCCAAAACACATATAATGAAAGAAAAAATAATATCAGGAATATACTGAATAGCTCTTTTAGATACTGAATATTCAGCTCACAGATAGACAAATTGTTAAATATTTGGTTAGCTAAAATAGTATTTGGCTGACTGGATTCAGAGGAATACCGAATATTTGACTGATTACTCCTATATTTTAAGTTCATGGTTTAAAGATATTAAAAGTTATAATTTCAGTACAATTGAATATCATACTTAAGATCAATTCCTTATCACCAGTAAACTTTGCTACACACACATTCACATCCACAAAAATCAGTTTTCAGTTATTTAACTTAATCAAGACTTTTGTCATTAAATTTTTTAAATAAAAAAAAAATTAATAGCTGTAACTCTTGGATTCCACTCTAAATTAAAATAAATGAGTATATAATCTTCTTAGATATCAGAATAATTGCTTTAAAATATAAGATAATTTTTTTTTTTCTAAACAGTTATGGATTTTTGAACCCTTTCTCTTTGTTTTCACCAACTGAGACTGAATAGAAGGAATTAGAAAAGTCTGGAAGAAACTTAAAGGAAAAACTAATCCATTAAAAATGGTCAAACTCAACAAGAATAGTTTTCCTGCTCTTGCTTATTTAGAGAGGAAAGTTTTTAAGTGTACCAGCAAGCAGTTTCTGAAATATGTGATTATTTTAAGAAGTCAAAAATATGTGAATAAGCAAGAAACATTGATATTAGACAATATTGAGGTACTTGCATCATAACATGCTTGTTGAATTATTACTATTGATTAAAAAAATAAATAAATGAGCAATATATGTAAAGCTGGCTTTAGAGTAGTGCAAGGTTGGGAAACTACTTGGAATGCTAAAAATTAAGGGGCATGTAACTTGCAAAATTCTTGTTTAAAACATAACAATTTCTATAGAAGATTGTATGAGCACTGCAAAGAAACAAAAGAAAAACCCCTTGCCCACTGCATTGTGGCCACTAAAGCTGTCCTCTTATAAATATTGTCATTAATAATTTTCTTAAGTATCGCTTTTCAAACCACAAAATCAGTAATATTTAAGAACATTTATTTACATATGTTTCAATTTCTTAATTATTCTGTATTAATATCTCAGTTTATTCACAATTAGAAATAGAAGTTATGTAGGAATTTTGTTCAATATTTTTAAAGGGTTTTCTTTACATATTCAGTTTGTCTGAATATTCTGATATTTGGCCGAACTGGATGTTTTGATATTTGGTAGTATGGACAAATACTGAATATGTTCACACAGGAAAATCCATAGTACAATGTTGCATAATAGACACATTTATTTTTCAAAAGTGAATTAAAATGTGCATAAGTAGTGCTTAAAATAGTTCATAACAAGACTGCTTCATTTGAACAAATTTATAGCTGTTTCAAAAAATTTTAAATTGCAATCCATAGTGTATACTTGCCTTGTGACTTTGAATTTCACGGGGTGAGTGTTTTATGCAGTTTATATATGATTTTATTGGCATATTTGTCGTTAAAAATGTCAAATGAAAATAAAATAATTGTACTTTGAGTGAAAAGACTTTTTAAGCAAATAGTTTATTTTCCACTCATAGCCAATAAAAATAAAATCGTTTTGTTGTCAGATTTCACAGCTCATTGACACAGCATTCAACTAGATAGATAACAACCAAAAATTTAAATTTTCTTGACTTGAACATACTTTTGGTGTTTCCAGCCAATGTACAAATGAAAAAATAAGACACTGCTTTAGTCTGTAAATTAAATCATTTACAAAGCACACAAACTTAACTAAGTAAGTTAATGTTAAAACAAAATAGAAATTCTTTTTAAATTTTTTCTCTTTTTGGCAACTTGTGTTTTAGTGTCTTGCTTGGAACAAATGTTGTTGTATTTTTCACTGCTGGTTTTTTTTTTTTTTTTTTTGCTTTTTGTGCTAAATTTTGGCTACTTGGGATGACATTACTTTTTCGGCACCCAAGCAAACTCTTTCATTTTGTAGGTTGTGGTGAAGGAGTAGGAGTGGCAAGGGCGAGAAATGTTTCTTTAAAAGATCTTCCCGGTGAACTGCCAGTTTCTTGTGCTTAGGATATTTCCAGGAACACTTCATTAAGCAGTGTTATCCACTTATCCCAGACAATTTTTCCTTTCATAATAATTCATGATGTAATTTCTCATCTGCACTGTTAGAGCCCATAAAAGTCTACGTATTTGCTTTTCCAGGTCTACCACTGGTCAAACTGGATGCATGCAAAACCTGCTTTCACCTATGGTAGCATGTTTGTGTAGAAATTTAATGCACGTTGATTTTAACGAATAAATGTACACTATGGTCGGTGTCTAGAAGTGATTAGTCCAGGCAGATTCTTGAAGGAATCTTAAACTTTAATGCTCTTGATTATGTGGGTGAAATATTTACAGATGGGGTATTTACATTTAGATTAAACATGATAATTATAACTGGCCGGCAACATTCCACCGTGACCCGGTATTCGGTCGAACAGCGACGTTTCAACACGTCTGCTCTCACGAGCAACCAACAGTCAACTCTATCTTTTCACAATAGTTTCTGTAAATTCAGCACTTTTTTTCGTTGACTCAGAGGTTGGGGTGGATCATCCCGAGCCTCATTTAAGAATGTGCTATGCTTTGCAGTACAGAGTTCAAACTCTGTCACCACAATTCGGCCTACCTGACAGGCCTGGGTCCTCCCAGTCACCCATCTACTCTATATACCTGACTGGTACTGGACTACTTTTTCCAGAACGTATATTATACACACAAAAAAATTCACAAACAATATATAAAACAAAATAGTAGTAAAATCAGTCACTAAATACTGATGATCAAAAGTTTTCAGTCCTTGACCAATATTTTTAGAGTTAGAAAAATAATAAAGTTTTTCTGCTTGTCACTTCGAAGCAGTTCTTTTCCACAGTTTATTCATAATAGTAATAAAAAAAAAGATATCAATAATACACAGTTTAAAAAAATATATATAAAAAACACAAAAATCACTTAAAGCATAAGTATTTCGTCTTAGACAGTAGAAGTCCAAGGCTTCATGTGATCTGCAGCCGTTGAGGTCGTATTTGGACCCTCATGGTGTCCAACTTTGCTCACGTTATAGCAATCGTTTCTTTTTACTGCAGTAATCTCATAGGGACCAAGAAACTTAGGCTTTAGTTTGGTACCTGTCCCAAACTGTGTTTTTTGAATGGCCACCAAATCACCGAGTTTATATGTATTGGCCTTTTTTCGCTTTTTGTTATATGTTTTCACATTTTCCTGTTGTATTTTTAGTATGTTTTGCTTAGCTATTTCTCTATTCGAATTTCTTTCCGATATGAACGAATTTAATTCCTCATCATCTAACAGTGTTTTGATTTGTAGATCAGTTTTCTGCCGTAATTTCGTTCCCGTCAGCAATTCAAAAGGTGTAAATTTTGTACTCCTCGATACGGTACTATTCATGATGCATTGCACGGGTGTGACAAATTTGTACCATTTAGTGGGGGTCTTCTACGCTAAGTTTTGCTAAAATGGGGATAAGAATTCGGTGCATTCGCTCTATTTGACCATTCCCTCTAGGTATCCCTGTTGTTATGGGAATATGCTCTATGTTCTCTTCCTTACAATATTTCTCAAAATCAGCAGAGGTAAATGCTGGTCCTTTATCGGTAATGATTCGCGATGGATTTCTGAAAATATCATGTTGTCTGGTCAACTTATCGATGACTTCTTTAGCGGCTGTAGTTTTAACGGGGTATAGCCAAACAAATTTAGTAAATGCGTCCACAACGGTAAAAATGTGATTGTAATTTTTATTTGTAGAAGGCATGGGACCAATGTGATCGATATGATAGGTCTCGAGGGGCATATTTTGTTTGGGGATCGGGTTTAACAGACCTTCTCCTTTTCCTTGCTTGTTATTGCAAAGTATACACTCTATGCAGTTGGCAATGACACTTTCAATTTGCTTTCTTAATTGGGGTATAAAATAATTTTCTTTTAAAATAATTTGTTTTAGCCACTGCGTAATGACCTTTGTTATGAACATCGCGTATTATTTCCTTTTGCATATTGGTAGGAATCAGCAGAAGTTCTCTATCATTTTCATATTTGTATACGATGTCGTTTCTTATAAAATATTCTGAACTTTCATTTTTTCCAATTAACTTTTTTATCGCTTGTATGTGTTCGTCTTCTTGTTGTGCATTCTTTATTTTTAATATTAATTCATCCTGTGATCGGGTAACTATTAGAACTGTATTTCTACTCAATGCGTCTACATGTTTCATTTGGGATCCTGATCGGTGGGCAATTTCATAATCAAATTCCTGTAAGAATAGAGCCCATCTTGCTACTTTTGGCATAATGTCTTTTTTGTCCATTGTCTTTTGAAACGCAGAACAACCTGTCACAATTTTAAATTTCGTGCCTAGTAAATAGTTTCAGAATTTTTTAACCGATTCTATTACCGCGAGTGTTTCCAATTCGTAACTCGAGTATTTTGCTTGACTAGGTGTAGTTTTACGGCTCATGTAATGAATAGGATGTAAGTTTTTGTTTTCATCTTCTTGTAGTAGGACACTACCAAAACCTATGGCGCTTGCATCGGTGTGCAATTCTAGTCTAGCGCCTTTTCGGAATGTATGCAATACTGGGGGGTTAACTAGTTTTTCTTTAAGAGTCTCAAAAGCTTGTTTTTCGAGGATTCCAAATTTAAATGTATTTCCCGCTTTTAATAAATCACTTAAAGGTCTCGCTATAGTGGCATAATGTGGGATGTATTTTCTGAAATAAGAAGTTAAACCCAGGAAACTGTGCAATTGTTTAAGGGTGCGGGGTTCAGGAAAATTCTTTACTGCCAAAGTTTTGGCTTCCGAGGGCCTTGTAGTTCCGTTTTCAATAATATAGCCTAAAAATTCAATTTTCCGTTTAAGGAATTGGCATTTTGCAAAATTAAATTCAAGCCCGCAATCCGATGTAACTTCTAGGACGTGTTTCAGTTTTAAAAGCGCTTCTTCCTCAGTCTTCGCAAGTACTATGACATCATCTAAGTAAACTAATATTACTTTTTCTTTAATTAACTGTTTAAAAACAGCTTGAATATATCTCTGAAAATTCTGCGGGCCAATCGATAATCCGAATGGAAGCTTTAAATATTCGTACCGGGAGTTATGCGTGACAAATGCTGTATATTTCCTACTCTCCTCTGCTACGTCTATATGAAAAAAACCATTTTTTAAATCCAATGTAGTGAAAACTTTCGCTTCCTCAATGTTATCTAAAACATCCTCTATTCTTGGCAAAGGAAAATTATCTTTAATTATTTTTTTATTGAGGGGTCTATAGTCAACACACAATCTCCAGGAATTATCTTTCTTTTTCGCTAACACAATAGGCGATGCATAATTAGAATTACTCTCCGTTATAATTCCCATTTCCAACCATTCTTGTATTTGTTTGTGTACAAATTCCTGTTCTGGATATGCTAACCTACGCGGTCGTTGCACAATCGGAACATCATCACTTAATATTATATTTACTTTTAACTCTGTATCCTTAACCTTGTTTGGCTTATAATTAGTGATCAATTCCGTTAACTCTTTCTTAATAGTGTTGTTTGTAATATGGTTTAGCTCAACTTCCTGAAAATTAGAATTAGCTGTCTCAGCTAAATAAATATCTGTGGTTTTTGCTGAGTCTAACTGTGGGACAGAACACTGTTCACTTTCCAACAAACCATTTTTATCAGAGCTTAATTGCATGTTTATTTTTTCACTAAAGTTGCAAGCTCTTTCATTTTGATTAGTTTGCTCCTTTCTCACCAATTCAGCTGTCGCAATCGTTTTTCCTATCGTGGGATTGTTTTTCTTTTCTGACCGCAACATTGCATGAAATTTGGGTGTGACATAGATGACGCGTCTGGTTTTTGTCATGATTGTTTCTTGCGGGAAAGCAGTGACGTAATTCACCCTAACTTCCTTCAACTTTCGTTTCCCTGTAATTTGCAATCCTTTTTCTGACATATTGAAATTTACCTGTTTCAAAAAGTTATTTCCTAAAATTATAGAATGGCTCAATTTTTTTACGACACATAAATCTGCATTCACTGTGTAACCATCTATTTCAATTTTTACGGTCGTAAATTCTGTGGGTGTAATTTGACTACCACCAATACCTGATAAAACCAAGTCATTTTCATGCAATTTAGGGCATCCCAGGGCTGTATAAGTATCGTTGCTACACATATTGACGTCACTTCCTGTATCTATTAAAGCATCTATATTTTTCCCTAAAATCCCCACGCTTTATATTATTTTATCAACCGGATTTGAGTTATTGCTTACGGCAGCATTTGCATTTTTAGGAGAATTATTTGTATACTGGTCAGACCTGTGGCCAGGAATTTTATACTTCCAGCAGACCGGACTTTCTTTTTTTCGGGGGCAATCCCTAAAACGGTGGGAAAGGTCATTGCAATTGAAACAACGGATTTTTGTATTTAAATTCTTTTGGGGGGTAGGTGTGTAGTTTTTCTCATATGGTACGCGACTAATGTTATTTCGATGGAACGCTCTATTATTTTCACTACCTTGACGTTTTCTAAATTCCGTGTTTGAGGGCTTAATTTCAGTTTTCCGTAAGTTAATTCTGGCGGTTTCAAAATCATCCAATTTATTGGTCAAATCTTCTACACTCGTAATTTTTGGCAATTCGTCACAAAAGTGTTCCTTCATTTCTAGGGACAATTTTCGCCTAATCTGGTCAATGATTAAAATATTTTTAAACTCTTCGAACGTTGATATGTGTAATCCCAATAACCATTCATTCAGAAAATTTGCGATTTCGAATGAGAAATCTTTCCATGACGCTGAATTTTGTTTTCTATGTAAAAAGAATTTTTGCCTGAATTGCTCTGGTGTAAGTTTGAAACGTCTTAAAAATATTTTCTTTACACAGTCGTAATCATTGGATAGTTCTTCACTTTCCTGATTTATTAAACTAACAATATCAAGCGGTAACAGTGCCAACAGATTGTAACCCATTCATCTTTTCCTATCCCAAGACGCTTTGCTTGCCGTTCGAAAAGGGTTAAGTAAATGCTAATTTCTTCCTCATTATTATATCTATTTAGCAATTTTAGAACATCGGAACCCTTTCCGGCGATTGTAGATATTGGATTATGCAATTGGGTATTTTGTGTATTTTCCAACTCAAAATCGCGATTTTCGATTTCTTTTTGTTGCAACAATTTCTCTTTCTCTTCCCTCTCGCTTATAATCCCCGCTAGCAAATTTTTTACTAAATCCTCATTATACCCTTCGGATTTTAAAATTAAATCAGTCGGTTGACTTTTATTAGCACCATCTGGAGGACTTAAACCTAACTCGATTACTGCAGTAACCAGATCGATCTTTTTAGACCTTATTAAGTGTGCCATAATTATATCTAACCAATTAACACATAAAATAAAACATTTCAATATAAATCAGTAATATATAAGCACCCGATAAATCAAATATATCTATATATATAATAATATTAACAGTTTTCTAAAACAGACTTACTTTGTACCTGATATTTCCACAAAAAAAAAATAAATATATATATATTTTCTTCACAATATAACAATACAAAAAATAATAATTATTGAATACCAAATTTATAAAAACTTGCTTCCCTCTAAATATTCTCACAGAATATATATTCCTTTCTTTTCACATAAAAAAATAACAAGATAAAAAAAATGATATCTTTAAAACACTTTTCTCTGAAAGAAGCAAAAAATAATCATGTATTTCATTAGGAAGCAAAAAAAAAAACCACCTTCCTATATTCGCAGACACATTGAATAAATCACTTTCCAAAAAAAAAAAACTTCATTAAAGAAAAATATTCTTTTTCTTCTGGCGTATACAAAAAATCACCGTACACCTTTTATTAACACAATTCAAGCATTTATGGGGAACAATAAAAAAAAACACTTCCCCATTTTATCACAAGAAAAGAAGCAGCTGAAATTGGGTCAATGTATATTTCTTCTCGCAGAGACAGACTCGAAAATTTTGTCACACTTTTTTTATCAGCACTCAGAATTCACGATGATCACAAATGATTCATCTCACAGAACCACAGAACATGCTCACTTCTATCCTTTGATGAAATAAATACCCAGTTGAAAATCAGACTTTCTTCATTCATTAACGGACTTAATCGACGTACAAGACAGAAACGACTTGACTCTTTTTCTCTTTTTATCTTTCCTCCTGCATGAGAATTTTCCTTTTTCTTTTTTCTCTTTCTAGTAATTCACAGAACATTCGATGAAAGCAACTTTTTTCCTTTCCTTTTCAGAGCATCATTCAACTTAAGGACATCAGAATTTCTTTAGACATCAGAAAATTTTTCGTACACGTTAAATCCACACATCCACACTTTGCATGTAAATATCCCAGTCGACAGTCCCCAATCTGTAGAAATTTAATGCACATTGATTTTAACGAATAAATGTACACTATGGTCGGTGTCTAGAATTGATTAGTCCAGGCAGATTCTTGAAGGAATCTTAAACTTTAATGCTCTTGATTATGTGGGTGAAATATTTACAGATGGGGTATTTACATTTAGATTAAACATGATAATTATAACTGGCCGGCGACATTCCGCCGTGACCCGGTATTCGGTCGAACAACGACGTTTCAACATGTCTGCTCTCACGAGCAACCAACAGTCAACTCTATCTTTTCACAATAGTTTCTGTAAATTCAGCACTTTTTTTCGTTGACTCAGAGGTTGGGGTGGATCATCCCAAGCCTCATTTAAGAATGTGCTAGGCTTTGCAGTACAGAGTTCAAACTCTCTCACCACATTTGTAGTGAATTCTTCCATCAATTTGAAGTACTCAATGACCATGAATGGGTCTATGCTTCTTTTATGAGCAACCTGCACAACTTCGATTCTTCTGTGAAAAGTTAAACTGGTGAAGTTGTTGTTCATGGGTATTGTTTCTGAGAAATATTTCCTTAAGTTGTTTTCTTTGACATAGTCACTAATTGCCAGCAAAATTTCTTTTTTTGATAGACCAAAACCCTATATTTTCATAGTCTAGATAAATTCATCAGGCTTAGACTTCATGAAGTAAAAAGGAGTTATGCTGTGGTTTCATGTCCTGTTGTCCAAGTAGCCTTTTAGAGGTCTTGCAGGTATACCATAGTAGTGAGAAGCCTTTGTTATATTCACCTCTTTATTTTTAATAGCTGATGACAATGTACTTTGAAGTTGTTTTGGTGTGTGAGTCTGTTGTTTTTCTAGTATTTACAAATCATTTTCCCCAATAGAATTAAAAAAAAAAAAAAAAAAAAAAACCCACATTGAGAAACTCAATAATAATAATTAAAAAAATCCCTAAAATCCCATTAATAATTCTTAAATATAAATGTCTATTTCCAGTATATTTAGTTAAATATATGGATTTTTAATTGAAACAGTCTGCAGTTCTTTACTATTTTGATATAGTGTTCCTGTTAGACATTTTTTAAGGGATGCTGCAGACTGCTCTCCTCCTTTTTCAAAGTGACAATACACCCTGCCCTTTTTAGAAGTGAAAAATGTACCCTGTCCAATCCAGCATCTATTTTTCTCTTTGTAATTATTTTATACCCCCTTTTTAATGTAGAATACAGTTTAAATATCCTAAAAAAGACCAGCAATTGGACAACATATTATGATTTCTTTCAGATCAAGCTGTTTGTTGTTCTGTAATTCAATATGGAATATAAACAGCAAGCACAAATAATCCAGTTGGAGCAAAAGCATCTTTTTATTCAATAAGGATGTGCCCTTTTGATAAATCCTTTCTTCTTCTTTTAAAAATGTGAACTCTAAATATAAATTACCGTTAACTCTAGAAAAAAAAAAGGACTGGCGGACCAGGAATTTTTTTAAAAAAGGTACACTATTCTCAAAAAAGGCACGTAAAACCTTGTTCACAAAATATATTTTGAATTTTTTTGTCGTTTTTTATCAGTAGAATTTTGTGTACTTTCCCATGACCGATTGAATTTCATGATTTCTCTCGCTCTTGACTGATGAATTTTGCTATTTTTTCCCCCACAATCGATCGACGAATTCAGCATTTTTTCTGCAACTGACTGAAGAATTTCATGATTTTTTTTCCTCACAATAGACTGCCGAATTTCACGATTTTTCTTCCGTGACTGATTGACGAATCTCGCAATATTTTAACCCCTTGATTGTTTCGTAATGTTTGGAAAAATCTTTGATTTTTTTTTTAAATTCACACACATTTTCAAACTCCTACAAATTCTTAAAATTAAGCATTCTGTTCTTAAAATAAAGCTTGTGTGCTGCCATCTATTGAGTGCTGCATTTAAAATAATCCTGAAAGGGACAAAATCAAAGAAGAAACTGTAATATATTAGTTAAAGTTATGAGCCTGTGAAGGTTACGGATGCGACAAAATTTGTTAACAAATGACTGCCTGTGAACGTATTGGGCGTGCTGATTAAGGGGTTAAAGCAACAGACTGAAGAATTTATCGATCGACTGTCAAATTTTGCAGTTTTTTTCAACTACTGAATGGCTATTTTCGTAATTTTTTTCCTGCAACCAATTGACAAATTTTGAGATATTTTATTTCTACTGATTGTCAAAATTTGAGTTTTCTTTCTTGTGACCGATTTGCGAAACTCATATATTTCTTTTTTTTCATATAGTTGATGGATGAATTTCATTTATTCTTTCCCATACACCTAAATAGTTGGTGAATTTTCGGATTTTTTCCCACGACTTACTGGCAAAACTACCGGCAGGAGTTTTTTTTTTTTTTCCATGCGATTGATGGACAAATTAGTAATTTTTTTTCTCATGACCAATTGAAGAATTTTGCGATTTTTTTTTTTTTTTTTTCTCCATAACTGTCTTCTGAATTTCTCTCTTTTTCTTTTAAATTCCCACAGACGATTGACAATTCATGATACTGTCCCGCGACCAAATGATAAGATTTACATTTATTTCCTGCGATCAATGGACATATTTTGAGTTTTTTCCTCCGCAAACATAAAAAGAAATTAATCAAAAAGGCGTTTCAAATATGGTAACAAAGGACACCTGAAGCATTACACTTGTTAAAAATGGCCGCCAGGTACATACACTAGTTAAAGCAAGCTGCCGAGAGCATAGACTAGTTAAAAAGGGCCACTGGGTGCATAAACTAGTTTAAAAGGGCTTCTGGGTACTGCACCTTGTCAAATTGGCCTGAAGCCAACACTTACATTATTTTCACAAAAAACTGCATATAAATGCTTCTAGAAGTACCATATTTCTACAAGATTTTTCACTTGCCCCATCTTGTAAATAGCTGGGGCAAGTGCACACAAGTGGTTTCATTCTAAATTATACATAGTTCTATTTATCTATATGTAGATTAAATCATTAACATTTATGGATTTACTTTCCACACTGAAAAAAAATCCCTCTAAGAACTTCCTCCACACAACTCTTGACCAATGACCTGTCAACTCGACTATCGAGTAGACACTGACCATGCACACAGAGGAGCAGGGATGATTCTATTATGAATTTTCCAAAAATTTAAGTCGTTTGGTTCCGAAATTTTTTTAAATCCTCAGTCCGAAAATTCGGACATAAAAAAAATATCATGAATTTCAACAAATAATTGCTTGGGGGAAAAAAAAAAATTCTTCAACAGTTTGCAGAAAAAATTACAGGATCATGGAAAACAAATGCAAATTTCGTCAAAGAATCGCGCAAAAAGAAGTGATTTTTGTCAAAGGATCGCAAAAAAAACAGACATTTTGTTAAAGGATTACGGAAAAAATGCAAATTTTGTTAAAGGATCATGGAAAAAACATGAATTTTGTCAAAAGATCACGGAAAATCACAAATTTCGTCAAAGAATCGAGAGAAAAAATGCAAATTTCTTCAAAGAATCGCGAAAAAAAAAAAAACCTGGTGATTTCATAACATGATCACGGAAAAAATGTGAATTTTGTCAAAGGATCATGGGGGGGGGGGGGGAGGGGGAACTTGCAAATTTCATCAAAGATTTGTGGGAAAAAAAAAAAACATGAATTTCATCAAATGATTGCGGGAAGAAACACCAATTTCACCAAAAGATCGCAGGGAAAAAAGCAAATTTCGTCAAAGGGCAGCGGGGGAAAAAACTCATAATTAGTGCCAGGTGGGATCCCCCCCCCCCTCCTCTGCTGTAACCTTTTAGAAAATTTGCTGTGAATTTCTGAATTATTTTTCTACTCAGAATCACCCCTGCAGAGGAGTGCACCAGCGTAGAAACAAAATAATGAACTAACACGGCTTGAAAGTTATAAAGGCCTGCTTATGAAATAATATTTCTGTTAGTGTCACTTTTTCATAAAATCATAAAAGACCTATGTGCTAAGCGTGGTGTATTCTTTCTCCCATGTACCTACTGAATATTTGGTGCAGCCCTAAAAAATATATATTTCTATGAAAATTGTTTCAATATAACCTCATATGAGGTTTCAATGCATGAGAGGGTTAAATGTATATTTTTCCCTGGTTGAAATATCTATTTAAAATTTTACTGAAAATCATCGCACGTTAAGGTAGGCAAAAAAAAAAGTATGGACTAAAGCAGAAATGTTAGTAAAATACATTAAGAGAAAAAAGGTTTTTCTTTTATGTTCTTTTATGTATATTCTTTCTTTATGTATATATATATATATTTGAAGTGTTTACCTTTTGAACAATATTTCTTTTAGTCTTAATAAACATAATTAATTTCTTTTTTTTTTCTTTAGGTTTCAACTGTTCAGCATTGTAAGTTTATTGCGAAACAGCACCGAAAATTGGCGATATGAAGCAATTAAAATAATAAAACTTTGTAAAAAATCACCATAAAATAAAAACAATACATAGGACACGCTTCAAGCTAAAAATGTAAGAGCTCGTCATCAGCTACAGTAAACACGTGTTCGTAAGTGGACAAGGTCAAAAATGAACTGAAAGGTAGAGAATGTTGCAAAGAATGCAACAGATGGCGCTAGCTGAAAGGAGCACATGCAGAAGAGAAAAGTGTTGCCAAAAAGATAGAAGAGAAATTGATAGGGAAAAAATGAAATAAAAGAAATAAACAAAATTAAAATTAAATAAAAGAAGTAAATTAAAAATATAAATAATAATAATAAATAAAGAAGAAAAAAACAAGAAAAAAAAAGGGCCTTGTGTATATTCAAACTGACAGAATAAATGTGACTCAGTTTTATTTAAATTGTATTTGCTTGCAACACTTATCTTTTAGAATTCCAAGCCCAGTGATAATTATCAAAACTTGTTTCAAGCATGTTGAATCTTATGGCTGAGTATCTCCAAAATAAAGGTGGTTTCATTTCGACCATTAAAATGTTGTAATTTTTTTCAAGTTGGAGCTGCATCAAAAAGAGAAGAAGCTATTAGAATAAAATTAAACTGTTATAAATAGATTTCAGAAAGTATTTTGAAGATTTCATTTTATTTTTATTTCACTGAATGCTTAATAAAGAGTGAACATCACCAAAAGGTCATAGTTCTACTTAATGTCAAGAATTAAAGCTCATCTTGGACCAAGTTATTTTTTTTACTATTACAGCTAGTTCTAAACACAAAGTCCTGTGTTGAACAACGAAGGAGAAAAGTACAGCATGAAATTATTTGTAATGTGAAGTTTAATTTTGTTATTTAATATTTTGTGTATGTGTATAAGAATGTGTCTGATGTTGGATATGAATATTAAATCAGTTTTTCTGTTGAATCGTCTTCAATCTTGTAAACTAAGATTTAGTTGAAGGATGCTTAATGTGAATTCTTGAGCACTGAAAGTTGTATAAATTTCTTTTGGAAGAGAAATTTTCTAATGTATTTATGTATGTATATAAAATGTTTTTTAAATGAAGAAAATATTGCCTTTTCCCTTGGTTTTTTGAGATATTGAAGTTAGATCTTCTTAGCTCAGTGTGTCTCTTATTGCTAACCAAGAGATTCCTAAATTGTTAGTTTTACAGGTATGCATAGCTGCCAACTCTTCCGATTTTTTCAGAATTCTTCCGAAAAATCGGCATTTTTTCCGATTTTACGCGCGTAATGCGCTTTCTTCCGCTTTTCATCATTTTCTTCCGATTTTTGCCCTTTTCTTACGCTTTTTACACGAGTTTCGTCAAAGGATCGTGGGTAAACCCGAAATTTCGCCGAAGGTCTGCGGTAAGATGCAAATTTTGTCGGAAGATTGCGTAAAAAACAAGAATTCCCCCAAAAGAGCGCGTAACAACACTATTTCCGTGAAAAGATCGCGTAAAAACGTGAATTTCTTTTAAAGGATCGCGGAGAAAACACGCGTTTCGTGAAAAGATCGTGGGAAAAACCCAAATTTCTCCGACAGATCGCGCAAAAACCGAAATTTCGCTGAACGATCGCGGGAAAGACGCGAAATTCGTCAAAAGATTGCGTAAACAACGCGTAGGGGTGATTTTGGTCCGAATTTTCCGAAAATTAAAAAAAAAAAAATCGGCCACCAATTCGAAAATTCGGATGTAAAAAATATTGCGAATTTCGACATCTTCGCCGAAAAAAAATAATTTTGTCAATCGTTTGCAGAAAAATCGCTACTTTAGTCAAAAGATCGCGAAAAAACGGGAAATTTCGTCAAAAGATCGCGAAAAAACGGCAAATTTCGTCAAAAGATCGCGAAAAAACGCAAATTTCGTCAAAAGATCGCGAAAAAACGGCAAATTTCGTCAAAAGATCGCGAAAAAATGGCAAATTTCGTCAAATGATCGCGAAAAAACGGTAAATTTCTTCAAAAGATTGCGAAAAAAATGGCAAATTTCTTCAAAAAATCGCGAAAAAACGGCAAATTTCGTCAAAAATACGCGAAAAAAACAGCAAATTTCGTCAAAAATACGCGAAAAAAACACAAATTTCGTCAAAGTTCGCTAATTTCGTCAAAGGGCCGCAGAAAAAACGCATCTAGTATCGGAAGTGGATTCCCCCCCCCCCCCCCCCCCCTCCCCCTTCCTGCTGTAACTTTCAGAAAATTTGCTGTGAATTTCAGAATTTTCTTTTTACTCAGAATCACCCTTAAAAAAAAAAAAAAAAAAAATTAGGAGTCAGAAGTTTTAAGTGTCTTTTAATGTAAAAGGTAGGATATCTATGAATATTTAAAAAAAAATTAATAATTTTTAATATATTCATGTTATTCTTTTTTGTCATAATATATGTTGTGTAATTGCAAATTAGTGAATATTTCATTCCAGTTTCTCTTTGAAATTTGTTTATTTATAAGGATTCAGCTGTTTTTTAATCCTTACTGAAAGTGTTATAAAACTTAAAAAATCTTCTGATTTTTCGCCAAAATCTTCTGATTTTTTGTCCAAAATCTTCTGAGTTTTACCGAAATTTAGTTGGCAAGTATGGGTATGTTTACAGGTGCAAAAATGTTTCAGATGTTGTCCTGTATTATATTGAAAAGCCAACAAAATTGTTCTTTTTATAAAAGTTATGCAATTTTAATTTTTATAAGCTCCCTGAGTCCTGTAAGTTATATTTGGAAAAACATTCTCCAAGTAAAGAAAAAAATATTTTTGTATGATTGAAACTTAGTTATGGTTCATTGAATTTTTAGCATTTTCTGGCTCTAAAAACCTAGACCATTATCTGATCCTAGAGATCCATGCAATTGGACCTCTTTCGACTATAAAACAGTGTTCTGTTTATCCAGAATGAGCCAGCAGATCACATGAAAGAGCAGAACAACATTCTGGGTTTGTTCCTTTTAAAACTTTAATAATGTTTACTAACAAGGGTTTATCCAAGCAAAATTTGGGGTCTATTTAGGGCCACTTCACAAAAACCCATTTTAAGAAAAAAAGGTCCCTCTGCAAAATTACTCTGAATGAAACAGGTCCTTTCACAAAATTCCTAATAATAAAATAGGTCCCTTCACAAAATTAAATTCCATAGAAACATAATCTTCATTAATTATTTTATTTGGTTTGGTTTTAAAATGTATAATTTCCAAACAAAGCAAATTTACGAGAAACAAAAACTTTGGTATAAGGACTTAAAGAAATTAATGAACTCTGGGTTCGAATTTAAGTAACAAGATATCATCTTTTATTACAAAATGTTATCTTTTACAAAAATATAATAAATTTCACAAAAGCAACTGTTACTTTTCACAAAATAGACCCTAATGGGGAGAAAAAAAAAAAAAAAAAAAACGCATAGACTCCCGACTAATATTTTTTTCAGATATTTCTATTCAGAAAAATTAAAATAAGTAAAAGGTACATATTTAGAATATACATGATCATTTTGAAAGTAAAGATCTCAGACAGCAGCAAAGAACAAGTTTTAATGAGCGCTTTGGCAGCACATATTGTAACCTTGAACATTTGACTTTACCCTCACTGTCATTCGTTAATTGTATGGCGAATCTGTTTTGTGTAGCAGTGTTTATAATGGCTGAGTCAATTCAGAATCCTGCTGAATGTGAAGTACATTCCGTCATACGTTTTCTTCATGCAAAAGGTGAGCATCCAGTAAATATTCACAAAGAAATTGCTTCTGTCTATTGGAACATTATGAATCAGCAAAATGTAATGAAATGGTATTGTGCTTTCTCTGGAAGTAGGACCAATGTTCATGGATGACTCAGAACAGGTAGGCCATCTGTGATCTTGGACCTTGCACCCAGCGACTACCACTTATCCCATTACCCGAAGAAACATTTTGCTGAGCAAAACTTCCACAACGATGATGAGATCAAAATCGAAGTTGAAATATGATTTCGACAAAAGGCGGTAAACTGTGACTGTGAGATACAAAAGTTTGTACCCAGACTTATAGGTATGCACAGGCCAAAATTTCCAGGCCTGGGCCTGGTCTGACTCATAGAAAAAAAAAAATTCAACCCGTCCTGATAGAAAAATTAAAAGTTCGGCCTGAGCCTGCTCCGTACCAAAAAATATTGGCCCAGGCCGGTAAAAAAAGTTAAAAGTTGGGCCTGAGCCCGGCCCAGCACACAGAAAAAAATTATTGGCCTGACCCTGTCTGGTGTAACAGCTAAAAGTTTGGCCTGAGACCGGCCTGGTCCTGAAAAAAGTTAAAATCTCGGCCTGAGTGAGTTTCTACAAAACATTGATGTGGCTAAAAATTTGTCTTGTATGAGGGGTTCTGACCAAAAATATTTATCTTAGCTTTTTTTATGTTTATAATCTTCATTTTTATAGAAGTGCTGCAGGCTGCGATATTTATTTTTTTAATGAATTTCTATTTCTTGTATGTAAATGTTTCAGTTATCATTAATATTGTTAATCGATATTCCATGTATTGGAGTGTTAAAAATCTCAAAAATGCTATACAGTAAAATCTAAGACGGAATTGCATAGAAAAGAAAAAAAAATGCATTATAGACAAGTTCCCTTCATAGCAAGTGTAAATGTATTATATATTCTTTTCTTACGTAATAGTATATTAATTTTGCATGGATCAACCCGTTTTTCAGTTTAAAGCAGGATTCTGTTATAGGCAGGTTCTTTTTCACACATTTTACTATATTTTAATAAGCGTAGAATTCTGCTATTCTTCAAAAGGAATGAATTTTAATGTTTAATTGTAGAATAATGGCGATTTTAAAATGTATGCATTTTTTGCAAAAATTTTTGGGCCAAGCCTAATTTTACGGACCTTTGAATGGACCAGGCCATGCCAAGACAATGATTTTCATATGGGCTGGGTCAGAACTAGGACTGAAAATTTGGGCCATGAAGACTAGGAATGAAAGCAGTCCCGCCTCTGTACTGAAAAAAAAAGTTCGGCCCGGCACAAACCTTCAGGGAAAAAAAGTAAGGCCCGAATCTGGCCCGGCCCATAAAGAGTAGTCACTAGGCCCGGCCCGTGCATATCTCTGCCCAGACTTAACAACTGCTTGGACAATAACGGCAACTATGTCAAAAAATAAGGTATATACCAAAGTAATTTGTAATGGACATTTTATCAATTAACAGTTTTTTGAATGAGTATGCGGCATTGTATGTTTAGTTTTTTAAAAACCCTTCATATAATTGATGTATCATCGTAAATGAAGGTTTACTTATTAGTAAAATTTTCATATTGAATTTCTAGTTAATAAACTACTAGAAATAATAATTTTACATCCAGATTCAAGTTTTTAAAATATCAAACTTGGGAAGGTGGTAAAAAAAGGTGGAATTACACAATTTTATAAATAACGGAACCTGTCCATAACATAATCTTGTTACTGCAGAACCTTATTACAGCAGAAATCTGCATAAAACAATTAAAATATAATAATAAATACAATAAAACCTATGAAAATGGAATACTGTCATGAAATATTCCAAGGTCCATTTCTATTAAAATAATACAATTTCATTTACTAACACAGAAAACCAAACTGAATTTTTCTGCAGTTCCTTGCGATTCTGCCTCAGCTGGTTTTTCTGCATGTATTAACAAATTAAGTATTTTTAATAAAAATTCTCATTATTTACTGGTAACAGTAAAACCTGTGAATGCAACATTAAGATGGTTCTCAAAAGCAACATTTTCCCTGCTCAGCATCGCAAAACTTTGAGACATTCATGGACTCTCTTTTTTTTTTTTTTTTTTAATTCATAAAAGCATAAAATTAGCAGTCATGACAATTGAAATTATATGGAATCAAATTGCATTTTCCGATAAATGCATTACATCTCGAGTTACAATCAATGCTGTCTTATGGCAACCCTTCAATTACTGTCACATCCGGAAATTCAGTTCTAAACAACCATTTTGACAGTATCTCCAGAAAAATCCTTTTCATTAAAAGAAAAAAAAAGATGCTAATCGATTTCTTAATTTCTGATAAAGAACACCTGCTGATTTTATGCATTTATGAAAAAAATCAATTCCGAGTGTCAGAAAGTAACTAATGAGAATTTGAGAACTGTCTTAAATGAAAACTATTACCAAATAATAACAAATGAATAATAAAAGGCTAAATAATAAATTTAAAGAAATAATTGAATGTAGATTGAAGTGAAGAGAGAGGGAACATTTCAAAAATTTAAACAGAAAAACATTATTATTAGTAAAAATAAATTATAAATGCATAATGAGCATTTAAGTGTTATAAATAAATGTTCATTGTTTTTTTTTGGATACAGTAAAGCCTTTAAAAATGAGATTCGTCCAGAATCCTTCCCTTAAATGTAAGTAAAAAATAATAACAGAAATAATAAAGAAATAAATGACCTATTAAATGAATAAGCTAATTAAAGTTATATTTCATAGAACTTATCAATACAACAAAAACTTAATCAGTCCATAAATAGAACTTCAATTAATATTTTAATTTTTTAAAAGCTTCTGCCCTTATTACAGTAAAATTATGAGCAATTTAAATAGGTTAAATGCATAATTAATACTAAATTAACCTAATTAAAATTGTAAGAGTAAAGCAAATGCATCTTGCCTCCCTTGCTTAGATACATGCTTCCTTGGAATTTCCTCTTTTAATACATGCATGGAAATTTTATTCTGTGGGTCAGAATAATCAGTTCTGCTACCTATGTTTGGAAAATGCATATAATACTTCATATCTGCAAGATACGGTGATCTAAAAGAATAAACAATTTCATAGCAACCGTTCTTCTAAGAACACTTTGTTCTTGCTATTGATCATGTTACCTCAAAAGCTCCCTTCCAAAATTCACATCCATGTTTTGGACGAATGAACGGGTCTTTAGGATCACTTGTGGATCTAGCTAAAAACACACCCTTCTTTATTGACACTTAGTTAATCAGTATAATCATAGTAAAAGATGGATGGCGAAAACTGATAGAAGATTTATGTTCTTTATTGAAAAATTATTGCATCAAAACTTAACTTTTCCTTCCAGGAACTTTTGGTTATTTTAGAAATTTTGTTTAAATTTTTCTATTATGTAGATTAAAGTATATAATTTGGATTGGAATGTAAAGTTCTTAAAGAGGTGTGATTCTGTTTCTGTACATATATTTTACTCTTTAATTTCTGATTTGATTCTGTATTTGTATATCGCATTTTCATCAAGTTCTTTTCTTACTTATTTTCATAACGTTGCATACAAGCTTATTTTCCTGTGAGTCAGAAACTTAAGTGTGTCATAATCACTGAGCTACTTAATAATACAGTACACTTATTCCCTATTCACTTATTGAATCCAGTGGCCCACTCAAATATAAAATGCCGTACAATTTAGAGATAATATGGTAAAATACTGATTTCCATTGAGCAGTATGGGAGTAAATATTTTCAAATTCAATTTTCTTTTTAAATATGACAATCATTAAATGATTTTCCTTGAAATATAGCCTTTATTTTATAAACTAAAACCTTTATATGATTTTATTAGATAATAAAGAAATTAAAAAATAAATGTGAAAAATATGATAAGTATTGCTTATAAAAGCATTAAAAGGTGTAAAAATAACCAAATGTGATTAATAGTAATATGAAAAAGTTTGAAAGATGCCGCTAATATTAAGAAAAATGCAGGCTCAATACTTGCATGCATTAAGTGTGGTAATTCATATGATCACAATAGAAAATAGACCAATGAGCATAGTTACATTCTGCATAATGCATGCTATTTTTAAATGTATCGGTGGTGGCACTAGAAATCTTTTTTTACATTTTATGTGTACCGCTATGTCCAAGCAATTTTCATGGTACGCTTCTTGCACATGTTGTAGAAGTTTATCATGAAGATTGTTTTGAAATAATGGAATGAATAAAATATAAAAATAGTCACTAGCCTCTTATATATTAAAAAAATACTGCATATTACAAAGAACATCTAACATATTACAAAGAACTCTCCTCTTTTATCAGTTTTCAGAAAACAGAAGGCTGCATTAAAATATAAGTATTTTATTTATCATTAGTCAGCTTTATCTGTTGAATAAGGCAAGTCACACACTAAGATGACACATAAGACATGTCGCTTGAATTTGCTGGAAAAACAGGTTTGAAACAACTTCGTTCTTTGTTTCGACCGGTTTTTGCACTTCATGTTGCGCTGCATGTCGCTCTGTCGTCTCAGTGTGTGATATGCCTAACACATGAACTAATAGTAGTGTGTGTCCCCCCCCCCCCCCTTCTCCCATTAATAGAAAAAAAAAATTTCTGCCAGTATAGGATAGGTAATTTATAACATCTAAAAATCGGAGCTGTTGCATTCTTGTAGCAAACTCTAATTTTTCAGAAGTAGTAGATAATCTTTTATCAGCATGATTTTTATACCAAATTCAAAAGTACTTTTTTACTCTTAGATTGCTTGCTAAAAGAAAACTAAAAGCTACACTAAAAGAAAATTATTTTCACTTCATATGGCTATATCCCCCCCCCCCCCCCCCCCCCGAAAAAATAAAGGTAATGTTAGCTTTTAAAAGTTTAGTTTTTCAGTCTCAGAATTGTTCACAGTTGCATTCTCGCTTAATTTGACATTGTTTATTGTATCATGTCTCTGTTAAAAGGATTTTTCAGTTATATTTGTTTTATTGCCAGTAGAACTAATTTAAAAAAAACAAAAAAGACTTATAAGCTTCAGCCAATATCCCTATAGTTTGAAAGCAAATGTATTATACATCTCATCTACCTACATAATATGGATTTTTAAGTATATAATAAATGATGCTTGTTTAAAGAAACAAATGGTTGTAGTTCTGTCATTATTATAAATATTATCGGTATTCAAAATGATGCTTTGCTGCCTGATTTTCTACAACTGTTGTCTAATATAGTGGATGCAGTCAGTAGTAATTTAACTACTTCACCCTTAAATTCCAAGAAAAAAAATTGAGGAAATTTTAGGAAGTAGAAAATAATTTTCTGCCGAGAAATCAATAAAGCTATCAGAATAAAAATTAATTCATGTTTCAAATTTTATATTAAATTTAAGTGTTTTCAAAATAAGGCCTTGTATTTCTTATAAAAATTGTATCTATTTGAACTTATGTATCCTTATAATTATGACCAATAAAATGTATTAACATTTTCTATTTCATTTATTAAATATAAAAATGAGCAAGACTTAGGCAAGACTCTTTGGATTTATAAATTACATATTCTATAATGTTTATTAATATTTAGAATTGCATAAACCTTTACTCGTTACATTTTTTGTGTCCTTATAATTTTGGCCAGGAGTGTATTTTCCTTCAATGTGTTTTCATGAAATTTTTACTATGCAGGCTTAAGAATTGCAATGTGCATTTCAGAGCTTGAAACAGTTTCAACCATAGGGATGTTTAAAGAGTAAAGTAAAAGTATTTTAATTCTATATGTGAAATTCATCTGTTGTTTTCAATTATTTATTCTGTAACCAAATAAATAAAAACAAATAAGTACTAGTAATAATAAAATGAAGGTATAAAACCATATTGTAATAAGGATGAAACATTTGATTAGTATGTCTCAGTATATGTATATTACTAGTCTTCTAGATCAGGACTGTCCAACCTTTCAGTAAAGGTGGGCACATATTATTTAGTGGCAAACATTCAAGGGTGCCATTATGGAAACATAAAACAGTATTACCTCATTCTAGTAGGGAACAGGGTTGCCAGTTTAGTTGCCCTTTTATTCCAGAAATTCCGAAATCATACGGGAAATTCCAAAAGAAGAATTTTTACTTTAAGTAAGCTTAAAATGCCTGATATTAAATAAAGCAAAAATTACTATTTGGAATTTCTAGTATGAATTCGGTTCTTCTGAATAAAAAAAAAGAGGCCACACTGGCAACCATGGTATGGAACAATCATATGGAGGTGCCTTATAAGATGCACATACACCTCACAGTGTGGAACATAAGGCCCCTACTATGCAGAGTATGGCATGAAAAATAACTGCAGAAAAAACATAAATCATAGTAAATTTAGCATTAGTTTTCCGGAGAGGCCTATCAAAATATTTTGTAGAGAAAGGAGCCAAAAATTGAACATATATAACAATAAATTATGTTGAACACTAATGATTTTAAAGAAGCATCTTTTAAAATAGATTTGCTTATTAAAAATTCCAGGTAATAGCTATATCATTCAAAAGGGTGACATGAAAACTTCTAAAGGGTGCTATGGTGCCTGTGGGTGCTGCATTGGATAGCCCTATTCTAGATTACACCAAAACTCATTCTTGTATAAGTTAAATATTATACTGATCCTCTTTTCCGTCCAGCTAAAACATTCATTATTGTTTCATTAATATCTTCTAACTGCTTAATTCCAATTTAGAAATAATACCCTGATATCAGTCCCATGCACGAGGGGGTGTTTTCGGAAGTTTAATCTCTCCCATTCAAGCAACATTTTCAACATCCATAATATTTCAAGCCTGACAGAAAAAATGAAAAATTTTAAAGCTAATTTTTCATTTATTTTTGTGCATTTTATGAATATTTAGTATTTGCAGAAAGACTTTAATTTTTGGGAGGAACAAGTTTTAATTTTACTTTTGTTTGATTTTCATCAGACTAATGATAATAAAATTACTTTGCTATTTTTGTAAATAAATTTTCAAAGAAATGTGAACTATCAGTTCCATATGTCATTTGAACAAGTTGAACATTTTTAAAATTCAAAATATCTAACACTATTTCATAATAGAAATCTTTGCTTTATGTAATGACAGACATTTATGGATTAAATAAAGAGATTAATAGTAAAAAAAAAAATTAGTTATTTTGAATTTAATGTGCGTTATTTATTAGGTACTAAAAAAATTATTGATAAACTATTAAAACATGGTGTTAATTAAAGATAATTAAAAATAAAAAGTATATTTAACTAATAAATGAGTAGCTTTGAATGTGACTGGAATTATCGGATCTTGTTTTTATGGGGGGTGGGGGGGGGACAATTGTTAAACGCCCTTTTTACTTGTACATACATCTTAGGATTTCCAAAACTTATGTTTAAACTCTGTATTAGAGTGATTAAACATGATTAAATATAGATGAACATCACAGACTGACAAAAATCATTTTACAATACTTTTATATTCAAACAAAAAAATGAAAATTTTCTATGTGATATGTAGAAATTCTGCTAGAGTTTGCAAAGACTGTATTCACAAATAGCTACAAAAAGATAAATTGTTAGATTTGAGATTAAAACTTCCTTAATAATCAGGGTTGTAATTTTGACCAGTCAAAACTAATTTTATTCAGGACAATGGTCAAAACTGATTTTAACCATCTAAAACTGGTCACTGAAACTGGTTTTAACCACTCAAAATTGGTTGAAACTATTGAATAACTTTAGTTTACATAAATTATAAAACTATAGGTATATTTATGGGAATATTAATGCCATATATATATATATGTATGTATATATAATAAGTAACATAAATATATAGATGGAATTTTTCTTAAAGTGTAGCTAATACATTACGATATTTGGTGGGCAGGAATGAAAATATTGATTCTGAATTTGTAAACTTCATAATGCACCCGGTGAATGGTTGTGCTAACTCTACCCCAATAGAAAGGTTATTTTCCAAGTTCGATCTCATCCGGAATAAACTAAGAAATTGCCTTATCTTAATACAGCACTTGTAATCCTTTTTTGAGTTCTAAATAAAATTTGTTTAAAAATTTTTGTGCTATTAAAAAAAATAAAGTAATAGGTACAAATTATAGCATACCAAGTACAATTTGTAAACACTTGAAATGTTGTATTCAATATTGTTAAATGTTATTGTGACAAATCCTTTCAAATATTGCACAAATTTATTTAAAAAAATTAATTTTTATTTCTTTTACGAGTCAAAATAAGTTTTGACCGTTGATGGTAAAAACATATCTGGGACAGTTAAAACCAATTTTAACCATGGTTAAAACCAATACAACCCTGTTCATATCAATCAAAGGATAATGCATCACTTTAAAAAAAACAAATACATTCTATTGCAGGCAAATTGAAATCATACACTACGAAATTCAAGGAATGATATTTAGAGAAGTTAAATACATTTGAAAAGAATAAAAAGATGATATAGTCAGAAATTTCAATAAACAAATGAAATTTATAATTTCAATATTTGTTAACCTTAACCATTATTTGCTTTTTAATTCGTGAAAATACGGATGCATGAAATTCCACTCAGCTGGGAGGGTTTTTTTTTTTTTTTTTTTTTTGCATACATCGGTGGTTGGTATAACCACTGTAGCTGAGAATTGTGACTCAATTATAAATTTTTGACTGAATAAAGTCTCTCATTTAAAAGATATGTTTATATTGCAAATACTAATGTTCCTGAAGCAACTGGGTTTTGAAAATAAATGAAACAGAGCAATTACAAAATTAAAAGAGAAATGCAAAGATCAGAATAATACATTCAATGGTACATTTTTTTTATTATTTTGATTGAGACTTAAATTTTTAAACGCCAAATAGTTAACCAAAACAAATATTCTCTTAAACAAATTTTTAACTAAACATAATTTCATATATACTTGTATGTTCGGCAGTGCATTTTTGTATGACATTCTTGCTATTTTAAATTTTGCAGAATAAAAATTCAAAATACTTAAAATTAATACCTTTTCCTTAATAAATTATTTTGTTTAAAATTTCAATAAACAAATGATTTTTATAATTTCAATATTTGTTAACTATTGCTTTGTAATTCGTGAAAATACGGATTCATGAAATTTCCTTCAGTTGGCAGGTTTTCTTGCATACATCGGTGGTCAGTATAGTGACCATAGCTTAAAATTTTGATTCAATTATGAAATGTTTGACTAAATAAAGTTACTCATTTAAAAGGTATGTTTACAGGGTGACTAATAAATACTGTAACACTCCAAAAAATACGAATTAATTTTAATCGTTTGGTAAAACAATTTATTTCTCTGTTTTAACATTTGGCAATCTTCTATTAGTGCAGACGAATTTTGTTATAAAGCAAACATTAAAAATTATTTTAAAGAGGGAAGCCAAAAGTATGATGATTAAACAGCTCTTTGATCACAGATTTTCTGCTGGTGAAATCTTTAAGCAATTAAAATGCCTTGATTTTAATGGAACATTTATATATAGAACTATACATCGATTATTGGATACTAATATCTATGTAAAGATCGATCTAGGTCTGGAAGTTCATGCTCTGTTCGCACAATAGAGCGCATCAAAAGAATTCGTGAAAAGGTGTGAAAAAATTCACAATGTTCTGCAAATAAAATAGCTGCAGAAGAGAACGCGAGTCACAGAACTGTGCAAGATATTATAAATGAAGTTCTGGGTTATGTCCCTTATCGCAAATCAAAAATTCAAGGTTTGACTGCTGCACAAAGAATAAAAAGATTACAAAGAAGAAAGAAATTGATGAAGCGGCATGGTAGGAAAAGTGTTGACAGAATACTATTTTCTGATGGGAAGCTATTTTGCACTGGACAGTGTTATAATGCTAAAAATGATGTCGTATATTCAGTAACCCTCGAGGATTGGGCTGCGGTGTCAAACAATGAAAAATTGCCTTTGAAGTTCATCGATAAAGGGATAAAAATCAATGGGAATATTACAAACAGGACATATTGGCTACACATTTATTGCCACAAGCTGAAAGGTTGGACCCCAAAAAGAATTAAACATTTCAGAAAGATTCTACAACTTCGCACCAAGCTAAATCAACACGGGATTGGCTCCCTGTCAATTGTCCAAACTTTATCATGCAAGAAGATTGGTCACCTTCTTCACCGGATCTAAATGTTTTAGATTATTGCGTCTGGGGGATTTTAGAGGCTAAAGTAAATAGCAACAAACACAGAAGTTTGGACTCTCACAAAGCTTCCATATTGCGTGAATGGTACCGATTACCTCTTAAAATGATTCGTGCTGCAGTCGAACAATGGCATAAGAGATTATCTTTGGTAATCCATAAAGATGGCGTTCAATTCGAGTAAAATTTTTTCCCAGTAAACTTTCATCTCTGATGTTCATCATATTAGGGTAGTTATCATTTTCTATTTTATATTTATAAAATAAAATGACTGAATATTTGTAACAGTATTTAGTAGCCACCCTGTATATTGCAAATAATAATGTTCCTAATAATTGACTGAGCCTCCATGCACTTTTCTAACTATGACCCTATGTATACAATGGTTGATTTGACACGTATTGGTAACTAAGTTTGACATACCTGTTCAAGGCCATGTTTTTAAATTTCATTGCCCACTTATGCACAGTTGTAAATGATGGAGCAGAATCTCCTGAAGTATCCTGCATAATGATTTTTTTCTGCAGCATTCCAACCTTTTTTTCACGAAATATTTTATAATAGCATGCATTTCAGTTTTATCCATTTTGCAACACTCACAAAATCACAAAACTAGCTTTATTCAAAGCAATGCCAAATTGATTATTGCCTAACAGAACAATATCTAATTTGATCTTTGTGCACAAGATAGTTGGTCATCTGTTGCATATATTTTATTCCAACTGATACTGCCATTTGCAATTCATTTCTTGAACTTTTCAAATTATCCTCATACTTTTGTCTGATTAATACAGCAAAGAGAGCTGGAATAAGTTGCTTACTGCTAAAACCATATTTTTGCTTTTTTCCATTTTCTTGCATTTACAAAAAGTTTTAGCTGCATTGATATTCTGCAGTATTTTGCACTCCATGGTAAAAATGAATGTGCATGTTAACATGTTCGTGTGTGAATAATCACAAAGCTAATGTGTCTATTAAATCATAGTTCTCTGGGTTTTTTTTGGAGTGTGAGAAAATTGCCCATAGCATGAAAGTTTTATCCACTGCAGTTGTAATTGATTAGTTTAAGTAAAATTCCAGAAACATTTTATTTTAACACAAGAAAGCTGGGCAATGTCATTTTGAATCCATGGCATAGCCAGAATGGGATTATGGATACTAGTATTTTTTTACAGAAATTATTTAATCGCAGACCTTTTTTAATCACATAAAAAAATACTGGTATCCCACCCGGTGTTAAATAGATGTTATTTTTAAATTAAGTTTAAAAAAACAGTTTTGTTTATCGCCAATGTACAATCTATGCAAAAAAAAAAAAAAAATCCTTGCCGGCTCAGCCTACAGGCACAGGTAAATTTCGAAGTTATGTCCTAATTTCACCAACAGAAACTAAATCAAGATTAAAGATAAACCCAGTTTAACAATTTTATCTGGCCGCTTTTGACAAGTTTTTAATTTCATTTTTCAGTAAGAGTTGGTTTTATCAGAATTATGTTAATGTGATTTTTTTTTCTACAACCCCACCACTCTTTTTTGGTTTTTTATTTTTTTTTTCCGCTGTAAGAGTTGGTCTTATCAAAACTTGTCAATATGAAAGTTGTAGATAATATTAAGAAGATTTATAATAAATTTCAGTGGATTTGCTATCTTGAGAACTGACGAAGTTATGAATTTTTTTTCTTTTTAAAACCCTATTTTTTCCAACCCTTCAACCCATTTTTAATATCATCAAAAATCTTTCATACGTAACTTTTTGGCCCTTTTCCTAGAAGTAATAACAACTTTAAACTGATTCAATATGTATCATAATTATTGGGTGGGGCTAGTTCAGCTCAAATCAATTGGTAGGCCTCCCCACCTGGCTGAATCTGTATCATAACTAAGAAGTTATGGGGTTTTATCTATTTTCACAAAACTACTCTCCCATTTCCACCCCCTTTGTCTGATTTTGCCCTTTAACAAACATGACTGAGATTTTCTGCTCCTTGATTTTATGTATCAGTTTGGAAGTGATCGTGCCCATATAAAAGTGATATATATACAGTAGACTCCCTCAAATCTGCACAGCTTGGGACCAGAGGTTGTGCAGATTTTAGAATTTTGTGGATTTCTGGTCATTGCTTTGTTTACATTTTTAAAACTGTAATTTGAATGTAATAATGCAATCAAAATTATAATGAATGCTTCCAATGTAGTAAAATATTAAAATAATTATGTAAACTAAAATAATAAAAAGTAAGATAATTAAAAAAATTAAGTTATTAAAAGGTCAAGTAAATAATTAATGTATGATTAAATATGCATAATGAAGATGAGATACATTTTCTTTCAATAATTCAATGAAATTTTCCTTAAGAAGGTACCCTATTCACATCAAAATCATAAAGAAAGTTTTATTTCCCGTTTAGCTAGCCTTAATAATAAAAAAAATTTGATTAATACATGCAGATATTTTGTGCATATATACAGGGTGATTCAGCTCGTCGGTGACAAACTTTAAGGATCGATAGAGCACACCTAGACGAACATTTTTGAATAGGGAATGTAGGGTCCCTGACGCGATGGTAAGGCGCTAGGCGCTTTCGAAAATTTGGGTGCCGAAATTCGAAACGTCATAAAAACTAGGGAAATGGTTAGATTTTCTTGCTTGTTGCGTCGAAATGATTCTGTTTGTTTAGACTTTCTTCAGTACCAATTTGATAAGCGTATCTCTTAAAACATGGATAGGGGGCGCTGCAGACTTTGGAGAGCTAGACAACAACTTTAAGCCCGTTATTTTGATAATTTAACACATGCTCGCCAAAGTTTATACTCTAACTTAAAGTTTGAACCCAAAAGTAGAGCCCTGCAAAAAGCGTAAGAGCCGGAATAAAATGTCAAAGTACAGGGTGGTCGAAACTCGAAGGCTCCTAGGAGATAAACAAACAGATTTCTTGACTTATGGCATGCATTTTCATGATTCTGTTTGCTGGGGCTCTCTGAAACTCAGTTGAACGGTACAAAAAGAAACATCGATAGGGGGCGCTTTGGGCAAAAAACATAATTCGTTGACATTTCGGACGCTAACTGGAAACGGGGCGCTACGATCAGTTAGAAACAAAACAAGAGAGTAATTTACTTATCATAAGAAGCTATTAAAACTGCAGTTTGTTTGTTTTTTTTAACAAACATAGCTGGTTTCAATCATGCACAATGCGCGCAATAAAATTTACATAAGGTGCTTTTTGCTGATTTATGCAAAAGATATCGTACCATATCGATATGCAAAAGATACGTAATGCGTAGACGACAACGCGAGATGACGTAGTTGTATGCGCAGACACGTCTTTTGAACGTGCGGTACCTACTTAAGCTTCGGGTTACTTGTCTGCAGATCGGTAGTAGGATGGAACGGTACACAAACTCTGAATTGGCTGACATGCATTTGGCGTATGGCGCTGCTGGTTGTAATGGACGAGCCGCTCAGCGGTTGTACGCCCAGTGTTACCCCAACAGGCAAATCCCCTGCCATGCCTTCTTCGCTCGAGTACACCAGAGGTTGTCCACAACGGGATCTTTCGACGGAGGCAGGCCTGAACGGGAGCGATCAGTGAGCACCCCCGACAACGAAGAGGCTGTGCTTAACCTGGTTGAGGACAACCCAGGTCTTAGCACGAGAGATATCGCCAGACATGTTGGCATTTCGCAAGCAACTGCGTGGCGCATCTTACGTTCCCGGAATCTGCACCCCTACCACATCCAGCGGGTGCAGTTGCTCAGAGAGCAGGATTTTGGCCCTCGAGTGGAATTCTCAAGATGGTACTTGGCGATGAGATCCAGGGATCCCCGTTTTGTAAACAGCATTTTGTTTACGGACGAGTCCACCTTCAGCCGGGAGGGAATGTGGAACGCCCACAACAGTCATGTGTGGTGTGATGAAAATCCACATGAAACCAGAAGC
Organism: Maratus speciosus; assembly: GCA_963932465.1. Lineage (NCBI taxonomy): Eukaryota > Metazoa > Arthropoda > Arachnida > Araneae > Salticidae > Maratus > Maratus speciosus. The sequence continues at coordinate 509,117,412 of OZ010787.1, read as the reverse complement.
CGAGCAGCCCAGGAGCGTTTCTCAGTAAATGTGTGGGCCGGCATTCTGGGGGATTGCCTCATTGGCCCTTATTTGTTACCTGAACGGCTGACAGGTGGAAATTACCTGATTTTCCTGGATCAAGTGCTGCCGCAGCTTCTGGATGAGGCGCACGTACCCGAAGGTTCGCGTCGCCAGATGTGGTTCCAGCACGATGGAGCTCCGGCCCATTACACGAACGACGTGCGTCTCCATCTAAACGCAAGGTATGGCCAGCGGTGGATCGGGCGTGGGGGTCCAGTTCACTGGCCTGCCCGATCACCAGACCTCACCTGCTTGGATTTCTTCCTTTGGGGTTACCTGAAGGCCGAGGTATACCATACACCTCTCAGCAGTGCTGAAGAACTTGTGGCGCGCATTGTGGCAGCTGCAGGGCAGATCAGAGATACTCCTGGCATTGTTGGAAACACACACTCCTCAATGCGACGGAGGTGCGAAGCCTGCATCATGGCCCAAGGTCGAAATTTCGAGCATCTTCTGTAGTGTTATTTTTTGTAAATAAATTTCCAGTATCATTGATGTTTTTGGTCTAAATTTATTCAGAAGTGTTGAGCAGAGGTAGAAAATGTGTTTTCATTATTACTAACTGATCGTAGCGCCCCGTTTCCAGTTAGCGTCCGAAATGTCAACGAATTATGTTTTTTGCCCAAAGCGCCCCCTATCGATGTTTCTTTTTGTACTGTTCAACTGAGTTTCAGAGAGCCCCAGCAAACAGAATCATGAAAATGCATGCCATAAGTCAAGAAATCTGTTTGTTTATCTCCTAGGAGCCTTCGAGTTTCGACCACCCTGTACTTTGACATTTTATTCCGGCTCTTACGCTTTTTGCAGGGCTCTACTTTTGGGTTCAAACTTTAAGTTAGAGTATAAACTTTGGCGAGCATGTGTTAAATTATCAAAATAACGGGCTTAAAGTTGTTGTCTAGCTCTCCAAAGTCTGCAGCGCCCCCTATCTATGTTTTAAGAGATACGCTTATCAAATTGGTACTGAAGAAAGTCTAAACAAACAGAATCATTTCGACGCAACAAGCAAGAAAATCTAACCATTTCCCTAGTTTTTATGACGTTTCGAATTTCGGCACCCAAATTTTCGAAAGCGCCTAGCGCCTTACCATCGCGTCAGGGACCCTACATTCCCTATTCAAAAATGTTCGTCTAGGTGTGCTCTATCGATCCTTAAAGTTTGTCACCGACGAGCTGAATCACCCTGTATATATTTTTTCTCATACAGTAGAAGATCTTTATAACGCAAACCTAAAAACGCAAGGTTGTGCGTTATATAGAATTTTGCGTTATATGGATCACATCATTAAATTCACCTTGTAAAGATGGCCAAATATGTCTGAAACACATCAAAATACATTAGAATATTACATATATTACATAATATTATACTGCATTCCTTGTTACCAAGAGTTATCCAAATTATAATTTTTTGCATAATATAGGTCAGACATTGTTAAATTTACTTTATAAACATGATCCAAATATAACTGACACAAACATCCCTTATATTAGACATTTTCAAAAATGTTTATTGTAATAATAGCATTTTTTCAGTAAAAAGGTCTTAAATTAGAAGGTAAAGTTAAACTAATGTATCAAATTTAGTCCTCTAGAGAGTAGCAATATTTTACAATGTGAAAGTGCAGGTGCTTTTTAACTGCAAAAATCATTGTTTACATCTGAAAAGTTGTGCGTTATATAGAATTGCGTTATAAAGATCTTCTACTGTAGTATTAAACCTATATTTTTTATATTTGTGATGCAATTTATAAAATTTTGAATAGTCAAAATCCATTATAATGCGCATAGTTTCTTTTTATGTGTTTGTCTGTTACATATTTGTCTGTTATAGGCAAGATAACATTTTTCATAACTATATTGTGGTAACAGTCAAATTTTGTCAAAGACATATATTTCTGAAGTCCCTCTGAATGAAAATACATTTTTGTTACATATAATGAATTGTATGTTATTTTATAAGGTAAACATTAAGGTATATCCGAAAAGTATAATTCCTTTAACACATACTGGACAATTGCACCATAAAATATAATAAATAAAGACACATAACCTTGTTTAATGATACACAAAACACGAACTTTAATAAGCTAAAAGTTAAATTCTATGTTTCAAGCTGTTTCTACAGCCGTCTTCAGGAAAAATGTTTGACAAATTATCTCTTGCACAGGATGCCTACATCCCTGAGCTTTTAGCCATTTCACCATCATATTTTTCCTGAAGACGGCTGTAGAAACAGCTCGAAACGTAGAATTTAACTTTTAGCTGATTAAAGTTCGTGTTTTGTGTACCATTAAGCAAGGCTATGTGTCTTTATTTAGCATAATTCCTGTTTGTCTGTTATAATATCATTTTTTTAATCATTGTTATTTACATTAAATTTATTCATAATAACTATATTACTTTATCTTCTAATACCATATGCTAATTGTAGCTATCTTTGAATTGCGTAATTATTACTTTTAAAATAAGATAAGCCCATTTTTTCCTTTATGCTATGACTGTTAGTCTGTTACAATGCAATTGCCCTATAGCACCTGGTTTGTTATCTGAAATAGCCCAACCACAGGTAATGGAACTTCTTTAAACAAGGAATATGTTGATAAATTTTTTAACTCTCTCATACTGACTGATAAATACGTCATGTGAATTGACCTTTCTCCAACTGAGTGGAAAAGTGTCCCAAGTCTGGATATTTTTGGAGAAATGTCAATTCGTAAAAAATGAAAATAGTCATTCGATTGGGAATTGTCTTCTTTCAATTTATGTTAAAAACAATTAGCTCAGAGGCCTATCTTCATAATAAAATGGTAACAAACTAGGAAATTTTTACTTATTTGGATTCTTCAGTAAATTTTACTGATGGTTATAAAACAAGAAGTCATTCGGTAGGCAATTTTTTAGGAATTAGTCTAATCTAAAGTTTAAACGCCTAATGTTAAAATTTCTTTTTAAAAGTTACGCATCCAACTGCAATGCAGATTATTTTTTAAGCATAACTTAAAAATCACTTGGCGGAATGAGCTGTAATTTTGGATTCGCATATTTAAAGCTTTTAGATATCTATTTTTGTTAAATGTTTTGTAACGTCAAAACCCACCTGGAAATGACCTGAATCCGAAATAGGGGCAAGCCAATTCGAACTTGGTCTGCAAAGAAAAAATTAGCTTCTACCCAACCCAAACAGCATCACGGATTGTTTCGCATTCAAATAAAATTTGGTTACTTACTTGATACAGAACTGTAATTCATGTTCATTTTAAATTCTTGGTTATTTTGTATCGCTCATTTTGACTTGCAGTGCATGATGATATACAGTGAAACCTGCTTAAGAAGTTTCCCAAAGGAATGGAAGTGAAAAACTTCTTAAACGGGAAAATTAGCAATTTTTGAAAAAAATCAATAGTTTTAAGTATTGATATTTAGCAGAGGGTTTATTTTATCTTAGTACAATAATACAAATAATAATACAATGTAAATTCTATAAAATTGTGTTTTTCTTAAGAAATTTAAATCAGTTTGCACACTTAAATAATTAGCTAATAAAGTAAAAATACATAATTACCTTAGAAACTATTTATTTAATCCAAGACAAGAAATTTCTCTTTAAGAGTCACTTTATATGTTTTTGCAAAAAAAATCGGTTATAGTTTTTTGTTTCTGCAACCTTTAATTGATAACAGTCTAATTGTCTTAAGCTTTTGAAAACTTCTTCAGGGACATTTTCAACACTTTCGATAAAATGCTGAAAGGTTTCTAGTCCTTTTACAGCTTCCGAAAAACTAGGAATTTCCACATCTTCTTCCTCAGTTTCACTCATTTCTTCATCTACTGCCATTTCACAAATATGAATACTGTACACAAATATGAAATACTGTAAGCATTTCACATGGTACTACTTCATCATCTACCGACACATACTCCTCAAACGATGCAGTGAAATCCATCTTTCTTTGAAGTCTTCCAATCATCCTCAATATGAAATTCATATTCTTCTGATGATTCTCCATCCAAGAATCCCGCTTTTTGAAAACAATTGACAATGACAGACGGGATTATTAACTCCCATGCAGATAAAATAAAATGAGTTGATTCCAAAATGTTCACTTTTTTTAACTCTCCAGTATTGTCAAGTTTTTCAATCATCCATTTCACTAGCCGTTTTCTATAATGCTGCTTAAACACTTTTATTACTCCCTGATCTATAGGTTGTAAAATGGAACTTGAGTTCGGTGGTAGAAAAGGGACTTTTATGTTGCTCAAGATTTTCATGTCTTTGGAATGGGCGGCACAGTTGTCTACGAAAATGATGATGTTCCTCTTAGCTTTCCTCATTTGATCATTCAATCTTTTCAAGTAAGCTTCATAAATTGTAATTGTCATCCACGCAGTCTTGTTGCTTTCATAATCACAAGGCAGCGATTTCACATTCTGAAAATATCTGGGTTTCTTCGATTTTCTAACAACTAAAATTGGCAACTTCTCAGAACCACCCATGTTAGCACCCAATAAAATTGTAAGTCATTCCTTATTTCTTTTATCTCTGTGACATTTTTCGCCTTTATATGCATATGATTTATCCGGTAAAAGATTGTAGAAATGTCCACACTCATCCATATTGAAAATGTCTTTAGGATGATAGCCGTTTATCAAATCTGGTAAGATTTTCTTCCACTCTTCGATTTCTTGTGTATCGACACTTTTACTCTCACCTTGCATAGAATTATAAGTCAATCCAGCTCTTTTCTTCATCCTATCAATCCATCCATTTCAAAGAGTAAATTCAATCTCCATTTTTTTGGCAATTTCTTCAGCCTTCTCTCTAAGAATAGGTCCGTTTATAGGAATATTGGTAGATTGGGCTTGTTTGAACCAAATCAATAACCTTTCTTCCATAATTTCATATTTTCCTCTTTTCACCTTTTTAAATTTTCGAGATTTTTCAGATCAGTTTAAAATGAGATCTCATTTTGCTACAAATCCATTCAGAGTAGTCACTGGTATGTTCAACTTCTTTCCAATTTCAAATCTTGTTATTTTCGAGTTACTGTCAACTTCTTTCAAATTTGATTTTGTCTTCAATTGACAAGGTTTTTCTTCTTGCCTTGCCTGACATTTTTTGGGGGGGAAAAACAGAATTTTTCGTTCGTGTATTTTCTAACAAGAAAGCTTTGATGTTATGCATTTTACACTGACTTAAAAACTGTGAAATGAATGAACCAAACATAGCTTTGGTTCATTCCACTCATGGAAGAGGGTGGAAGAGAATCTGTTGTAACAGAAAGTAACTATTGAACTGAAAGAACCCTCCCCCCCCCCCCTCGGTAGGACAGACCAATTCCCTTTTCTCCTTATCAATCACTATTGTTACAGTGATGAGGGGCTCATCCTCTATCCACATTCCATTTCCATCAATCTTGTTAATTTAACTGAAACAGATTTTAAGGTGAAATAGAGGAGACCACAACTGCTATCAGTCCTAAACATTAACCTTTTTGAATAGCGAAGAATATAAAGAAAGACATTCCCAGCACAGAAAATAAAATAATAATCAAAAAGACAAAAGAAAAGTTTTAAAATAAAAATAGAAGGAAAAATAAAACTTTTTAAGCGAGAAAGAGTTTCAAACTAAACTTCTTATGAGTTACTTTAACGTTGTAAGAATAAAAGAAAAATGGGAATTGAAAATATAAACTTCTTAAACGAGTTTCGTGATGATTGCTTAATTTTTATGAAAGTTACTGCTTATAAAACCAAAAAAGTTCTGTATCTTAGTGAAATAAAAATGTGGTAACCTGCAAACTGAAACCTTTCTAAAAAAGAATGAGAGAAAATCGAAGCATCAGTTCGAGTTACGTTTGTACATACATACATAGATATAAACCAATTGTATAACCTCCTTCGTTGGAAGTTGGTTAAAAAATATACATAATTCTTTAATGTCTGTATCATTACAATGCAAATATGAGTGTTTCTGATGAATAAAAAAATAAGAAATAATTTAAAATAAACAACATGCTAAATGTTTTTGTTTAAATCCTAGAAATATCATAACGTACAGAAATATAAGGTTTATGGTATTCATAACACCAACACCAAATAATGTTTTTTATCATTTTTCTTTTATTTTAGTAATACATGTTAGCCTAAATAAACCTTCCTTGTTCACTTATACACTATTTAGTTACTTTCTTATTCATATCTTTAATCTAAACTTCTTTTTCAACTTCAACTCAAAGCAGCTACTTTTATTTCATTAATCCCTTTTCAATAACACTCCATCTAGCTTGAGTTTATTTTTCAAACTCCTTTTCAAAGCTGGCTATGACGTCATTCCGTCACTTCGATCGAGTTACGAAACTTGCCGTGACAACTGTATTCAAAACTTTGTGGGTTCGGCAGATAAGAATCTTCAAACGCCAGATGACTTTTTCTGTCATATGTAAATGATGGAATGACGTAATGCACCTGCAGCTAAGCATTTTAGCTTTGACATTTGTTTTTCTTCTCACTATTTTCCGATGGATGTTGCTTGGGGAAAATTTTTAAACGTCTGGTCCTGAAGTCATGTGTTTTATTTAACGAGAAACCACTTGCCTTTTAAGAAGCAGGATGCATCTTTTAAAAGGGTTTTTCAGTATTATTTTAAGTCCAGCCTATTTTCATTTTTTAGCTGCTTACATAAAATAAAATTATGAAGCTCTTCTTTAAATATTATTTAAATGTTATGTTAAGAATTGCATCTTAATGTATAGCCGATACAATGAGAGCTACGGAATGTTAAAGAATGACGATGTAAAGTAACACCTGTTTTACTGTGCTGTTGTGAGTACTGCCCTACGCAATTTAAATTAATTGTAAGTTTATTTTTCATTTAATATCTTTTAAGTTTATTTTTAATTTAAGTTCATTTATTTATTTTTGTTTTGTAAAAATAAACATTTAGTTATTTTCAACTTAACTACATTTTATTGTCATTTATTTAACACTCTGCCATTCTGCCACAGTTATTTCTTTTTCAGCCTACTTCACATACTTTGCTTATAATTTAGTTTTTATTTAAGAAGGCCAATGTGTTAGGATATTTTATGGCTAACCTGATATACCGGGCCAATTATACATGTGACCGCGCAAGATGGTGTCGTCACAGTACTCCAACCCCAGTGAGAAGAATGTCTTGTTGACGTTGGATGAGTGATGTGCATTGTGTTGTGGTGGCTGTTGCCAGAGTGATGCTGTCATGTTGCCGAGCACATGTGTACCCCCCGACATGCACAGCATGACAGGCTTTGTGCTATGAGAGTTATCATAAGCTTTTGCATGCTGTGAGGATTTCACAGGCTTTGATTGCTGGTTGCGTGCTGTGAGGGCTTCACAAACTTTGCTTGTTGGAGGTGTTTTCAGTGCTGCCATCTGTCAGTGTTGAGCGGAGATGGTGAAGTGCGTGTTCGTTTATCCTAGGTCACCAATGCAGGAGATGTGCACCAATAAGGATTGAACCAGAGAACCCTCAGTCAGAAAGCGAGATCTTTCATGCCGAGTAAAAAGCTAGCTCGATTGCTTTCTGTGAGAAACTTATTTTACCATGCCTGTTTGTGTTCCGGGGAATCCCCGGAATTCCAGGGATTTGATAAAACGTGACCCGGAAATTCCAGAGTTACACATTCATGAGATTCTTCCACGATTTTCCGATTTTTTACCGTTTCTTGCATCAATTTGTTCCGAAATTTAAAAAAATCGGTCGTGAGTGCGAAAATTCGGACATAAAATATCACAAATTTCGGCAAGTTATCGCCGAAAAAACAATTCCGTCAATCGTTTGCAAAACAAAAATAGTCAATTTCGCAACATATCGCGGAAAAAACGCAATTTTGTCAAAGGATCGTGGAAAATCTCTGCAAATTTCGTCATAGAATCGAAAAAAAATGCTGATTTCGTCAAAGGGTTGTGGAAAAATGACAACTTTCGTCAAAGGATCGCGGAAAAAACACTAATTTCGTTGAAATATCGCAAAAAATGCAGATTTAGTCTAAGGATCACAAAAAAACTCTGAATTTTGTCAAAAGACCGCGAAAAAGAAACGAATTTCATCAAAGAATCAAAACACACGAATTCTGTTAAAGGATCGCAAAAAACACTAATTTCGATAAAAAATCGAAAAAAAAAGTGAATTTTATGTCAAAGAATCATGTAAAAAACACGAATTCTGTCATAGGATCGTGGAAAAAACTCGAATTCTGTCAAAAGACCGCAAAAAAAACGAATTTCGTAAAAGAAGTCTGAATAAACGCCTATTCTCAAATGAGATCGCAGAAACAATGGGAATTTTGTCAAAAGATCGCGAAAGAAACTGGAATTTCGTTAAAAGATCGCGGAAGAAACCCGATTTGCGTCAAAGGATCGCCGAAAAACCCCGATTTACATCAAAGGATCGCCGAAAAACCCCGATTTGCATCAAAGGATCGCAGAAAAAACCCGATTTGCATCAAAAGGTCGCAGAAAAAATGTGCATTTCGTCAAAAGATCGCAGAAAATATGGGAATTCCATTAAATCGCGGGAAAAAACGCAAATTTTGTCAAAGAATCGCAAAAAAAGCTAAAGTTTGTCAAACGATCGCGGAACAAACGGAAATTTTGTAAAAAGATTGCGGAAAAATCGTGAATTTTGTCAAAAGATCGTGGAAAAAACGGGAATTTTGTCAAAAGATTGCTGAAAAAAACGGGAATTTCATCAAAAGATCGCCGAAAAAACGTGAATTTCGTTAAAAGATCACCAGAAAAATGGTAATTTTGTCAAAGATCACTGAAAAAACGGGATTTTTGTCAAAAGATTGCCGAAAAAACGCAAATTTCATCTACAGATCGCCAAAAAAATGGGAATATATGATCTAAAGATTGCGGAAAAAATGGGAAATTCGTCAAAAAGTCGTGGAAGAAACTGGAATTTCGTCAAAGTCACGGAAGAAAGGTCAAAAGGTCGCGGTTGCGTGACTCTGAAAGTTCAGCCTTTTTTTTTTTTTTTTTCAGGGGATTTTATCAAGTGTTACAAACAGCCATGTTTTACTGACCACGCAAGATGGCGTCACTACAAATGTATGCTTAATAAATTAAAAGTACCTCCCATCAATGTATCACTGATTGTTATGGTTTGTTTTAAGGATCCTTCAATCTTGAATAAGTTATTGCATTATTAAGATTAGTTTAAATATTCATAACATATTGAATATCTCCACATATTGCAAAACTGTAATTAAACATATTACATACTATGTTTGTAATAATGATTGCAAATTAAAGATGATTGTTATCTTGTGTTCAATTCGATATTTTATTCTCACTGTATCATTCTTGCTGTTTAGATACAATTGGCATGATCCTGTGACATAGTGACCCAAAATGACCTACTAACCACAGTTTTTCGATCTTGCGACCTAACCAATGCTCTTCTTGAACCCGAAATTGGTAGAATACAAAATTTAGTCAAAATCTTTAAAGTTGTTTTATAGATAAAATTAGCTTGACCCACAGTAACCCAAAAGAGACCCACTAATCTAAATTTATCGAACATGTGACCTATCCCAATGGTCATCTCGTGCTGGGAAACAATGTAATAAAAATTTTATCAAAATAGTTAGAGTAGTTTTTTAGATACAATTAGCTTGAAACACAGTGACCCAAAAATGATCCACTAATTGAATTTTCTCAAACATGTGACTTAGCCCAACGGTCTTCTCATGCTCAGAAACGACATAATACAAAATTTTGTCAGTTTTGAGCCATTTTTTAGATACAATTATCTTGACTCGCAGTGACCCAAAAATGACCCATAATCGAATTTTCTCGAATGTGCGACTTAGCTCAATGGTCTTCTTATACTCAGAAACGATATAATACAAAATTTTATGAAAATGTTTTGAGCCGTTTTTAGATGCAATTAGCTTGACTCATAGTGACCCAGTAATCAAATTTTCTCCAACATGTAACTTAGCCCACATGTCTTCTCATGCCCAGAAATGGTATAATACTAAATTTTGTCAAAATTGTTTGAGTCGTTTTTAGATAGAATTAGCTTGACCCACAGTGACCAACAAATCGTATTTTCTTGAACATGTGACTTAGCCCAATGGTCTTCTCATGCTCAGAAATGGTATAATACTAAATTTTATCAAAATCGTTTGATTCATTTTTTAGATACAATTAGCTTGACCCACTGTGATCCAAAATGACCCACTAATCGAGTTTTTTCGAACATGTAACTTAGCCCAATGGTCATCTCATGGCCAGAAGCGGTATATTACAATATTTGTCAAAATGTTTTGAGCCTCTTTTAGATTCAATTAGCTTGACACCTGACCCATTGTGACCCACTAATCGAATTTTCTTGAACATGTGACCTAGCCCAATGGTATTCTCGTGCCCAAAAAAATAGAAAGCAAAATTTTGTCAAAATCGTTAGAGCAGTTTCCTAGATAAACTTAGCTTGACCCACAGTGACCCATAAATGAATTACTAATTTCATTTTCTCTAACATGTGACTTAGCCCATTGGTTTTCTCATAATCCAAAACAGTAGATTACGAAATTTAGTCAAAATTGTTAGAGCCGTTTTTTAGATAAAATTAGCTTTACCCGAATTGACCCAAAAATGACCCACTAATTGAAATTTCTCAAACATGTAACCTAGCCCAATAGTTTTCTTGTGCACAAAAACGATTGGATATAAAATTTAGTCAAAATCATTTGAGCCATTTTTTTTTAGATATAATTAGCTTGATACTGACCCATTATCAGGGCCGGTGCTAGAAATTTCGGTGCCTGAGGTGAGCATTATTTTGCCGCCCTAATGACGTAATTGCATTTTAACTGCAATTCAAATGATTTTAATAATAAGTTAATGTGCTAACTGTAATTTATTTAAATGAACTGGGGGGGGGGGGGCTCTGTTCCCCGCTCGCTATGCTCACCAACTTCCCACGTAATCACTTTGCAATTCCGTTTGGTATCGTGAAGCAATCCCTATTTTTTTAGCCAACCCCAGACATAATTGTTTGACGTTTTCACTCTGGATCGCTTTGTGATCCCTTATTTTCTATACATTCAATTTTTAGATTCCAAACGCAGATGACCCCCCCTCCAAAAAAACACAACAACAACAACAAAAAAATAGAAGTCTATGGAAATGCAGAAGATTCTTCCCTTTCCCCACCCATCCTATCTAAATTGTCTACTTTCATGGTTTTCGCCAAGCACAATTTCCACTAAGAAAAGTCAGAAAGCTCTGACCAATCAGATCCGTTTCATAGTATCTACTCAGATTTTCATTGGTCCATTTCCAATCTTTTGGCCCATTTCCAAATCGTTATTTTTTTTTTATATGTATAAAAGGAAACAAATATACATGAAATTAATTTGCATTAAAAAATTACAATAATCAGATTAATTAAGAAATTTTGTGTCTCTAAAAAATAACAACTAACTGAAAATTAACCCTCCACCTACGGACGGATCCAATGAAACAGACAGAATTCCGTAAATATGTAACTTTTTCTAGAATATTCTACTCTTTTCATATTTTTTTTTTCCTGAAAAAAATCATTTTGAATGTACCTGTCAGGTACAGTGGACTCGTCTGGCAGGTGGAGGGTTAAAGGAGAAAAAATATTATCATTTTCTAGTAATATTAAATAGAGTAATAAATAGTAATAAATAGAGTAATAAATAGTAATAAATAGAGTAATAAATAGTAGGGGAAGGTGGGGCATGTTGGGACATGGCCCACCTTGGGACATCTCAATTTTGAGGCTTAATTTTGCAGTTAAAAATTAGCACATATAAGTGCCAATATATGATACTACAATCTACTCTTCCATGTGTTTTGGAATCACTGGTGTTTGCTGGCAACAAATAATACCATTATTTTTGTTTTGGATGAGGTTGAGTAACATTTATGTGTGTTTTGAAAAATAAATTTTTTATTAAAGAAATGAAATAATACAAGTGGGGTCATGTTGTGATGAAAAAACATTGATTTATTGTTATTTTAAGGGTAAAAAATAGACTGCAATGCTAAGCTTAACTGTTTTAAAGTTTTTGTTACTTAATGTGCGAGGTGGGGCAGGTTGGGACACTCAGTTGTGGGGCACCTTGGGACATGTCCAAAAATGCTGTAAAGACCAAATGCAGCTTACTGAAGGAAAAAAAAAGTACATAACCAATTAGAATTTTCATCAAGCAGGGAGGATGAGACAGTTGCGCTAGCAAAATTGGTCAAAATTACCCCTGGCAGGAAAACAAATATAAATGATTTGTGAAATGGCAGTAGTGATTAATTCAGCTGTTCATGTGGTGTTGATTTTCCTACAGATTGCAAACTTACTTAAGATAAGTCCAGAAACTTAAAGGATAAAGGTAAACCAACTGTGGGATAGTGTACATTGGCAAAGTTTGCAGGAAAACAAAACATTGTTGTATTTGTGTTCAAAATGTTGAGGACAGCAGCGAGTATGAGATATCCATTTTGAGAAGACGAGATCAAGATTTGTCATTTTTTTTAAAAATCCTGATAAACATGATAGCTCATTTGTGTATCAAACACATATTCTTTTAAAACTTGGCACTCCTGAAAACAAAATAGGTCAAAGATGTGTTTTATTAGAATTTGATGAACACAATTTTTTTCACATCAAGTACAAGATCTATTAATGAAAATATGTTACAATTCAAATTATTAAAGTGTTTCAATGCTTAAATTATTTCATGTTCAACTAAAGCTTTATAAATAAAGCTTTGTTCATCAATTAAATATAAAATTTTACATGTATTATTGATTAAAACTAGTGTCCTAACCTGCCCCACCATGTGGGGCAGGTTGGGACATTTTAAAGGCTTTTTTGTTTTGTTTTCACTCTTTTCCTATGTGAGATATTAGATTATTATGAGGTTTATTGGATGCAGAAATGTTTATACTTTATGTCTAATTGGTTCTAAAATAAGAATAAATATTAATAAAATTTAGAAAAAATATTTACTGAAAAACGTCCCAAGGTGCCCCACCTTCCCCTAATAAGAAAGTGCCATATGAAGAATAAAATTTATACTCAACTCTCACATGCTTTTCTTGTAGAAAAAGCGATTTTTTTAAATTTTTTTATCGACATTATAATTATCATAGACATACACACTAGGGTGGTGCGTAGAATTTTTTTTTTTTAATTCAAATTCGGCCCGTTTGCAAAAGTTGTGTATTGTATTGCTTATTATGTAAAAAAAAAAAATTCGTCCCCTGAATTGATATCTTCATTCGCTCCAAGGAGTGCAAAATCCTCGAATTTTAGCAGAATTACGCTAATTTTCCTGTATTTTAATAGCTATTAAAAAATTAATTTGTATTGGCCCATTGTAGATACAGTGCTATTATGTCCCCTTACCATATGCAAAAAGTTTCAAATCCCTTGAACATCATCTTCATGTGCCCCAAGGGGGGGGCGAAATCCCAGAACTTTAGCTAAATTATGCTAATTTTCATGAATTTTAATAGCTATTTAAAAAAATTAATTTGCTATTGACTCATTGTGGATACAATGCTATTATGTCTCCTTACCATATGTAAAATGTTTCAAATCCCTACATCATCATCTTCACGTGCCCCAACAGGGTTAAAACATTATGAAATCTGACAAAATTTGACTTGCCGTATATACTCGCGTATAAGTCGACCCCTAACTTTTGAATGCAAATTCTGGAAAAAATAAAAAACCCGCATATAAGTTGACCCCCAAACTTTTTACTGCACAAAATCAAACTAAAGATTTCACTTGCCAATGCAAAAAGGTACAAAAACATATCATTGAAATTTTTTTAAATGATAAATTATTATTATTTGTATATTTTATATATTATTTTTTTATTCATACACATATAAAGGCATAATTTTGCAGCATTCGAAGTCTTTGTTTTTGCTGTTTTAACTGACTCGCGTATAAGTCGATCCCCCAAATTTGCTCACCGAAAATTGTCAGAAATTCCTCGACTTATACGCGAGTATATACGGTATTTTAGGTTTGTATGAAGATACTGTTACATAATAAAAATCAAGATTTACACAAATTTTTATTAATTTCGGCTATATATGTTCCTTTTCCATATTTACATTTAACTCCTCAATTTTAATAAGCATCAAATAATTATAACAGGTAAGAGAGCACCTTGGGGCGCATGAAGATGATGTTCAAGGGATTTGAAACTTTTTACATATGATGAGGGGACATAATAGCATTGTATCCACAATGGGCCAATAACAAATTAATTTTTTTTATAGCTATTAAAATTTAGGAAAATTAGCGTAATTTAGGTAAAATTCAAGGATTTCGCGCCTCTTGGGGTGCATGAAGATATCATTTCAGGGGGCGGAAATTTTTTTTACATAATAAGCAATACAATACGTAACTTTTGCACACTGAGCCGATTTTGAATTAAAAAATTTTTATTCTATGCTCCACTCTAATACACACACACAAACAAAAAGAACTTAGGTGCAGCAGATCAGGTAAACAGAGTTTTAAAAATAAACATTACTGAGCTAAAATACATCAAATCATTAAAATAAATACATATAAAATTAGTGTATGAAATTCAGACAGCAAAATAACAAGACATACCTGTATATTATATATTTAAATTGCATACAGCAAATATAATCTCATATTCGTAATATTTAAAAATAAGAATAAACTTCAAGATGTAATTTGCCTTGATGTTCTTTGGCGAAGCCCTTTATTTTAATATTGAAATAAATATTATAAAGCAATCACGTCATCAACTCAAAAAAGAGATAATCATACTAAAACAAACTATTCTTTCTAAAACTGAATACTAGAAATGTGCTATGAAGAGAAAATTACATGATAATTAGAAATTGCACACATGAAGATTTTATTTCACATTATTAATGTTTACAAAAAAACAACTATCAACTGTGAAATAAATAATTATATATCTAATGTGTCTTAAATTTTCTTTATTAAAATCTTTTCTTATGTAGCAAACAATATTTTCTAAAAAATAGCATTTTCGTTTGCTAGAATAATTTCAACTTAATAAGCATTCTTGAGCCAAAACTGACTAAAAAAAGTTTAAACAATAAAATAATGTATAAATTACTTGCATAAAATTATATGAAAAATAATGATACCAAGATCAAATTAATTAGATAGGAATAGTATTTTTCCATCTGAGCGACAATAAGGCTGACCCTCGAACCCCACAGCCCTTGGCTTTAATTGCCAATGCTTTTTGAATCTAGCTATCCGAACGACATCCTAGCTACACTGGCTAGAAATACATAGCACAGTATTGTGTATACAGGTATTGCTTTAGAATGTATCCAAAAAATTACATTTTCTTAGGCAGTGCTGCCATGGAATTTATTGCTTGAAAATGTGAAGACAAGCATTAGTTATAGCGTCTAGAAATATGTGGTGCTAATGTATTTAAAATATTAGGTCATTAAGTATGAAATGTTCGATTTGAAAGCGTTTTTTTTAATTTAGAAATTCTGAATTCTCACCAGAAAGTTTTAATAGCTATTTTTAATTTGTGATAAATATTTCACAAATAAAATAAAATAAAGAAATCGTATGACCTAATATGTAGCCAGAATTTTCATTCATTCCTAATACAGGCATCCCCTGACTTACGTAAATTCGCAGTTACGTAATAAATCTCTAAATTTCATTTGTGAACATACTAGCTCGTTTGATATGCAGTTGCATACTTTTGACATTTATTTTATAAATAAAATATATAGATATAAACCATAACCGTAAAATAGTTTATGTATTAGATAGAGTTATACAGTAGACTCCCTCAAATCTGCACAGCTTGGGACCAGAGGTTGTGCAGAATTTAGATTTTTGTGGCTTTCTGGTTACTGTTTTGTTTACATTTTTAAAACAGTAATTTGAATGTAATAATGCAATCAAATTTAGAAAATATATATAAAAATAAATAGATTGATAAAGTTTTGAACTGGCGTGATTTTGGGTTCTAGGGTTCATGATCGGCGTAGATCTGCAAATAGTTTTCAGAAATTTCAACATAGAGAAGAATGTAAAAGGTAGTATTTCTTAGAAAATCTACCGAAAAAAACAGACATTTCATTTCAATAAAACACTCAAGCCGAAATACCTTTTAAAGAGCATAAACACACTTCATTTTCCCTTATCTGGCACCTCAAAAGATCCCTTTCCTTAAATCAAGTTAACAAAGAAGATAATCCTGTAAACACAATACCACAACGCGCGTCTTGACAGGAGCTCTAGGGAGTAAAGAGGGGTAGTAATTGTCCAGGCGTTTTTGGGCGGTTTCAATAATCTGAATGACCGGGCATTTGAGGCGCTTTGGTATTGAAAGAGTTAAAAATAATTATATATCATGTTATGTACACAATTGTATAGTACTATAAAAAATATAATTATGTACACATTGTTATTACAATGTAAACAATGTTAAAACTAGGGTGTAAAAAAAATCATGATTTTTTTTTTTAAATAGAAAAAATCGGATTTATTTTATTTAAATCGGATTTTAATTTTTTCCCAGAGTTCAAATACTGAATAACTACCAAGAGTTTTAGGTTTCCAAAACAATTAAACCACTAATTGCTAACATAATCTGTGTTTTTACACTTTAATTAATAAAATTATATTAGGTTGAGCAAAAAGTTCTGGGAAATTTTTAACGCAACTTTCATACAACGCAACATTCACAAATTTCCCAAAACATTTCCCAGAAATTATAAAAACTGGAAATTAGTAGTTTTATTAAGTAGTATCGTACAATAATGTTATATACATTAATATTGTAATAATTATGTAAAACTTCATTAAATACTAGTGATATTTAACATTTATTAAAATTATTAACTGCATTTAATATTAAATAGTTAACACTACTTCAAATTAATAATTATTAAACAATTAACTCTCTAATTAGGAACATATTATACATTTTAAGCTTTAATTATTAAAATGATAATTAATAATGTAGTATTCATTTTAGAAAGAAAAAGATGCACTATTTCGTGAGGAAATATATTAGTAATGTGTTTAGTAATGGTATAAGAAAAAAAAAGAGAATAATTTTTAGTATGATAAATAAAGTATCCTTAATTTTTAATAATTTTATGAATCACAAATTAAAAAATACAATTAAATAACAACATGCTATAATTTTAATAATATCCTGTTTTTTTCTAAAGAAATAAAGTTCTATTACTTTTGCAAGATCTTGGGTACATGAATCTAGAAATACTGTTGAATGGGAAAGTTTTTTACAAGAAATCTCTGGATACAACTACTGGTGAAAACTTTTTTTTAAAGGCAGAGTGCATTTTGTGAAGTAATCCCAGAATTAATAAAAATTGCAATTAAGTAATTTCATTAGTTAGTAACAAAAATAACAAAAGTAATAAATATTATTTGCTGCTTGTTTTGCCTTTGTACTTAAAAAAATTGCTGTTAATCACCAAAATCTAAACTTACACACATGTATGTGTATGCTAAAAAAAAAAAAAAAAAAAAAAAAAAAAAAATTGAAAATGAGTTAAACCCATACATACATACAGAATAAATATAAGGATAGCCAGTTATATCTGAAATCCTCAAAATATATAAATAACAGCATTATTACCTCTCAGTGGGGATTATTAGCTTTCAATGGTTCAATTTTTTTTCTTTTTAACAAAAGTTTTGATGCCTTTTCAATACCTAATTAATTTTTTTATTTAATATAAATGAGTTACAAAATAAACTATTCAACCTATACTGAAGAAGCTCTTGCTGTGTATAACATTCTTTATACCAGTTAGTTCTTTTTTCTTTTGCATTCATTTACAATTTAGTTGTTGAGCAGATGTCACTCTTTCATTCTTCTTTAACTCGATATTGCTATTAATTTATTATTACAAATGTAGAATGAGAAACTAAGACGCTGACTATTTATTCTTTTACTTGCAGAAATTTATTACACTTGCTACGTTTATTTTATATAAAATGATGCATAAGTTGATTTCCTAAAGGAAATTATGACATTGCAAATATATTAGATTTAAATTTAAATATCATTTTTAAACGAAACCAGGGGCGACCCAGTTTGCAAAGTGTGCAGGTTTGACCCAGTGTGCAAAGTGTGCAGCACACACAGCCGCCGAAGTAGTAAAGGCGCCAAAGATTTCAATTGAGGAGCAAATATTAAAAAAAAAAAAAAAAAAAAAAAAATCTTTAATTATTCTAAAATGTATCACATTTTCTAAACATTTGAATTATGTTTTGTAGATTTACCTGAGACAAACTTACTTATAAATATTCCATTATTATTATTTTTTAATTATTTCTTTTTATTCTACTTCTGAGTATCATAAGTGATTTAGGCACAGAGCTGTCCAACCTTTATAAACAGAGGCGCATCTCATGCAGTTGCAAACAACGACAGGCACCATAATTCACATGGGTGAAAAAATGCAACTCTATCATCTCACTGCACCAGTGTTAAAGCGTAGAAAAATTTTATTACCACAAAAGCTAAATTCCACCTACTCTTTTATTTTTAAATACCAATCGTCGCCTTAGTGCAGAATTTCTGTCATAAATAAGATGAAAATTACTATTAGGAAATACAGGTAAAGGTTTTCCCTGCGATAATCAGGCCATGAATATAGGTAGACTTATTATTATACTTATGTGTCACCAGCGCTTTATATGATGCACTTTAAACATATCCCATGGTGATAGTCCATAAGTTTCCACGACTCAAAAAACTCTATGTAAAAATATTTTTCAGAAATAATATAAATCGCAGTAAATATAAAATTAGATTTTTCAGAGGGGCAACATATCTCAAAACTTTTGTAGGTGAAGGTGCCAGAAACTTTAATCGCTAAATAACAAATTAATAACATTAAATAATTAACACTACATAATGGTCACTGGTAACAATTAAAAGAACACCATTCAAATATTATTAATTTTAAGCAAAGCATCCTTTAACCATTAAATGCATAGCGTAACTTAGGAGTTACATGATTTTTATTTATTTATTTATATTTTTGCCATTTGGTGCTTTTTGTTGGTCTTTTGGCAAACTATTATGTGCTACTTACGTGTGATAACATGCATTTTACATTATGAAGTCTGTTTTTGTTCTGTTTTGCTATTTAGGTGAGGATATAACTTCTTTTGTTGATACTGCTTGCAATGTACTCGATTAGCATTTTTTCTCTATCTTTATAAGATGGTCATTATTAATTCTGAAAACTATTAAAAGCATTATAAAAATTATTATATTGTTGAATGGTTGTTATTGTTATTGTGCAGTGTAAACACTTTAAAGTAAGTATATAATTTAAAATGATCATCTTTTGAGCCATTTTTTTCAATTCCTACTATTAGTTCACACTCTCCCTATATTTATTTATATATTTATATATCTTGTTCAAATTTTCAATCGTTAATATAATACTCATTATTCATCCTATCAAGTTGAAATACATTTTTTTAAACTTGTACTGGATGACAATTGATATTAATACAGTTTTTTCAAATAGTAATTCATTAATTAAATTTTAATTAATTAATTTCAGTTTTGCATGGGAAACAAAATGGCGACCATTGGTTATTGAAGATCAATGAAAGTATTTTCAATAAGGGGTTACCATAGGGGGGGGGGGGGGGGCCCTGTTCTGTCACCAAATACCGCCAAGTTTGTCACCAACTTGGCGATATATCGCCAAATTTGGCGAGCAAAATGAGTTGCCAAAGGTGACGCCAACTTGGCGATATCTCTAATATTTCGCCATATTCCCATAGAGTTCCATTGTAAACCTACTTGCTTATAGGAAATCAACAAATTGAGATATTTTAATGCAACAAAAACTAATATTAGCTTAAGGGATTATATTAAATTTTTCTTTGATGACCTAAGTTGGAATTGACTTTAAAAACAAAATTTTTATATTACTTGTTGTTACATAATTCAAGAGTAATATTATGACATTATGTCCAACAGAAACATAAATAATTTTTTTTTACTATTTTTCTAGCAGATAATTAACAAAAATAGACTCAAATATATATATTTTTTTTAACAAAAAAAAAAAAAAAAAAAAAAAAATCATGCATTAAATGGTTAAAATGGATTTTTAATTAAAAAAAAAGCTAGTGAGAGGAAACGTTCAAATGGATGCCAAGAAAACCTCCAACGGGAGCCACCATGATGTCTGCGGGAAATGCGTTGGGCAGTTGTCCTGAATAGAGAAAAATGTAAAACCAGAACTTGTTTGAGAGTACTACTGTTCAATTTAGAGATTTTAGATTGGAGAGATTGGCATCAGCTATGGGACAAATTCTAATTGGTAAAACTGAAGCATCAGCCATTTGTGAAGGTTTTGGAATACCGTGCTGTAGGTTTAACACTGCGATTTTCGGGCTCATAGAGTAAACTCCACATTTGGCGGCCAAAGAAATATCTTTTTTCAACGCTTCTACAAACGATCACTTCTGTAGAAACTATTATGTATTAGACAAAAGTTGTGTTTTTTCGTATAAACCTCCGACCAGGAGAAATACTTTTTATCTGTACTATCTTGTACTCTGGACCTATCATCATGGCGGAAAAGAGCAGGCCGTCCTTAGCGAAAGCGAGGCCGTGTGCAAAAATTATTGCGAGGCCCGTTTCTTACCAATGTTTTCAATTCAGCCTATTTTTTATTCATTACCAGAAATTTTGAATAGTAATATTTGTTTTATTTAATGACAGACATTCCGTAATTAATGAAGTGAAGGTAACTATTCGGAAATTCTGCTACCTATTTTGAATTAAAAAAATCCGCTAAATTGGCAACACAATGCAACCACGTTTTGAAAATTCTCGCATGACATAAACACAATGGCACAAATAGGATTATGCTTTTATTTTGGCTTAATAATTTAAAGAGAAATAAATACATATTTTAAAATCTACTTTTTTTGGTGCGTTCGCAATTATTTATAGAGCTTAATAATTTAAAGAGAAATAAATATATATATTTTTTAATAACTTTTTTTGGTGCATTCGCAATTATATAAATACGTAGCACCTATAGTCGTTGTCTGGCTGTATATAATTTTTATTATGAAATTTAATAACCGTTGCAGAATTTTCTCAAGTCATTTCAAATTTTATGAAAATCGAATCAAAACTTAAAAAGATAGTATTAATAAAAGTTTTATTCATTCTGTTAAATCCTATCATACATCATTAATTCAATGATATCCTGTGATAGGTAATGATTCTAGGTTGTCATGGTAGTTACGTCCTATTTAAGATGGAGTCCTATTATTTCCGTATTACTGAATTTAATATATAGAAACATAAATTTTGTGTTCATGCATTTTTGCATGAGAGTTCAACAGCAATTGCACCAAGATCTGGATATTTATAAAACTAGTTATAGTACGAACGCACCCCATTTGCCACATTTGTTGTACAATTTCCAACTTGTTTAATCTGTTACTTAAACGATAAAAATGTATGCAATAGATCTGAATAATATAAGGAATTTTCAAATAATTTCAGATTAATTTTGTGTTAACTATCAAGTTTATTGGAAGTACAATGTTAAAATAAATTGGGTTATAGCAAATTTCTATAAAAAGGAGTGCAATTTCAAGTTTTTTAATTCAGATTTGTTTATAAATTATGTTAATTAAACTTGTATTACATAAATAGGCTTTTATTTTAGGATTTCAATGTTAATTTTAAGTAGTATTTAAAAAAAAATTATCTAAATTTTGCAAATCATGCTTTTATCAAATTTTCCATTATTTAATAATTAAAGTATGAAGGAATAGAAAGAAAGAATATGCTTCTGTTTCCATTAATTTGGTTTCTGAGCTCATAAGTGTGGCAATAAAATAACGTGAGTAATAAATTTTTATTGGCTGAGACCGGGACTGAGCTTTCAGCTTTTACTTCGGGTCAAGATAGCATGTCTCTGGCACGGTCTGCACCTGTGTCAGAAAATTTCGGCCACTGCAGACCTCTAGTCTATTTACGTGATATTGGTGAACAGGCAATCAGTGTTCGAAAATATTTTCCTTTAAAAATATAAGATCATAAAAATTCAAGGGTGTACATTACCGAAGAGAGAGTTAGGCCCCCAAAACTACATTCGTTTTGGAAATTTTTCGTTTAAATCATTCAGCACTGATTTTAGGTATATGTAAAGTTTTTATCATGGGTCCGATATATGCTGGTCTTTTATTTAAAAATACAAAATCAAAACAGATTGGAGCGTGCGTAGCATGTGAGGTGTATGCTGTCAAAGGCAGTGGGGCCACCAACTCAAGGTTCGTTTGGATAGAGTTTCATTTAAAAATATAAAATCATACACATCGAAGCGTGACCTCCACCATTCGGCTCGTTTAGATGGATTGGTGTTTAAAAATATAAATTCAACACTGATTTTAGGTATTTTTAAGCTTATTATTATGAGACCAGACAACACCAGGGGGGGGGGGGGGAATTAAGAATTTTGCTCTGTCTGTGTGCGATGGCCAGCGAAATCTATCGCACGTAGACATCTGAAAATTTGAGTGACGACAGTCCATGGTAGGTCCTGATGCACCCGATGGTCAGATTTTTTAAGACCCGGGCCCCCTGTAAGTTTTCATGCCCTAAATTGTTAATAACTTGCCGATTTATCCGATCTTCTTCGTTTTGAGGACCTTTCTCAAATTTAATTATTCTGCATTTCAACTTTCCAGTTAAGACCTTGGCCCCTTGGGGCGCAATACCGAGCCTCTTGAAGTTTTTGTGCAAATTAATTGTTGAGAAATTTCCCTTCTTTTAATCCGATTTTCATTTTTTAGGCCCTTTTTCCATTTAGTTATTTCACCATTTCTACATTTCAGTCAAGACCCTGGCCTTCTACCGCCTGATCCGGGGCCTATTGAATTTTTGGTGTAGCAGGCATTTTTCACCCCCTAATTGTGTCACCCTCTAGCTTTAAAGTTAAATCTTGGGTTCCTCTCCTCTCTAAAACTCTAAAGCATTTGCTGGGTTTCCCTGTGTGGCCATCCCGGACCAATACCCTCATATTTTTATTGGGGCTGTAGGGCCCTTTTTAGCATTTCCCTTCATTTTTTGTGTATTTCTTATTCTATTCTAATGATGCTTAATTTTGACTAATTGAAGATCTAAAGCACTAAGTATTAGGACCTTTTAACATGTTTTCATCATAGTCTCTCCTCTGCGGCCCCTTTTGGGCCCGCTGTTATAGCCCCCTTTAAAATAGTCCGATTGACTAGCTTTTTTTTTTCTAACAACTTCTTAGGTCCTCCAGCTGCTACATGAAGGACAAAAAAGTTCCTTAGTCTTCAGCTACCACCAATTTTGAATATTAATCGCGTACTTGGGTACTTCGTGCAGCTTCTTTAAAAAAAAAATCCGATTATCTTGCAATTTTCTTTAACATAGTTCTAGGGTCCCCTGGCTACTTTATAATCTACTAAAAAATTTCTTTATATCCCAGCTACCACCTTTTTCAAACATTAATTTTCTTTTCGGCATCAACTTACATTTACTCACTACAGCTGTAAATTAAAAATCGCGTTACTGTTCAAGGTAAGTGTTTAGAAGTGTGTGTGTGTGCGGTGGCGGTGGGGATTTCATGTGTAAAATAAATATCGTGCTAATGTTAAAGGTAATCTGTTAAATTTACAGGGGAGGGCACCTTCCACCGCTTATGGGTACATTCTTTTCTCCGGTTCTATGGTCCTGATTACTATGGGGTTTGGCTAATTCAAATAGATTTTCGACTGTCTAAGGTGCAAGTAGAGCACTCCCGATATATGCTGTCTTAGGCAGCAGGGACCGAGGTCACAGGTTGGGAAAAAGGTTTGTTGGGATTGGGAACACACTAGACACTGACGAAGGCACTGGGGCCTGGAAAGTAAGTTCATTGGAAACATTCTATGCCACTGAAGGCCGTGCGGGCCCCAAAACTGTTCATTTGAAAGATTTTCTGAAGATATAAAATCATACAAATTTGAGATCAGTTTAATGTTATAATAACGGGCCGAACAATGCCGGGCGGGTCAGCTAGTAGATTAAATATAAGTTACAAATAATCTATACTCTTTTAGTGTTCACATCTTGCACAGAGCATTTTATTGATAAAACATTTTACATTTTATAAATAAGCATGTTTGCACATATAAATTCTATTTTGAAATAAATAAATCACAACAAAATGAAGAATATATGTTTAGCTGTTTTGCATTAATTTTATTCTTTCAAGTGCGAGGCCTCCCAAGGCGCGAGGCCCTGTGCGGCTGCACCTGTCGCACACCCCTAAGGATGGCTCTGGAAAAGAGTGAGGGGATGGTAAAAATAATCTAAATTTAGCCATAAATGCCTCAAAATTCTTATTTTTTCAAGGATTGAGAGGAGTTGTCTTTCCCTGCACTCCCTGTGTACGCTAGTATCTAATCAGATACTAGATAAATAATTGTGAGGATGATTGTAAGATTTGTTCATTTCAATTTAGAAGATAAAACTGAAAGTATTGAAATATGAGCCTTTATTAGCATTACATACGTATAACCTTAGACACTACAGCGAGTAAAATGTTAAAAAAGTTCAATTTAGACATAAATAAGTTAGGAGCTACAATGATGGCTCTAATATAAACGGAAAAATATAGATTAATGAAAAAAAGAGCTTTAAATTCCCGTGCATTTTATGCCCTAACCGACTCCCCAGGTACTGACCGGGCCAATGAAAATAACATTAAATATGCCAAAAATCAAATATTGAATGATTTTATATTTTTCCAAACAAACCTAGAGATTGGGGGAGGACAATGTCTTCAGACACATACACCGGACGTGCAACGGCACTGTCTGGTTTGATTTGTTTTTACAATTTTAAATGAAAGTCTTTCCAAACGAACCTAACATTGTCAGCAGCACTGCCTTCAGAAGGGTACAACCTCGAATTTGTATGATTTTCCCTTTTTAAATGAAAATCCATCCAAACGAAGCTCAAGTTGAGGACCCCACTGCCTTTCGGTATAGTGTACACCGTAAATGCTATCCACGCCCCAGTCTGATTTTTCAGGCAAACTTCGAATTTGTATTTAATTTCTAGAATTTAGATACATAAAACTTTCCATTCTGACAAAATATTCTTGATAAAATATAAATAATATAACCACCCCCTCACTTTTTTTAAAACACGAAATGATATTCAAAGCACATAATCTCTTAATCGGTAAACAATATCTTGAGAAAACTTGCACGGAGAGAAAAACATTTCTGCCGGATCCTTGAAAGGACTTCAAGATTTTTTTTTTCTAATAGTAAATATTAATATTTCTTCACAACAGAGATATCGTTAGAACCGTAAAAATACCAAGAATGTATTAATAGGTGACGTTTTTTTTTTTTTTTTTTTGAATGTTTGAAACGTTTAGAAAACTCGAAAACTGGCACAAATCGCAGCCAGGGATTTTTTAAAAATAGTAATGGAAGATACCATTGGAATAGGAAAGGTAAGATGATTTTCTTACTTTTTTTTGTAACTCTACGGATACCCGAACATTACAATTTCAAAATGCAGTAAAAATCGAGTGCGACGAGTGCTTACACTAGTGCTGCACAACCTTTTTGCCAGAAAATTATTTGCCACCACAAAAAAATTAAAAGTAACATTTTAATTATTTAATAGCAAAGTTTCTGTCAATTAATTAGGAAACTTTTTCTGCATAAAATTAGTGGTATTTATGGTGGCCCGCGGGCCACAGGTTGTGCAACCCTAGCTTACGCAATCGTCAGCTTGAAGGGCCGCTGAAATGCACAGGCATGATCGCTTTGAAGAAAGAAGTTTTGCCATTTTGCTATCATCGTTATGGCTTTTAATTAATATTTCGGCTAATTATAAAAACAAGTGGGTAAGTGTGATCACAGATCGCACAGAGGGTTTTATTTAATATTCCTTTAAAAACATTTTATCTTTTTCAAAAATTTGTTAGTTCCACATTTCACAACCAGGGGGCGCACTTGATTCTAAAAAAAATCTATCCAAACGAAAACCCATTTTACATACTATCCGTAGATATATTAGTCGAGGGGATTGGGCATATAGCACCCGAGATCAGTTGGCGCACCTGGCAGTAAAAAATGGAACTAAAATATGTAAGGCTATGGTGCACAATATGAAAAAATGGACAAAGAGGTGTTGGCAAAAGTTGGAAAATTTCTCCCCGGCTTAAAAGGGTGGAAGTTAGAAAAAATACTTAAAATACACCAACTTTTTGAAGATTTTATGATTTGTCGTGTGATCTGAGGTATTCAGCTATACGTATGCAAAATTTCATGTCTCCAACTTAATTAGGGGCTCTCTTAGAAAGAATTGCTTCAAATACTTATGTGGTAGTTCAAAGGGTTAAACGTAAACTTTTTCAAGATTTTATGATTTGTCGCTTGTCCTCAGGTGTTCTGCTATAAGTATGCAAAATTTCAAATCTCTAATTTAATTAGGGGCTCACTTAGAAAAAATTGTTTAAAATACACATGTGGGAGCCCAAAGGGTTAAATGTACGACTTTTTCAAAATGTTATGATTTGTCGCATGATGTGAGGTGTTCAGCTATAAGTACCCAAAATTTCATGTCTCCAACATAATTAGCGGCTCACTTAGAAAGGATTGTTTAAAATACACCTGTGGGAGCCCAAAAGGTTAAATGTACGACTTTTTCCAAAATTTTATCACTTGTTGTTTTATGTGAGGTGTCCAGCTATAAGTATGCAATTTCACGCCTCCAACATAATTAGGGGCTCACTTAGAAAGAATTGTTTAAAATACTCATGTGGGAGCCCAAAGGGTTAAATGTACGACATTTTCAAAATTTTATGATTTGTTGTATGATGTGAAGTGTTCAGCTATAAGTACCCAAAATTTCATGTCTCCAACATAATTAGGGGCTCACTTAGAAAGAATTGTTTAAAGTACACCTGTGGGAGTTACCGACTCGTTTACCGACATTAATTCTTCTGAAAGTTAAACTGATTAATTAAATAACTAGCTGGTTTTGCCCACTAGCGGGGCCCCTCCTTTTTTATAAAATCTCGAAAGAATGAACCCCACTTTTTATCGGAGCCCCTCCTTTTTATGAACCTCTAATAATATGAAATCTCGAAGTGAATGAACCTCGAACCGGGTCCCCGCTGTTTACGGTACCATATAGCAGGCGTGCTGCACACGCACTGCAAACTCAGAACGTAACTCGCCTGCGAACGAACCTCGAACCTGCAAAATCACGCTCGAACGAAAGTTGAACCGGGTCCCCGCTGCCTTCGGCACGGTATAGCAGGCGTGCTGCGCACGCACTGCAAAGTCTTTTAAAGAAGCCTTTCGCTATAACGAAAGTCGAACCTGGTCCTCGCTGCGATTTCGCTTTTTAAATGTCCACTTCCTTTATTGCTTAATTTCCTCCGAGGTAACCATGCATCCGCTGATTTTATTGGCAACCCTTAACAGAAACTCCGAAGATTTGGAGAATGTCCGTTTGAACCTGCGTTAAAAAGGTGGATTGGTTAATTTTAGAAGTTAATTAGCCCGTAATTTGGTTAATTACCGACTTTTTCAAAATTTTATGATTGGTTATTTGATGTGAGGTGTTCAGCTATAAATACCCAAAATTTCAAGTCTCTAACATGTATAGTTTCTAAGAACGGGCTCTGTGACGGACAGACAGACAGACAAAGGAGTGAGACGAATAGGGTTTCGTCAGATGAACGAAACCCTAAGAAACAGCTTGAGGTGCATTTGGACCTGCCATCATCTATCCTTATCTAAATTGTTAGCAGTAGATTGTGCACGGTAGATTTTCTTAACCATCGCCAACATATGCTAAGAAAAGACAAATGTCTTTCTTTTATTAATATAGATACACAAATTAGAGATAACAAACAACTTTATTTTATTAGTATGGATGCAATATATTGTTTTTGTGTTCTATTATTTTTCTCCGATAATGAAATTTTATGGATTTAATGCAGGATTCTGATACAGACAGGTTCCATTTTCGCAGGCTTTACTGTGTTTCGAATTTTATTTACTTAGCTGCCAACCTACCTTATTTTTCAAGTAAATTAAACATATTTTGAATCAGAAATTTTATTTAATAAATGAAATAAAATACGAACCCTATAGAAACAAGACACATGTTATTAAATAAATTTTCTGGTTCCAAAAACTTTATTTGACCTGCAAAGAAACTCCAGCTATGCATTTATAGATACTCATAGACATGACATCGGGGTGCTTAAGGAGTGCCAACGCAGCGTGCAACCTCCAACTAAAAATGAGTACGAACTAGAGTGAATTTCGAAACAATGCACGGCCTAAAAGTATAATTTGGAAGCTCTGGTGGAGTCCCGAGGGCCATTCCAGAGTTGAAAGCACGAGGTTAAATATAACCTCCAGGAAAAAGGGGCACATAGGGCATCCAAGAATTTTTTGGTTGCCCTATACTTCGATGTCACTTCACCAACTGGCGTCGGCAAAAAACGGAAAATGCAAAGACAGTAGGGTACCAAAGAGCACAGAAAGTTATAGCATAAGGTAGCCAAGCCTATCTAACCTCTCTAAAAACTTATAAAAAAGAAAGGGGGCCACATAGCTCACTAATTTTTATGTCAAGCCTAGTGCGCATTACGTGTTGCGGGCCTCCCGGCTTTCACACAAACCGTACAGCCTTGAAAAAGGCTTTGTGTTACTAGACATCGAGAGAGCACCGCTAGTGCAAATTGCATGTTGGCATTGACAGAGATCGAAAATGGGGACAAGTTAAGATTAAAATTAAATGCTAAAAAATATTTAAGCAACAACTTCAAAAATAACTATAAAACTGGGGTATGAATTTCGTGACCGGGATGCCTAAGCACCGCCGGTCGACTGAACCGAAAAGGGGGGGAAAAAGTATAATTGGCCGGGATGTCGTGAGCAAACACCCCAAGGCCGGCGGGGATACTCATAGATTCTTTTTTTTTAAGGATATATTTCAGAGGTGGGGGGCTGTATAGGGCACCAACAGAAGTACTGCACGCAGGTGCTGGATACTGCCAGCACACCCCTGAACGAAACTGTTTTATGTTGGATAAAAACAATGCTTTTCACAAACTGAACTGTTTTTAATTTTTTACAATACTCAGGAATTAAGCTTGGAAACAATTATTTAAAGCTCTTTTTTTGTTTATTCATAAGTCAAAATACCCGTAGAAACTTTCCAATTATGTTCATCTTAGATTTTAATAATTTCTTTGACATTTTAAACATTTAGAAAATTTTTGATTTAAATCAATGATTTTTTTTAAAAAATCGGTTGATTAAAATCACGATTTAATCGCTGATTTAAATCAACTGATTAAAATCGTTGACACCCTAGTAGGGTGAAAAAAAAAAAAAATCTGATTTTTTTTTATTTAAATCGGATTTTTATGATTTTTTTCCCAGCGTTCAAATACTACTGAATAGCTACTAACAGTTTTAGGTTTCCAAAACAATTAAACCACTAATTGCTAACATAATCTATGTTTTTACACTTTAACTAATAAAATTATAATTATTAGTCAGTAATTACAGAAATTATAAAAACTGCAAATTAGTATTTCATTAGGCAGTATCATACAATAATATATATAAATTAATATTGTAATAATTATGTAAAATTTTATAAATACTAGTGATATTTAACATTTATTAAAATTATTAACTGCATTTTATATTAAATAGTTAACACTACTTCAAATTAATAATTATTAAACAATTAACTCCCTAATTAGGAACATATTATATATTTTTAAGCCTTAATTATTAAAATGATAATCTATATATATATTTCTGTTACATAGCGCTAAAAAAGGGCTGTATTTGTAGCTTACTATTTGGCAACAGCCAAAGCGACGTTTCTCAGTGGTAGTTACGGTCACATGTCCCAAAACACTCAGCAAATCAAAATTCGGACAGGATCTCTCTTTTAACGGAAACCGTTTGAGCAATACATGAATGACAATTGCTATTGGTCCGTTTTACGGTGATGTAGCTTTTTCATTTTGTATTTAGACACAGGCGAAAACGTTTTATTTACATTTCGATAGCGTGATACGTAGCATGTTTTATAGCGTCTTATTATAGTTTTAAATAAATTTAAGCCATGATTTTCAATACTATAGTTAAAATGAAAGGAGAAGGACCCCATCTGGCACTAACAAGCCATTTAAATTTAAATGACGTCAATTTCCTGTTCGCTTAGCTTTCTCATTAATGATCAACAAGTCACAGCGCCAAACTTTTGATAAATGCATTTTTATTTATATTTTCAACAAAATTTTCAATTACTTTTTTATGAATTAAAATATTTGTAAATTTCATATGTTGCTTGCTCGGATCTCATAGCGGCCCAACTAAAAATATTATGTTTCCAAGGTACGTTTTTATTTACATTTTCAACAGTTTTCCATTACATTTTTATACATTAAAAATATTTGTAAATTTAATACATTGTAATGATTTATGATTGCACTTATTCTGGCTAGAGTTGACATAAATAGTGGCGAGTGAGCGAAGACAGCTGGGATCGCATAGCGATCCCAATATGACTTGCGTAGCAATTCATGGGGGTTGGTGAGCGTTAGCGAGCAGGGGGCCGAGCCCCCTAGTAATGTAGTATTCATTTTAGAAAGAAAAAGGGACAGGATGCTAGTCCCAAAAAAGGGCACTATTTCATGAGGAAATATATTAGTAATGTGTTTAGTAATGATATAAGAAAAAAAAAAGAATAATTTTTAGTATGATAATTAAAGTGTCCTTAATTTTTAATAATTTTATGAATAAAAAATTGAAAAATACAATTAAATAACATATTTTAATAATATCCTGTTTTTTCTAAAGAAATAAAGTTCTATATTTTTGCAAGATCTTGGCCACATGAATTTAGAAATACTGTTGAATGGGGAAGTTTTTTACAAGAAATCTCTGACTGCAACTACAGGTGAATTTCAACTATTTTTTGTAAGGTAGGGTGCATTTTGCTTATTTCAAAAGGGCCATGGTACAACATCATTAAAAAAATGGCCTAGAAGAAACAGTATAAGTAATTACAGAATTAATAAAAACTACAAATAAGTAATTTCATCAGTTAGCACAAGTAATAAAACTAACATATATTATTTGCAGCTCGTTTTGCATTTGTATTTAGGAAAATTACTGTAAACCACCAAAATCTAAACTTACACACATTTATGTGCATGCTAACTAAAAAAATTATGAAAATGAGTTAAACCCATTCATATAGAATACCATTAATCCGCCTCCCCCCCCCCCAAACACGACGGAAAATCGTAAAAAAATCTTAGGGGGGGCTTACACGGTATTAAAATTGTAGTAATGTTATCTATGGGTGGTGGGGTGGGGATGGTAATGGCCGATCGTCGCAAATATGCATTATTTAAATAAAGTGAGGAAAGAAAATATTTTGAAAAAAAAAAATTACATATAAAATAGAAAAACAGTATAACTTTGCGATTAACGGCGATTTCAAATTTTAGAAAATTCTGGATTTCAAAAGCTTTGAAACTGGAATGCATTTAGATAAATAATAGGCTGAATCCATATCAACTCAGGCAGGGGGGTTACCTTCATAGTCTCAGAAGTTTTTGAATTGAACATATGTTCAAATTTAAGAAAAAGTAAGATACTTGTATATTTTCGTTTTGCCCCAAAAAATTCCTGGCCCGAGATACAGGCCGCCAAAGATGACATCCCCGGCACCATTTCCCATTCGCGATTTTCGATAAAAATTTTAAAGTGCTCCATCTCTAGAACGGTGCAAGATATTTTGTTGCATTTTTTTTTATTTTAAAGATAATATTCTTCTGTTTAAAATGATATACCCAATTTTGAAAACTGTATTCAACTTTTCTTGTGGCAGCCTTTTGAAAAAAAAATTTTTTTTTCAAAAAAGTTTTTTTTTCGGAAATGCCAATCCCAAAAATTTTGATTTTTTTGCTGTTGATCAATATCATTGGGAACTACCTTCACTGTAAAGGAGAACTTCCACTTTTGAGTTTAACAAATTTTAGAAACATTTAAAAAATTCAGAGAATTTTACAGAAACAGTATATATAGAGTTCCAGTAAAAGTCACTGAATTTTTGCTTATTTGTATCATATTTGTAAGGATAAGCCTACTATATATCCTAAACAAGTAGAAATTGCAATATCAAATGTGGCAAATGAGGTGCGTGCGTACTATAACTAGTTTTATAAATATTCAGATCTTGGTGCAATAAGTGTTGCACTCTTGGGCAAAAAAGCATGAATACAAAATTTACTATGATTCCATATATTAAATTCAGTAATATGGAAGTAATATGAATCCATCTTAAAAGGACTTAATCGCCATGGCAACCTAGAATCATTACCTATCATGGTATATCATTGAATCAATTATGTATTATATGATTTTTAAATAGAATGAAGAAAACTTTTATTAATGTCTTTTAAGTTTTAATTTGATTTTCATAGCATTTGAAGTGATGCATACTTTATTTTCAATACCGAACATAGTAAAACAATCTCAATAACATATATCAATTAAACAGCAATACAAATTATATTAATACAAGCTTGAGTTCAGACAAACAAATCGAATCCATCAACTATGTTGGAAATTGTTAAAAACTCATAAATAGATCGGAAGTTGACTTTTAGAAATTTATGTCAATAGACGGAAGCATACTTGAATACTTTCATACAACCCTGTATTTTACCTACTATCTTTATATACATGCCACTATTTAGCTAATATTTAATTAAGATTAAAACATCCTTAAAACCAGTGAAATCACACTTCCAGAGATTATCATCCATAGACGGCCATGTATCTAATTCTTTGCGTGGACCTGTATATCATTTTATCTATATTCTCCAAACGTATCTTAGTATACTAAATGTAGTTCAGTGTAAAAATGCATAACTCATTTAAAAATCACCTTTAAGCTACTTTCATTCATACTCAGTAACCCTTAAGATTTCTTTTGTGTAGCCCTGTATATGATCTACAGACTTTATACACACAACGTAATATGGAAATATTTAGTTAAACTTAAAAACTCATATCGCAACTAAAAATGCACTTCCAGCAATCATCGCTAATGTACAGTATTTCGGATAAAGTAAAGTATCCGAAATCTTTTGTGTGTCCCTGTAAATACTATGCACTTTCTATTACACAGGAAGTAATGTGTTATAAACCTCAGCAACATGTATCAATTTCATTATATGTGAAAGAGTTTAACGTAATTCAAATATGCCGCAAACAATATTCCCCCTTATACCATTATGTAATGGAATTCTTTTAAAATATGGGACCAACTAGTTATAGTACGCACGCACCTCATTTGCCACATTTGATATTGCAATTTATAACTTGTTTAGGATATATAGTAGGCTTATCCTTACAAATATGATACAAATAAGCAAAAATTCAGTGACTTTTACAGGAACTCTATATATCATTCCTGTAAAATTCTCTGAATTTTTTAAATGTTTCTAAAATTTGTTAAACTCAAAAGTGGAAGTTCTCCTTTACAGTGAAGGTAGTTCCCAATGGTATTGATCAACAGCAAAAAAATCAAAATTTTTAAAATTGGCATTTTCAAAAAAAATTTTTTTTTTTGTAAAAAAATTTTTTTTTTCAAAAGGCTGCCACAAGAAAAGTTGAATACATTTTTCAAAATTGGGTATATCATTTTAAACAGAAGAATATTATCTTTAAAATAAAGAAAACCGTAACAAAACATCTTGCACCGTTCTAGAGATAGAGCACTTTAAAATTTTTATCGAAAATGGCGAATTGGAAATGGTGCCCAGGATGCCATCTTTGGCGGCCTGTATCTCGGGCCAGGAATTTTTTGGGGCAAAACGAAAATATACAAGTATCTTATTTTTTCCTGAATTTTAACATATGTTCAATTCAAAAACTTCTGAGACTATGAAGGTAAGATTTTTTCTTTGGCTGCCTGAATTGACATGGATCATACCAGTAACATTAATAACTGTCACAAGATAAATAACAACACTAATATTTGTCATTAATATGGTAACAGAAAAATAAAAGGAACTTAATAATTTAAAATAATTAAAAAACACTAAGAGATTGCGTTTGAAAATGTCCTAAAATTCTTTCTATAACTAGTAACATTTTATGCAGTTTCGCCATCTGTTGTAAATTAGGGAGATTAAATAACCCGGGGCCCATGGGCAAAGTCTCGATTTGCCCATGCGATAATAAGGGCCTGATTTATTTACTAGTAAAAACAAGTTTAATTTCAAACGTAATTCGCACTTGGTATACGACAAGGAGACTGAAAAATAGGAACGCGAAACGTTGGGTGTTTCTTGAATGAAATAATTTTATAATTATTTAATGATTTCAAGATATCTTACGACATTTGCCAGACCCCCCTCCCCCCTAAAAAATAGTTAGGATACAATGATATTACTTATTTTATTTAAAAAATACCCACCAAAGAAGATCCACTCTTTTGTTTGACCGTTCCAAAACGTGACGCACGATTCGAAACTAAAACCGTAAGGCATTAATATTGCCATTCGGTAAATACTTTTTCCATATCTTATCTCTTGGAATAAAGAATAGAGCACTAGAACTCACGGGCATGTGACGTCACGCTTCAGCTTCCGGGTTGTTTTGGTGGCAGAAACCAACCCCATCCTATTACAATGTTTATAACAGTTATTAGTGAACTTTTTTTTCTCTGGGCTTTTCCGAATATTATTTAAATTAAAGTTTTAAAGATTTTAAACAGTGTGCTATGGCGAAATCGATGAGGAGAGCAGAAAATTTCGGGGAAGATATATTTATTATTACTAGACGTCACGCTTCAGCTTCCGGGTTGTTTTGGTGGCAGAAGCCAACCCCATCCTATTACAATGCTTATAAGAGTTATTAGTGAACTTTTTTTCTCTGGGCTTTTCCGAATATTATTTAAATTAAAGTTTTAAAGATTTTAAACAGTGTGGTATGGCGAAATCGATGAGAAGAGCAGAAAATTTCGGGGAAGATATATTTATTATTACTAGACATCAACGTATACGACGATTTTTCTTTTAAATAACTTTGAGATCTGAAATTTTGCATGAGGGAATGCGGGATAATGGAAATTCCAGGGTAAGGGGAATTATTTATTTTACTGATTATTTATTTATTGTCACTACAGGGGCACAAATGGAGCAGATTTTTTTTTTATATATAAAAGAAAAACTTAAAAATTTTAAATTCATATATGTTTCAAATCTAACAAACCATAATTTATGCTTCTTCGCATTTTCCCCTCGCATACAAATATATATTTGTATGTGGGTGAGGGAGGGGAAGCGTAAATTATGATACGTTAGGGGCTAATTTAGATGATTTTTTTAGGATTTCGTTCATCTGACGAAACCCTATTCGTCTCGCTCCTCTGTCTGTCTGTCCGTCTGTCACAGAACCCGTTCTCAGAAACTATACATGTTGGAGACTTGAAATTTTGTATACGTACAGCTGAACACCACACATCGTACGACAAATCATAAAATTTTGAAAAAGTCGTACATTTAACCCTTTGGGCTCCCACATGTGTATTTTAAACAATTTTTTCTAAGTGAGCCCCTAATTAGGTTGGAGGCGTGAAATTTTGCATACTTATAGCTCAACACCACGCATCATACGACAAATCATAAAATTTTGAAAAAGTCGTACATTTAACCCTTTGGGCTCCCACGTGTGTATTTTAAACAATTCTTTCTAAGTGAGCCCTAATTAGATTGGAGGCGTGAAATTTTGCATACTTATAGCTGAACACCTCACATCAAATGACTAACCATAAAGGTTCGAAAAATTCGTACATTTAACCCTTTGGGCTCCCACATGTGTATTTTAAACAATTCTTTCTAAGTGAGACCCTAATTAGGTTGGAGGCGTGAAATTTTGCATACTTATAGCTCAACACCACGCATCATACGACAAATCATAAAATTTTGAAAAAGTCGTACATTTAACCCTTTGGGCTCCCACGTGTGTATTTTAAACAATTCTTTCTAAGTGAGCCCTAATTAGATTGGAGGCGTGAAATTTTGCATACTTATAGCTGAACACCTCACATCAAATGACTAACCATAAAGGTTCGAAAAATTCGTACATTTAACCCTTTGGGCTCCCACATGTGTATTTTAAACAATTCTTTCTAAGTGAGACCCTAATTAGGTTGGAGGCGTGAAATTTTACATACTTATAGCTGAACACCTCACATCAAACGACAAATAATAAAATTTTGAAAAAGTCGTACATTTAACCCTTTGGGCTCCCACTTGTGTATTTTAAACAATTTTTTCTAAGTGAGCCCTAATTAGATTGGAGGCGTGAAATATTGCATACTTATAGCTGAACACCTCAAATCAAATGACAAACCATAAAAGTTCGAAAAAGTTGTACATTTAACCCTTTGGGCTCCCACTTGTGTATTTTAAACAATTCTAAGTGAGCCCCTATTTAGGTTGGACGCGTGAAATTTTGCATACTTATAGCTGAACACCACATATCATACGACAAACCATAAAATTTTGAAAAAATCGTACATTTAACCCTTTGGCTCCCACATGCGTATTTTAAGCAATTCTTTCTAACTGAGCCCCTTATTAAATTGGAGATTTGAAATTTTGCATACTTATAGCAGAACACCTGAGGCCAGGCGACAAATCATAAAATCTTAAAAAAGGTCTTACGTTTAACCCTTTGAGCTACCACATATGTATTTTAAGCAATTCTTTCTAAGAGAGCCCTTAATTAAGTTGGAGACATGAATTTTTGCATATGTATAGATGAATACCTCAGACCACACAGCAAATCATAAAATTTTAAAAAGTCTTACATTATTTACTCCTCCGGTCTCTAACTTTTGTATTTTAAGCAATTTTTTTAACCTCCGCCCTTTTCACCCGGGGAGCACTTTTCCAACTTTTGCCGACACCCCTTTGACCATTCTTTCATATTATGCACCATATCCT
This sequence comes from Maratus speciosus, assembly GCA_963932465.1. Classification (NCBI taxonomy): domain Eukaryota; kingdom Metazoa; phylum Arthropoda; class Arachnida; order Araneae; family Salticidae; genus Maratus; species Maratus speciosus. Next base: position 509,080,188 of record OZ010787.1, on the reverse strand, counting down.
TACCTCTTTTAGTTCCACTTTTTACCGCCAGGGGCGCCTACTTATCTCGGGTGCTATCGGCTCAATCACCTCGACTAATATATCTACGGATAGTATATAAAACGGAATTACGTTCGGATAGAGGTTTGTTTAGAATAGAGTGCGCCCCTGGTTGCGAAATGTGTAACTAACAGATTTTTCAAAAGGATAAAGTGTTTTGAAAGGAATATTAAACGAAACCCTCTGCGCGATCTATGATCACACTTACCTACTTGTTTATTTATTTTAATTCGTGAGCAACGCATGTGACATTTTTTTAAATAAAGATTTTTAAATATTTTACAATCTGTATGCTGGAGAGGGCAAAGGGGAGCATAAATTTCAAGGATAGGAGATAAGTTATATGATTAATTATTTATTGCGACTAGAGAACAATAAATAGAAAAGATTTTATTGTGGGGAAAAAAAAAAGATTAAAAAAAAATTAAACTCCTTTGTATTCTGCGGGGGGGGGGGGGGGTCAAAGGAGGGAAACATAAATTATGGTATGTTAGAGAGTAATTTAGATGATTTTTCATATATTTTTATTAATGAGCAACGAATGTGACATTTTTTAAAAAATAGAGATTTTTAAATATTTAACAATCTGTATGCTGGAGGGGGCAAAGAGGAGGAGAAAATTACAGGGCATGATAATTTACATGATTATTTCATGATTGATTATTTATTGTGACTAGAGAGCAATAAAAATAACAGAAGATTTTTGCATAAAAATAGATTTAAAAATGTTTAAACTCCTTTGTATTCTGGGGGGGGGAGAAAAGGGGGAATCGTAAACTTGGGAGGTTAGGGGTAATTTAGATCACTATTTATTTTTATCAGGGAGCAAAAAATGTTGCAGATTATTATTATTATTTTTTTTAAATAAAGGTCTTTAAAGATTTGAAACTCTGCTTGCTGATGGGGGGGGGGGGGGGAACGGGGAAGATAAATTTTAGGATATAAAAGGGGATATTTATATGATAGATTATTTTTTTTATAACAGGAGCGAAACAAATAGTACAGAAGATTTTTTTATATAAAAGCAAAGATTTAAAAATATTTTTAACTTATTTGTATGCTGGGGGGGGGGGGGGACTAAGGGTGGAATCGTATATTTAGGAGGTTGTGGGTAGGATCATGCTAGATTGTTGTTTATTTATTAAGATTAGTGAGAAACAAATAGGGCAGATTTTATTTAAATAAAGAGTTTTAAAGGAAAATTGGGAATCCATGGAAGGAAAACCGGTATCTCGTTACACAGGAGTAGTAGGAAAATAAGAGTACGGGGACAGGAGGCGGGACCGTCCCGCCTCACGCAGGTCCCGCCTCCGGTCCCTCCTCTCGTGCACCCTCCCACCCCTCTTCAACTATCCGTGTCGCCTCCGCTACCACAGCACCGCCCCCTAGCGGGAAAATGGCGTTTTTAGAGTATTTTTCTGCTATAACATGAGAGTTGAACGTTAGATCGTCTAGATTATCATACTATAAGATGAAGACTGATGATTCTACCACCTGGGATTTACAGAAACAACAAACGCTCTAAAAAAGGCCTTTAAAAGCTTTCTAAATTACGTTTCTGTGGAATATTAGGAAATAACAAACCAATTTCAAAATTAATGTTGGCAAATTAATGGTGACAGTTCCTATTTCAACATAGCCCTTTATGTTGAGAGAGGTGGTAGGACTTGGAATTTGAAATGATAGTTAATTTTAAGATGTAAGAAGATGGTTTCTAAAAGATTCAAAACTTCAAATGAATACTGAAATGAGCGTATTAATTGAGCATAAAAGTTTCAAAATATTTTCTACATTATTACTTATTTAGTTTTATTTCGTTTTATTAATTTAAGTCTCATTTCTGCCTTATGCAGTGTAACAATGATGTTTAATCAAACTGTGTTTTAAATAGTAATTTTTTTAATTATTCCTAAAAGTAATAAGTACCTTTTAATAAAATAAAATATTACCTTTTAATAAAATAAAAATTTAGTTAGTACCTTTTAATAAAAATTAGACATATAAATATCACTTGGCATATTTCAAATATTACGCGAGCAAAGCCGCGGGGTTTGCTAGTAACGAATAAAAACGTTGAATGGGTTCAAAGTATTATATAAAGATGTAAAAATCATTATTGGATTAATATAATTAATCTTTTTCTTTAAAAATTTGATATTATTCTTTGTTATCTGTTTAATTATCAAAACTCATTAAGGTAATGGTTGATCAAAAACTAAATTATATGTTTAAATTTTCCTTTCAAGCTGATATCTCTATATTATAGTTGAAAAATAAAACAACTCTAAAAGAATATGCTTTTTTCGTTAAAAATTTATATTTTCATTGTTTTGTTTAATTAATAATACTCATTACGGTGTTGTTCATTCAAATGTATGTTTAACTTTCATCATTTAAGTTGATATTCCAATCTTGTAGTTGAGAAACAATCTGCAGAAATTAACTTTTTTCATTTAAAATTGATATTTTCCATTGTTTTGCTTAATTAATAATACTCATTAAGGTAAAGGTTGATCAAAATTAAATATATATGATTCACTTTTGTCTTTCAAGTTGATATTCTGATCTTATAGTAGAAAAAATCCTAAGAAATATTCTTTTTTTTTCCATTAAAAATTGATATTTTTGTTATTTTGCTTAATTAATCATGCTCATTAAGGTGTTAATCATCCAAAAATCAAATATATGTTTAACTTTCTCCATTTAAGTTGATATTTTGATCTTGCAGTTGAATAAAATCTGCAGAAATCAGCTTTTTTTCCTAAGAAATTCATATTTTCCACTGTTTTGCTTAATTAATAATACTCATTAAGGTAAAGATTCTTCAAAATTCAAATGTACGCGTTTAACTTTCCACATTTAAGAGTATATTCTGATCTTGTACTTGAAAAAATTCAGCTTTTTTCATTAAAAATTGATATTTTTCATTGTTTTGCTTAATTAATAATACTCATTAAGGTAAAGATTGTTCAAAATTCAAATATATGTTTAACTTTCTCCATTTAATTTGTTATTCTGATCTTACAATTGAAAGAAAATCTACAGAAATCAGCTTTTTCCTAAAAAATTGATATTTTCCATTGTTTTGCTTAATTAATAATACTCATTAAGGTAAAGGTTGTTCAAAATTCAAATGTAAATTTAATCTTCAGCGTATAGTATGATAATCTAGACGATCTAACGTTCAACTCTCATGTTATAGCAGAAAAATACTCTAAAAACGCCATTTTTCCCGCTAGGGGACGGTGCTGTGGTGGCGGAGGCGACACGGATAGTTGAAGAGGGGTGGGAGGGTGCTCGAGAGAAGGGACCGGAGGGGGGACCTGCGTGAGGCGGGACGGTCCCGCCGTCCCGCCTCCTGTCCCCGTACTCTTATTTTCCTACTACTCACAGGGGACCTTTTTCTCGTCGTTGGCCCCGATTTTAACTACCTCGACTACCTTGGCGTGAGCAGGAGGATAGCCTGGTGTGATTATAGCTATTTGGCTGTTTTTTTCCTCGCTTAACATTTGCTTTTTTTTATTTGGATATTTACACAAGAATCGTATTTTTTTAGTTCATTGGATAGATCACACTCGGTCGGCAGATTGCAGAAGGATTAAGCTATTTTAATGTTTGCTAGTGATTCATTCTTAATGTTTGCAGAATTACATTCCGTTTCATAGAAATAATTAAAATTTTTTAAAACTAATATTGAAATGTTGAAGAAATCTTAAAAATAGTTAATAAATTCATTGATTTATCTATTTATTTTTCTGTTAAAGTGATGCATTTCTTTTTCTTTTTTTATTCTAGTGATACTTTTATCTTTTTGCAACTTGCTTAAACAGAAATATTTAATGCTTCGTTCAAGTTGCATTTCAGATTAAATATTTTAGCTTTAGTAACTCAACTATTGATCAAAAGTACATTTATGGAGGAAATATTACTTTTTTCTTTTTCAAGTAATAGTTGCTTATAAATTGAAAAGAAAAAACAAGTATGAAACTAACTGAAATTTTACATTTCTCTAAATTAATATATATATTTAAGTGCATGTTCTTGACGGAAAAAACCCCTAATAATTCATAGTCAGAAGATATTTATTAATTTGTGTATCAAAGTTACAGGAATTCTAATTCACTATAATTTTTAATGAATAGTTGTAATGATTATAACCTAGTTTTTTTAAATACTAAATTAATCAATCAACATTATGTAATTAAATAGTCAGTCATATTTCCAATGGTGAATAAAAATGTGCTTGTAATAACAAAAGTAAATCAGAAACCCAAAATTTCACTAATGATCAACTTACAAAAATAGACAATTATTTTTATAGTTTTATTTAGAACCAACATTTAATGAAACTATACTAATTAAATAAAATACTGCTTTTCAAATAAATTTAACAATTGGGATATCAATAACTAATAAGATATTTATTATTATTATTTAAGTTTATTATTTATTTATATTAATTAGTTATTCAAGTTAATTCTTAATTGCTTTATCGATGGATTAATATTTAAATTATTTTTGATAGGTTATTTAAAATACTGGATTCCAGAGAATTATAGTTATCAAATTATAGAGTCAGTGCAGGTTTTAGAAAGGCTGGCAAAATTTTAAATTCACAGGGAAAACTATTGAAGTATCAGTACATGGAATCTGCTACATTTTTTAAAGTGGATTAAAAAAATGAAAATTACTAAGAATAATTAGTAACACAAATAAATATGAACTAGGGCTGGAATTTTGTTTACCCCCCCCCCCTCCCATCTGTTTTTTCATCTATTCTATTAACTATGAAATAGTTGTTGGGAAGTATATTAATCTTAATGTTTTTTTAGGTTAATTTATATAAAAGTAGACTTATTGCAATTACTTTGTTTATGGGCTGTGCATATATAATGTTATTATTTTAGGGGGGGGGGGGGGTCTGCCACGTGATATCATAAGATATCTCTGAGGGGCGGGGGTTTGTCTTTTGATATCAATATCATTTTTGATCCAACCAGAATTTTCTCTTTTTACGTGTAACATGGTCTTTACATCAAAATAGTATGTTATGTTTGTTTAGTCTAATGTATTTTTATGAAAATACAAAGTTATTATAAAAATCACTAAATTATTATAAATTTATTTAATTCCAAACTATGGAATACCCCAACATTTGACCTTCCTATTCTTCTTCATAAGTGTATGCATATAAAATTGTTGTATATATCCTTCCTATGTCTATGCCTTTTCTTGACTGTGAGATTCAAACTGTCAAAGTCCAGCTGTATTATAGCATATTAACATATCTTAAATCGCATGTTTTTGTGAAAAGCATACAGAAACTTATTCAACAGAGTTTTGATTTAGAAATTTTTAAGGATTATTTACCTTTATTCTCGTGACGTCACACTAGGTAGTAAAATGGAGGCGTGGTCATTTGCTTACGCTTTGCATTCGCCAAGGTTTTTCTCTTTGCAACGTTATTTTATTACCACACTTATGAGCTCAGAAACTAAATTAATGAGAATATAAGCATATTCTTACTATTATTATTATTTAATTATTAATCAATGAAAAATTTGACAAAAGCATGATTTACAAAATTTGAATGAAAAAATTTCTAAACACTATAAATTAGCAATGAAATCGGAAAATAAAAGCATATGTAAATGAAATACGTTTGATTTACATAATTTATAAAGAAACCTTAATTTGAACGAAATTTCACTCATTTTTACAGATACTGGCCATAACTTAATTCATTTTAATGTTATATTTCTAATAAATTCGTTGATTTACACAAAATTTATCTGAAATTAAATTAATATTCCTTACATTATTCAGATCGATTACACACATTTCAATCGTTTCACTAGCAGAATAAAAAATACGTGAATTATTGTAGAATGCTCAAAGATCCTTATATACTGTTATAAAGTGTTAAAAGTAGAAATTATTTATATTGTCACTTGATTTCAAACACTTAAAAAAAAAAGAAAGAATATTCCCATTCCCTTCAATTTATTATTTTTTTTTTAAAAAAAGGAATGAGTTGCTGTCAACGCCTTCTTGACTAGCGTCTGTTACAGAATTTTTAATTTTTTATCACCGGCTTTTCAAAGTAAAAATTTTTGTGTAATTAAATTGGGAAAATGCTCTGATTAAATAGGGTAAAATCTATACTGATAAAAGAACAAATCGCTCTCTCTCTCTCTCTCTCTGTGTGTGTGTGTGTGTGTGTGTGTGTGTGCGCGTGCGCGATGACTAGCGAAGTCTACCGCGCGTAGAAGTCTGAAAATTTAAGAGGTCCAAGACAGGTCCTGATGCACCTGAGGCTCAGATTTTTAATTGTTTTTATGCACTAAATTGTTAATAGTATGCCTCTTTTCTATCCGATCTTCTTTGTTTTTGGGGTGAATTCTCCATTCAGTTGTACCCCATTTCTACATTTCAATTAAGACCCTGGCGTCTTTGGGTCCCGGTACAGGGTCCCTTGAAGTTTTAGTGCACTAAATTGTTAATAAATTGCTTCCTTTTTATCCGATCTTCATTTTTGGGATACTTTCTCTATTTAGTTATACACCAATTTTTACATCCCAGTTAAGATCATGGGCCAGTCTATGTTGCCGTAGGTCCCGGTCCAGGGCCCCTTGAACTTTTTGTGTGCCATGCATTTTTCATCCCCTAATTTTCTCACCTTCTCAGTGCGTAATTTTAAAGTTGAGTCTTGGACTCTTCTCCCTAGACCAACACCCACATATTTTTATTGGGCCCTAGGGCCCTTTTAAAGCATTTCCCCAATTTTTTGCGCATTTCTTTCAAATTATATTCTAATGATTAATTCATACCCTATGCTTAATCTTGACTAATTGAAGTTGTAAAACGCTAAGTACTAAAACGTTGTTTTCGTGTAAGGGCACTTTCTCAACTATCAGTTGGCCTCTTTTAGGCCCCCTATTATAGCTCCTATAAAAATAGTCCGATTTACTAGCTTTTTTTCTAACAACTTCTTAAGTTCCAGCTACTAGATGAACGCCAAAAAAATTTCAGACTTCAACTTCCACCAATTTTGAATATTAATCGACTTCTTGGGCTCTTAGTGCAGCTTCTTTAAAAATGATCCGGATTGCTTGCAATTTCCTTTAATATTGTTCTAGTGTCCTCTGATTACTTTAAAAACTACTAAAAAGTATCTTTATACCAAACTACATGATACTTAAGTCCCTACCTCCCTTGGAGCCCGGTACAGGGCCCCTTGAAGCTTTTGCACCATAAATTATTAATAAATTGCCCCTCTTCATCCGATCTTCATTTTTTGAACCATGTTTCCATTTAGTTATTTTTCTGTTTCTATATTCCAGTTAAAATCCTAGGGCAGCCTAGGGTCCTGTAGGGCCCGATCCGGGGCTCCTTGAACTTTTTGTGTGCCATGCATTTTTCACCCCCTAATTTTCTCACCTTTTCATTGCATAATTTTAAAATTATGTCTTGGACTCTTCTCCCTAGACCAACACCCCCCTCATATTTTTATTGAGGCTCTAGGGCCCTTTTTTAAGCATTTACCCTATTTTATGCGCATTTCTTTAAAATATTATTCTAATGATTAATTAATACCCTATGCTTAATTTTGACTAATTGAAGATCTAAAACGCTAAGTACTAAAACATTTAAACATGTTTTCATGTTAGGGCCTTGCTTTCAACTATAAGTTGGACCCTTTTGGGCCCCCTGTTATAGCTCCATTAAAAATGGTCCGATTCACAAACTTTTTTTTTTCTAACAACTTCTTAGGTTCTTCAGCTACTGCATGAACAACAACAAAAAAAATTTGCAGACTTCAGCTACCATCCATTTTGAATATTAATCGCCTTCTTGGGACCTTTGTTGCAGCTTCTTTAAAAACTATCCTATTTTAATGAATTTTCTTTAACATAGTTTTGGCGTCTTCCAGCTACTTTAAAACCACTAAAAATTTTTCTACACAACTACATTCCAGTTAAGACCCTGGCCCCCAGGGCCCGTCTTTCTTTATACCTTAGCTACCACCTTTTTCGAACATTAATCTCCTTTTTCAGCATCAACTTACATCTACTCACTACAGCCGTAAATTAAAAATCTCGTTACTTTAAAGTTAACTTTAGATAAGGGATATAATCCGTTTATTAAATATTGTGTTAATTCATGAAATTTACAAGGATAGGGGGCATCTTCCACCGCTTGGGGGCGCATTCTTTCCTCGGTTTTAAGGGCCCAATTTTAACGGGATTTGCTTACTTTCTGTATTATGAACTTTTATCTTAGACTTTAGTTACCAACATTTTCTAACATTAATGGTGCATTCCCTTTTTTTTTCTTGATTCTATGGGCTTGATTACTACGAGGTTTGGCTCACTCAACTTGATTTTCGATTGTCTCCGGCACGTGTGGGGCACTTCCGGTAAATGCTGCCATAGGTAGCGGGGACCCAGATTACAGGTTCGTTCGGAAAGAAGTTTGTTGGGAACACACTAGACGTTACGGAAGGGAATGGGGCCCCCAAAATTAGGTTCATTTAAAAAAAATTTCCAACGATATAAATGTAGGAGCAAGTTAAGTCAGCACACGAAAATAAGAACTGTCACTGTTCAAATTCACAAATATTTAATTATAAAGTTCTGGATTATCATTAAAAATACAAATACTGGTTCTAGGTTATAATAATTATACAGGGACACAATATTTAAACATTAATAAAAGGTTGAAGCACGGATCTACTCAGATCCCGTCAAATAAAATAAAAGGGGCAACGCCCTATCAGAGAGCAGCCGGCAGAGAACGTCTTTCTCTCGCCAACGCCAAAGAGAATCTCTCTCGATCCCAGTGCTCAGCCTTGAGTTTTTGCTGAGTTCACAATCTTCTCATGGGAACTCGACTTTGAGCTCTCAGAGCATCTGGTCTGCGGTATTGTTTCGACACTACATAAAATCATACAAACTTGAGAGTTTTGATTAAGGGTATTATTTACAAACGCCAGGCGGGTCTGCTAGTTTACAATAAAAAATAACTGGTGGGAATAATCAAAGATTCTGAGCATCTTATACGTCACGTATACCAGTGGCTTACCCAGATTTTATTTCGAGGGGGGGGGGGGACTTAAATTTCCATAATGTTATATATCTTAGGAAACACGCGTCGAATTGTATTGTAAACAGAAATCATTTATGACAATGAGGCAATAGGCCAAGGGAGAAGGGGGCAAAGGGAGGGCAGAGGTGATTCTGTTCCGAATTTCCCGGAAATGTAAGGCATGAGGTGCAAAAAAAAAAAAAAAAAAAAAAAAATAGGTCATCAGCACGAAAATTCTGTCTTAAAAAATATATATCGCGATTTTTGACAAATGATCGGCGAATAAAATAAATTTTGTCAATTGTTCGCAGAAAAAAAATCTCCAATTTCGTTAAAGGATAACGGGAAAAAACCGAATTTTGTAAGGACTGCGGATAAAATGTGAATTTTGTCAAAGGGCCGTGAAAAAAACACGGAATTTGTCCTAGGATCGCGAACAAGAAGTCATATTTCGTCAAATGATCGCAGAGGAAACGCGAGTTTTGTTAAATGATCGCGAAGGAAACGCGAATTTCATGTAATGACAGCTGAAAAAACGCGAATTTCGTCAAAGGGCTTTAGAAAAAACGCGAATTTTATCAAAGGACCGCGAAAAAAACGCAATGATCGCGAAAAAAAACCCGTATTCCGTCAAAGAGCCGCGGAATAAAACGCGAATTTCGTCAAAGGACCTCAGAAAAAAAAGCAAATTTCGTCAAAAGGCCACGGAAAAAGAACAAATTTCGACAAAGGAACGCGATAAAAATGCGAATTTCGTCAAAGGGCCGCAAAAAAACACGATTTTTGTCAAAAAGTGGCGAAAAAAACGCAACTTTCGACGAAAGATCGCGAAAAAACGCACTTTCCGTCAAGGGGACGCGGAAAACGCGAAATTCGTCCAAGGATCGAAAAAAATCGATTTCGTCAATGGGCCGCAAAAAAACGCGAAATTTGTCAAGGGGCCGCGAAAAAAACGCGTATTTCGACAAAGGATCGGGAAAAAAATCACGTATTCTGCCAAAAGGTCGCGGATAAAAAGCGAATTTCGTCAAAGCATCGCAACAAACGCGAATTTTGTCAAAGGGCCTCGGAAAACGCAAATTTGGACAAATGATCGGGAACAAAAACGCGTACTCCGTCAAAGTAAACGTCCGTCCGTAAAACGTGAATTTCGGTAAAGGATCGCAAAAAAAAAAACATGAATTTTTCAAAAGGGTCGCAGAAAAAAGGCAAATTTCGTCCAAGGGCCACGTGAAAAAAACCGATTTTCGACAAAAGATCGCGAAAAACACGTCTTCCGCAACGGACCGCGGAGGAAAAGCGAATTTCGTCAAAGCGTCGCAAAAATGCGAATTTCATGAAAGGATCGCGAAAAAACGTGTGTTCTGTCAAAAGGCCACGGAAAAACGCGACTTTCGTTAAAGGATCGCAAAAAAGCAAAATTTTTCAAAAGCACACTGAAAAACGTGAATTTCGTCCATGGGCTGCGTGAAAAAACGCGAATTTCTACAAAGGATCGCGAAAAAAAACACGCATTCTGCAAAGGGCCGCGGAGAAAAGGCGAATTTCGTCAAAGCATCGCAACAAACGCAAATTTCGTCAAAGGGCCTCGGAAAAACGCGCATTCCGTCAAAGGGCCGCGGAAAAACGCAAATTTCGTTAAAGGATCACAAAAAAACGCGAATTTGTTCAAAGGGCCGCAGAAAAAACGCAAATGCCATCCAAGGGCCGCGTGAAAAAAACGCGAATTTTGACAAAAGATCGCGAAAAAACACGTTCCGCCAAAGGGCCGCAAAGGAAAAACGAATTTCGTGAAAGCATTGCAAAAACACGAATTTCGTGAAAGAATTGCGAAGAAAAGTGTATTCCGTCAAAAGGCCGCGGTAAAACGCGACTTTTATTAAAGTATAGCAAAAAAACGCGATTTTTTTTCAAAAGGTCGCAGAAAAACGTGAGTTTCGACAAAGGATAACGAAAAAACCCGTATTACACCATAGGACCGCGGAGAAAAAATTTCGTCAAAGCATCGCAATAAACGCGAATTTCGACAAAGGATATCGAAAAAAACGCGTATTCCGTCGAAAGGGCCTCGGAAAAAAGCGAATTTCGTTAAAGGATCGCAAAAACGCGAATTTCTTCAAAGGGCTGCAGAAAAAACGCTAATTTCATCCAAGGGCCGCGTGAAAAAACGCGAATTTCGACAAAGGATCGCGAAAAAACACGTCTTCCGCCAAAAAGCCGCGGAAAAAAAGCGAATTTTGTCAAAGCATCCAAAAAACACGAATTTCGTAATAGGATTCAGAAGAAACGCGTATTCCATCAAAGAGCCGCGGAAAAACGCGACTTTCATTGGAGCGCAAAAAACGTGAATTTCGACAAAGGATCGCGAAAAAACACGTATTCTGCCAAAAGGGCCATGGATAAAAAGCGATTTTCGTCAAACATCGAAAAAAAACGTACATTTCGTCAAAGAGTCGCGGAAAAACGCAAATTTAGTCAAAGAGCCGCGGGAAAAATGAGCAAATTTAGTCAAAGAGCCGCGGGAAAAATGAGCAAATTTTGTCAGAGAATCGCGGGAAAATGCGAATTTCGTCAAAGGGTCATGATAAAAACCTCAATTTCATCAAAGGGTCGCGGAAAAAACAAGCTCGTTTTAGAAAACGGCACACATACAAACAACTATGTTTATTAATATAGGTATAGTTTTTAAACTGAAATGATATACTGAACTAACTTTTTAAAAGTCTGGTTAACTCGAACACAACTTGCAGGAATCTACACTCAGCCTAATCCTTGAAATGAAAACAGATTTAACCCAAACTGCAACAAAAATAATAAGTGCCGGGAAGGGATCCCGCCTTCCCCCTCTGCTGTAACCTTCCAGAAAATTTGCTGTGAATTTCAGAATTTTTTTATACTCAGAATCACCCGTAGGTGGTGGTGGGTAGGTACGGGTCCGATCCTGAGGGTGCCCCACGCCGAAATAAATTGGAAAGAGTTAATGGTTTTTTTATATACTTTCATTTAAAAGAAAGTTGTTGTAGCTTAAAATCTATAAAATTGTTCTCCCCACCACCGAAAATAAAGTCTCCTTCACCTTCTTTCGGTATGCTGTGGTGTCTATGTAGACTAATATGGAACTAACAATATTGGCTAATCTGCGGTAAAACAGAAAACTAAATTACAAATTTATCTCAAACAAAAAGAAAAAAATCGGCACCTTTTTCATTTCATTGTTGGCTATTTCGTATGGGGGCCTGTAAGCCCATCAACCCCCTTCCCCTCGTTGGGTATACTGTGGTGTAACTGTGCGCTGATATGGGACTAACCAGAATGGCTAATTCGTTATATTTCAGAAAACAAATTTACAAATTTATCTTTAAAAAAAAAAGAAAAAATAATCAACATTTTTTTAATTTCATTTTCGACTATTTTGGAGGAGGCTGTAATTCCATTTACCCCTTCAACTTCTTTGGGTATAATGTGGCGTCACTGTGCACTAATATGGAACTAAAGAGAAGAGAGCGGTTAGTCTGTTGAATGATGGGAGAAAAAATACATTTCAAACAGAAAGGAAAAAAGCATTATTTTTTCATTTCATTTTCGACTATTTTGGAGGTGGGGGCTGTAATCCCATCAGCCCCCTCCCTTTCTTTCGGTATACTGTAATGTCAATGTGGACTAACATGGGGCTAACAAGAATGTCTATTTCGCAGTATGACAGAAGAAAAAAAATACATATTTATCTAAAAAAGGAAGTATCGCAGAAAACAAAATTACAAATTTATCTCAAACAAAAAGAAAAGAAAACCAGCATTTTTTTTTCATTTCATTTTCTACTATTTTGGGAGAGGGCAGTAACCCCATTAGCCCTCTTCCCCTCTTTGAGTATGATGTGGTGTCACTGTGCACTAATATGGAACTAAAGAGAAGAGAGCGGCTAGTCTGTTGGATGATAGGGACAAAATACAAATTTATCTCGAACAAAAAGAAAAAAAATAAGCACTACCGTAATTTCGCTCGTATCCGCCGCACCTCAGATAATTCGATTTCCGACCAGAATTTATTTTAGATAAAATGTGACTTACTTCTGCTTAGCACTCATTTGACTTCTTTTTTTCAATAAAATTTCCGGTTTGAAAAAGACTTAACTAAGCCGCGGCGGATACGCGCGAAATTACGGTATTTTTTTCATTTGATTTTCGACTATTTCGAGATAAGGTGGCTGTAATTTCTTCAGCCCCCTCCCCGTCTTTGAGTATGATGTCATGTCATTGTGGATTAATATGAGGTTAACGAGAATGGCAATTTCGCTATATGACAGAGCAAAAAATTACAGATTTATCTAAATGTAAGGGAAAAACACTTTTTTCATTTAATTTTCGAATACTTCGGGGGGGGGGGGCTGTAACTTTATCAGCCCTCTTTCTCTTCTTTGCTGTTAATGTGTATAATATGGGATTAATGAGAATGGCTAGTTCGCTGTATGTTAAGAAAAAATTAAGAAAAATTCCACAAAAGAAATAAAAAATATCGGCACTTTTTTTCATATTAGGTTCGAAAATTTCGAGTATTACGCCCTTGGGTACGCCCATGCCGTATACGTGACGCTCGCCCCCAATGGGTTAAACCATGCCAACCCTGCTTACAGCTCATTCTGCCTAGAATTTTTTTTGTTATACTACCCAAATTTTAGATCTGCATAATTCCTAAATTTCTCATCGAATATCCTTTTGTTTGCTATCCAAAGATGTATTAAAACTAGCGGGCATGACCGAGCTAAGCTCGGTCAAAATTAGCCTTGTGCTCAATTCGACATTTCATTCTCACTGTATAATTCTTGCTGTTTAGACAAAATTGGTATGATCCTAAGCCATAAGGACCCACTAACCGAAATTTTTCGAACACACGACCTAACCAATGCTGTTCTGGAACCCGCAAACGATAGAATACAAAATTTAGTCAAAATCGCTAAAGTCATTTTATAGATAAAATTAGCTTGACCCACGTTAACCCAAAAAGGACCTACTAATCTAAATTTATCGAACATCTGACATATCCCAATGGTCTTCTAGTGCTAAGAAACGGTGTAATAAGAAATTTTGTCAAAATCGTTTGAGCCATTTTTTAGATAAAATTAGCTAAACCTTGACCCATAGTGACCCAAAATGACTGGTTAATCGAATTTTCTTGAGCATGCGACCTAAACCAATGGTCTTCTCGAACCCGAAAACGATAGAAAAAAAATTTAATAAAAATCATTAAAGCTCTTTTCTAGATAAAATTAACTTGACCCACAGTGATCCAAAATCGAATTTTCTTGAACATGTGACCTAACCCAATGATCTTCTCGTGCCCGGAAACAGTATAATACAAAATTTTGTAAAAATCGTTTGAGCCTTTTTTAAGATACAATAAGCTTGACCCACAGTGACCCAAAAATGACCCACTAATCGAATTTTCAAGAACATATGACTTAGCTCAATGGTATTCTCATGCTCAGAAACGATATAATACAAGATTTTGCCATATATTTTGAGCCGTTATTTTAGATATACTTGGCTTGACCCACAGTGGCCCAAAAATGACCCACTAATTGAATTTTCTCTAACATGTGACTTAGCCCAGTGGTCTTCTCATGCCCAGAAACTGTATAATACAAATTTTTGACAAAATCGTATGAGTCGTTTTTTTAGATACAAATAGCTTGGCCCACAGTGACCCAAAAATGACCCACTAATAGATTTTTCTCGAACTTGTAACTTAGCCCAATAGTCATCTCATGCTCGAAAACGGTATGTTACAGAATTTTGTCAAAAGATTTTGGGCCTTTTATAGATTCAATTAGCTTGACCCTGACCCATTTTGTCCCAAAAGGACCCACTAAAAAAATTTTCTTGAACATGCGATCTAGCCCAATGGTATTCTCGTGCTCGAAAGCAGTAAATACAAAATTTCGTCCAAATCGTTAGAGCCGTTTTCTAGATAAACTTTCCTTTACCCACAGGGACCCAAAAATGACCCACTAATCGATTTTTCTCGAACATGTGACTTAGCACAAAGGTCATCTCATGCCCGGAAACGGTATATTACAAAATTTTATCAAAATGTTTTGAGATAATTTTTAGATTTAATTAGCTTGACCCTGACCCATTGTGACCCAAAATGACCCACTAATCGAATTTTCTTGAACATGCGAGCTAGCCCAATTGTATTCTCGTGCTCGGAAACGATAGAATACAAAATTTTGTCAAAATCGTTAGAGCCGTTTTTTAGATAAAATTGGCTTGGCCCATAATGACTCAAAATCGATTGAGCTGTTTTTAGATATAATTAGCTTGACCTTGACCAATTATGACCCAAAATGACCCACTAATCGAATGTTCTCGAACACGTGACCTAGCCCAATGGTCTTATCATGCCCGAAAATGGTAAAATACAAAATTTCGTCAAAATCGTTAGAACCGTTTTTAAGATAAAATTTACACACACAATTTTTGCTCACATTATAGTATAAGATATTCAAAATATGTCGAATTTGGGTGTTGGTATAGAAAATTTCAAAATTTATTGCAGTGTCTCAGAGGCCGGTCCCTTTCGCTTTTCTCTTTGACAGTCTGGTAATTAAAATGCATGTGGTGTATCTTTTTGATACCGACTGTACATAATTACATTTTTTGCTGTTCTATAAAAATCCTTAGCAGTAGGGAATACCGGTTCTACGAGAGTGAAGAGTGCGCAATTGTGCATGTGATGCATAGAAGGCACATACTCCAAATCAAGTTTTGCTCAATTGTCACTTTAGGATTAACAATCTCTCTTTATCAAAGATTCTTTTAATCTATTTTGTTGTTTTAATGGATATTTGTAAGAAAGGCTTATATATATATTTTTAAATTAAAGTCACAATTTAATTCACAAAGGTTGTTTGTGTCTATGTATGAATGTGTATAAATGCCCAAGTGTATGTGAAATTTCCCAAATAAGTAGGAACAAGCCACTATAGAGATTCAAACATCCGTTCATTTCCATAAATTTATTGCATTTTGTTTATATATCTGTTGCTACAGTATCAAATCGATTTCATATATGTTTAAACGTATGTGTGTGTCTGTCTATATTTACTTGCAAAATCGTTCATATCTATATATATGTAGGTGTGTGTATGTGTCTGCATGGCCATTTGTATGGGTATGTAATTATAAACTTTAAAAAAAAATAGGAAAATTTACATTATTTTGAAAAAGTTTTAGAAAAATTACGTTAGTTAAAAAAAAAGTTTTAACGAATTAAAAAAGTTTTCCACAAATTAAAAAAGTTTAAACGAATTTTAAAAAAGTTTTAACGAATTAAAAAAGTTTTATCAAATTATAAAAAAAAGTTTTAACAAATTAAAAAAAAGTTTTAACAAATTTTAAAAAGTTTTAACGAATTAAAAAAAATGTTTTAACGAATTAAAAAAAAAGTTTAACAAATTAAAAAAAAATGTTTCTAACAAATTAAATGAAAAAAAAGTTTTAGAAGATTTACATTATTTATAAAAAAAGTTTTATAAAAATTGCAAATTTAAAAGTTAAAAAAAAATCACAAATAAAGGTGTTTGTTAACATAATCTAGATATATATCTATATGATTTTATTGTGCAAGTGTGTGTGTGTTTATATTCTATGTACACCTACATGTAAAAGAATAGGTATGCAGGTTGTTTACTTAACTAGAAAAGTTTATGTAGAAGTTACAAATAAGCACTCATATAGAAAATTAACACTTGTTTATTAAAAGAAAACAATTTACAGAAAGGTATATTTACGAAAAGTGTTATTTACAGAACAAGTTTATCTTCATATTTCTTCGTTACAGAAATGCAAATCAACTTTCATTACAATCTTGGATAATTTTATAATGTCCATAGGCAAAACTTTATATTCCATCATCCAACAAGTAGCGCTTATCGTCAAAAGGACTTAAGCTAATTTTATTCTGCGTTAATGTATACAGGTGGTGGTTATCTTGGTCAATTCTTGTCTGCTTCTCCATACCAGTTTTTACTTGTTGTAGATACTCTAATTAATATTGATGCTTGATTTTTTGCTGCACAACATGTGTAGACACACCCTTCGCCCGCTTCTTTTCTTCATTCATAGATTTCAGAGAGTAGAGTCGTGGAAAAAAGTAAACACCCCCTACTAACTCCTCAACGATTTATCGTAGAAGAAAGTTACTGGTACCGAACTATTGGAAATAATGTCTACTTTTAAATGATGTATATAAAATTTACTTTGGGGACCATCTACATAATAAAATGATCCCAAACTTCATTTTTTTCAATAGCAATACCTAATTTTAACAAGATATTTCAAATCTTCGGTTCAAACTATATCTAGATACCAAATTTCACGTCATTTGAATGATAAGTTTTTGAATTATAAGCATTCAAAATTTAGTGCTTCCAATGTTAACCCTTTGAGCTCTGATGGGTGAATTTCTTCCCACTTACATTTAATCTCCAAATGTCACACGACACCGGAATGTTCCACCAAATTTTTTTGAAAATTGATTAATCAATTTTTTCGTGAAAATTATAAGCCAAATATTTTGATTACAAAATACTGGTGCCAATGTGAAATTTGGCAATTTTGAAGAAATTCACCCCCAGAGCTCAAAGGGTTAAAGTACGTTTACATATTTTCATTAGTATCTCCTGAATTTATATTCCTTATGTGCTAATTTTTTGTGTAATAATAATGTTAAAATACCCAAAAATAAATACATTGCATTTGCAGTTTTTTTAATTTTATTATATGAATAATAAATTATGAAATTAATATTCGAAAAAATTATGAATTCCAAACAACGATTTTTTTGACGGATTTAGATTTATTAAGTCCTGCTTTATGGAAATCCAAAATTTCGCATTTTTCTTCCAAGTAGTTTAAATAATTATGCTTAAAAACGGCAAAATGGGCCAAATTAAGGGCCATCTATAATAGAAGTGCCTATATATTTTGAAATTTTTTATGCGATCCTGTAATCTAACTGTCTTCAATGACTGCTTGAGTGGCGCTTAAGATGCCTTAATCAAGAAGGGGGCTCTCTCGGTCAACAGTCGAGTACCGAACTTCAATTTGTATTCAACCCCTAAAATACGCTCGTATTAAAATAATTAATTTCTCGGAAACTTATCGTACGAATTGCAAAAAAAAAAATTGTTTTGAGGATATTTGAAGCGTTTAGATTTCATTTATGCTGTCAAAATTGTGTACTGCTATTGAAAAAAACAAAGTTATGGTTCGTTTTAATACGTAAATGACCCTAAGCAAATGTTATATACATCATTCAAAAGTAGACTTTATTACTAATGATGTGGTACTAGTAACTTTCTTCTACGATAATTTTTTGCAGAGTTAGTAAGGGGCGTTTACTTTTTTTTCCACGACTGTACATTTTGGATTTTAGACCAACAAACTCAAGGGCTAATTCTCCATTGAGCTCATCCTTGAACTTGTCAATCGTCTTCTTGTTAATTTCTGAATAAAGCAGGTGATCCTTTGGATACTCAGAGAAGTCAAACAAATCACGATGTCGCTGCATATCTGTATAAACATCCTTAGTTTGTATATGATACGTTAAGGAGCCCGTATCAGTAAAAAGCAGTCTCGTCTGGTTTTTATGCTCTTAAAATCATAATGGAATTTATACATTAATAACTTGGATATTTCTACTATGGCAAACCCAACGTATACAAGACGATTCATCAAAATACTAGTTTTAAGCCTTTCCACAGCAGTCTGGTCTTCGTCATATGCTTTAAATGCTTCAAAAGTAGGCATAGCCACTAATTTCTCCGTCCTTTTCTCATTATTACATAACAATATTTCTTCTTTTTCGGAGATTCTCCATAGTTTTTCAAAAAACTGAGTTAGTTATTCATCAATTTAAAAAAGTCCTTCTCAAAAGATGATTTTGTTTCCTTTCTTTTCTCTGTATTAAAATTAATATATTTCTGCAGCCATGGTGCCTGTTTGAATTAAAGAACTTAATGAACGCCTGCAAGTTTTCTGCCGAGTTCCAAATAATATTTTAAATTATGATATAATGCATAATATTTTTCTGTTTATCATTAAGTTCGGTATCAGTTTAGGAGTTCCTACAAATTTCTTATTGCTAAGTAAGCTTTGTGCATAAGAAGACAACATCCCCTCTTTTACGATCATTCGTTCAGGAGCCAGAGGATATTTATTATGAAATTTGTGAAGTTTCTTAGGACATTTAAGGTCAACCTCGAAAATATATCCAATTTCAGAATCATCAGGTAGAGAAAGAATCCACTCTTCGGTAATATGACTTGTCGCACACCATTCAAATCCTCCTAAGGGTAAAAATTGGAACATAGCTCACCCATACAAGTTATTAGCATCCCAGTATATGATGTACCAGGGTGATTCATTTTCCCTAAGTTCGGGCGTATTGCGGATGTTCGCTCTGGCATGTCTATGACAAATCATACTAATTCCACCACGTATTCCTTTTTCGATCATTAACAACATATCAATGTCTGTTAACAATTCTAAATGTGTATCGGTTATTTTCAAAGACGCTTGCCACGCGAGCGAAGGTGCCGTGTATAAATGGCAAGGATCGATGTCATAATATTGTCTACACAATGTGCGGAAATTTTCAAAAACATCTGCAAGTAAAAGAATATCTGTTTTTACATACAGATCATGGTATTCCTCCAAGGATTGGATATTAAAGGTTTTCCACACGCCCAAGGCATGCTGATAGTCTTCATCTTGAATATCTTCATATGTGAGACTGTTAAAAAATGCTGCGGGGGGGAGGTAGTTCTTTTTCACTAAAATTTTCAAAGGTGGTGAAGTAGTCGTAAGTTACCCTTTTCTTGTAAGCATATGTAAATTACTATTTTTTGGGAAATTTTGATGAAGGTTTCTTGATGATGTCTCTTTCATGATGAAGGTTTCTTAGAAGCTTTTCTAATGAGGTGGGCAAAAACTGAAAGGAATCTATAAAGACCATCTGTATAGGATTTTGTTGGCTTTCTCAATTTAAAAGTTATATGGTTTTCCATGGAAGAAGCAATCACATCAATTTCATGATCTTTAAATTTACCGATCTTACTCATTAGATGATGCCCATCATAGTTTTTCAGATTATGGAATATAACTGGAATGTTTCTGCTTTTTTAAAAGTTTAGGTTGCATCTCACATGTGCAGCTCCTCTATATATACCTGAGAGATGGCAATGATCACGTGCGCGTTTTTCATCTAATGGCTGTTTGCAAATACAGCTAACCTCTGCTGCCTGAAATGCCTTTTCATCGTCGGGTGAAAGCTTCATAGGTTCTATGTTCAATAACTTTTGTCCTAACATATCCTTCCCTCCAATCATCCGGTTTAAAAAGTTTTCAACACAGTCTTTACCTCGATATACTTGAGCTTTTTTCACACAGCTTCCATCAGGTCCGACAACAACATAAGATGTTGAGGCAGAAGCAATAGGTATAATCAGACTCTCAAATGTGCGTAAATAGTATAAGCGACGGGGTGTTGCAGATGAGTGCCCATAAATGATAATATATGTTTTCCTTCTTTGGGTAGGTGTATCGTTTGGGCTGCATGTTGACAGCAATATTCGATATGCTTCTTTAACAGGTCTTGACTTGAAAAACGGTGGAGACATCTATAACAATAATGGTTGTCATGACCATGATTAGTCAGATCGCCTAAAAGTCTCAAAAATTTCTGATGAGGCAAAAATGTTGCTTTTTGCCATCACCAACTAATAATAAGTTAATTACATCAGAATCTTCTTTAGGTGATACATACAGAGGGCAACTTCATCCTCTTAAAATCCAAACACATTAATCCGTAAATTGTTGAGTTGTTCAAATCTAGGTATTTTCTGAAGGGAAACAAGGCATTCAACATTACCAAGCTGGATCTCACTCTCATAGGGGATATAATGAGAAACATGTTCAGGAATTATTGAAAAATCTAAGTTTAGCTTAAATGCTAAAAGACACCACACCAAGCACTTGGTGTCTTCCTTTTTTATATTCAGCACTGCTTTTTTTATCATATAATTTCTTAGATAAAGCGATACAGGAACTTGCATTGAGAGGATGATACATCGCAATCTTGAGTTCTAATTCATGAATTTTCTTAAGCTTCCAACCAGAACCTCTTTGTATGAATTCTTCAAAGGATTTTATTATTTTGGAGAATTCTTCTTCAATATGTTGCGTAATAGTTTCTTCCGTAAGTTCAATCATATACGAACTTCGAAAAAAAGATTCAATTTCTTCCATCTCTTCATTATCAGTCACTCGTTCAAGTGCTATTTTTTCAACCATATAACACTTAATGGTCCCTTTCTTGAACTTGAATCGCTAGACATTCTTATGATTCTCGGAATTCAAGTGGCTATGAAATACTTCTAAGTCACATTCATCATATTCCTTGGGATAAAACATCGAAGTTTTAAAAACATTTAAAGCATCACATTGCTTCAACTTTTTACATGTTTCATTATATAAAGCCATTTTTCGTTTTACACTTTACGCTCACAAGAGGTAAGCGAGAATGTTGAGTGCGGATATGTTGTCTTAGATAAAATTTTCGGTCAAACACTTTGTTACACTCAAGACAGGAGAATCTCGCACATTCATGATATCGTAGATGATGCTTCAAGTTATCCTTCCGTGTGAAAACTTGTTCACATTTATCACATGTAAATACAGAAAGTTCACCACTATCCTGTGTTTTCAAATGTCTCTGTAAGTTGCGTTTCTGTCCAAATGTCTTTCGGCACACATTACAAATAAATAACTTCTCTTTCAAATGTATGTTCATATGTCGCTGTAAGTTGAAAGAGTTTAAAAACCCATATTACACAGAGAGCAAACAAGAAGCTTCTTATCATCTTCAGCTGTTACAGTCTTTAAAGATGCATCTTCATCAGGCCGCATGTTGATATTCAAAGCCGCGGATGATAACCGCCGCGGCGAGCGGCCCATCTTCGTCCGCAACCCTTTACTCTTCTACTCTACTCCGACTCTTTTGCGGAAGCAAGATTCCCAGGTGCCCAGCCACGTCCCGAATGAAAGACTCTCTAGCAAAAGCCAGATTGAAAGAAAAAAATAATCAAAAATTGAAACCGGACCAATTTAAAAGGGAAATTACACAAATTAAAGACACCGAAAAGCGGGAAGGGTTGGGCTCGGGGCGATGAAGCTACCGAAAGACTCCTAGCTACTTCTAGCTTATTATTAGTCTCGGCGGCGGTTGGGGGTGGGCGGGGGGGGGTCAACCGCCGCGGCGAGCGGCCCATCTTCGTCCGCAAACCTTTACTCTTCTACTCTACTCCGACTCTTTTGCGGAAGCAAGATTCCCAGGTGCCCAGCCACGTCCCGAATGAAAGACTCTCTAGCAAAAGACAGATTGAAAGAAAAAAAAAATCAAAAATTGAAACCGGACCAATTTAAAAGGGACATTACACAAATTAAAGACACCGAAAAGCGGGAAGGGTTGGGCTCGGGGCGATGAAGCTACCGAAAGACTCCTAGCTACTTCTAGCTTATTATTAGTCTCGGCGGTGGTTGGGGGTGGGTGGGGGGGTCAACCGCCGCGGCGAGCGGCCCATCTTCGTCCGCAACCCTTTACTCTTCTACTCTACTCCGACTCTTTTGCGGAAGTAAGATTCCCGGGTGCCCAGCCACGTCCCGAATGAAAGACTCTCTAGCAAAAGCCAGATTGAAAGAAAAAAAAAAAATCAAAAATTGAAACCGGACAAATTTAAAAGGGAAATTACACAAATTAAAGACACCGAAAAGCGGGAAGGGTTTGGCTCGGGGCTAAAGCTACCGAAAGACTCCTAGCTACTTCTAGCTTATTATTAGTCTCGGCGGCGGTTGGGGGTGGGCGGGGGGGTCAACCGCCGCGGCGAGCGGCCCATCTTCGTCCGCAACCCTTTACTCTTCTACTCTACTCCGACTCTTTTGCGGAAGCAAGATTCCCGGGTGCCCAGCCACGTCCCGAATGAAAGACTCTCTAGCAAAAGCCAGATTGAAAGAAAAAAAAATCAAAAATTGAAACCGGACAAATTTAAAAGGGAAATTACACAAATTAAAGACACCGAAAAGCGGGAAGGGTTGGACTCGGGGCTAAAGCTACCGAAAGACTCCTAGCTACTTCTAGCTTATTATTAGTCTCGGCGGCGGTTGGGGGTGGGCGGGGGGGGGGGGGGTCAACCGCCGCGGCGAGCGGCCCATCTTCGTCCGCAACCCTTTACTCTTCTACTCTACTCCGACTCTTTTGCGGAAGCAAGATTCCCGGGTGCCCAGCCACGTCCCGAATGAAAGACTCTCTAGCAAAAGCCAGATTGAAAGAAAAAAAAATCAAAAATTGGGGAAGAAATTCACCCATCAGAGCTCAAAGGGTTAACATTGGAAGCACTAAATTTTGAATGCTTATAATTCAAAAACTTATCATTCAAATGACTTGAAATTTGGTATCTAGATATAGTTTGAACCGAAGATTTGAAATATCTTGTTAAAATTAGGTATTGCTATTGAAAAAAATGAAGTTTGGGATCATTTTATTATGTAGATGGTCCCCAAAGTAAATTTTATATACATCATTTAAAAGTAGACATTATTTCCAATAGTTCGGTACCAGTAACTTTCTTCTACGATAAATCGTTGAGGAGTTAGTAGGGGTGTTTACTTTTTTCCACGACTCTACTCTCTGAAATCTATGAATGAAGAAAAGAAGCGGGCAAAGGGTGTGTCTACACATGTTGTGCAGCAAACAATCAAGCATCAAGATTACTTAGAGTGTCTACAACAAAACTAGTATGGAGAAGCAGACAAGGATTGACCAAGATAACCACCACCTGTATGCATTAACGCAGAATAAAATTAGCTTAAGTCCTTTTGACGATAAGCGCTACTTGTTGGATGATGGAATATAAAGTTTTGCCTATGGACATTATAAAATTATCCAAGATTGTAATGAAAGTTGATTTGCATTTCTGTAACGAAGAAGTATGAAGATAAACTTGTTCTGTAAATAACACTTTTCGTAAATATACCTTTCTGTAAATTGTGTTGTTTTAATAAACAAGTGTTAATTTTCTATATGAGTGCTTATTTGTAACTTCTACATAAACCTTTCTAGTTAAGTAAACAACCTGCATACCTATTTTTTTACATGTAGGTGTACATAGAATATAAACACACACACACATGCACAATAAAATCCTATAGTTTTCTATCTAGGTTATGTTAACAAACACCTTTATTTGTGATTTTTTTTAACTTTTAAATTTGCAATTTTTATAAAACTTTTTTTAAAAAAACTAGGGGGCTCTGCCCCCTACGAGCTACGCTCGTCAACCCCCGTTCAGACACCGCAGACTCTAACAGCACGCTAATTTGATCGGCTTTAAAAAGACTTCGGAAGATTGAATTATAATTTGAATCTGACAATTATAATCTGACGTAATTTTCACCAAAATTTTCTTTCTCTTTTTTATATTCACGTAAAAATACTTTTGTTAGAAATGAAATATTATGATCATCTTAAAATATCAAATAAATGACTCGCGCAATTTTTTAATTTAAACTGTTTTGCAATATTATTTTTTGTTCATTTTACGTAATAAGTGTAATGTGACGTAAATTCTCCTACTTAAGACTTCTAAAGCATGTTAATGAATTTATTATTTTACAATATTCTTTCGCTTTTAAAATTCACGTGTAATTATAGTTTTTATGACGTAATTTTCAACGAGTTCCTGCTTTTTATATTTTCTGTTTATAATAGTCACGTGCAAAATAAATTTTTAATTTGAAGCAAATATTATTGTTTGCGCTGATTATACAGTTGGCAACAGTTTAAATTAATTCAATTTTCTAAAATATCTAAAAAATATCTCTCGAAATGCTGAAAATTTGAATTTAAAATAGAAATAAAACCTCAAAAAATGAGTCAAATTAAAAACTAAATGCAATCTGCACACCGGGAAATTCTGACGCATAAAATGATCTAAAAATGATTAAATTCCTATGTACAGTTTTTGCTCCTATAAATTTTTTTTAATGGAACGATTTTGTCCAACTTTGGCATTAAATATCTCTTAAAATAATTCTTCGAATTGAAAACTGTCTGCATCAGCGTGTTTATCAAACATTTCTTTATAATACTACCGATTTTCATATTTTTGTATGCAACAGTTTTTTTAATATTAACGAAGAAAGGCCTTAAGCATTCAAATCGGATGCCGATCTTCCCGGAATATCTACGCAGATTTTCATTGGTCCATTTCCAAATCAAAACTTTTTTTTATATATAGAAGGATGTAAATCTTCTAAAACTTTTTTTTAATTTAATTTGTTAGAAACATTAAATTTTTTTTTTTAATTCGTGAAAACTTTTTTTTTTTGAAAAACTTTTTTAATTCGTTAAAACTTTTTTCAACTATGGTAATTTTTCTAAAACTTTTTCAAAGTTATGTAAATTTTCCTTATTTTTTTTTTTAAATTTATAAATACATACCCACACAAATTGCAACGCATACACATACACACAACTACATATATATATAGATACCTATGTACGATTTTGCAAGCAAATATAGACAGACACACATACGTTTAAACATATATGAAATCGATTTGGTACTGTAGCAACAGATATATAAACAAAATGTAATAAATTTAGTGAAATGAACGGATGTCTGAATCTCTATAGTGGCTTGTTCCTACTTATTTGGGAAATTTCACATACACTTGGACATTTATACACATTCATACATAGACACAAACAACCTTTGTGAATTAAATTGTGACTTTAATTTAAAAAAATATATATAAGCCTTTCTTACAAATATCCATTAAAACAACAAAATAGATTAAAAGAATCTTTGATAAAGAGAGATTGTTAATCCTAAAGTGAGAATTGAACAAAACTTGATTTGGAATATGCGCCTTCTATGCATCAGATGCGCAATTGCGCACTCTTCACTCTTGCTGCTGACGTAGAACCGGCTATTCCCTACTGCTATCCTTATTAAATTACAGAATTTTTTAATTGTAATTTTTGCTTGCACAATGCTGTAAAGGGAAAGATAACAGTTTAATAATACCATACAGTTTAATAGTACCATATTAATTTATATATCCAAATAAAGTTAATTTTAAACTGTTAATTTATAATACAGTAGTGGTTAAAATTGTGGAAGCCTTTTTGTAAATGTGTATTTTTGAGGTTTGATAGGCTCACAACACCACTTTCTGTTTAATTAATACCATAAAATTATATATCAGTGGAAAGATAATTTAATCAAGAAAGTAATGAAAATACATTTTGTTCAATTATTAGCATTTAATCAACAGTTATAGAGAAAACAACAACAACAAAAAAAGAAACATAACTTGCTTAAGTTAATGTGAAGTAGCTTTGTTTTATTTGAATGCAACCAATGCACATGAGTGTTTGGAGAGCCAGTCAGGTGTCATCCTTTTTCGGCAGTGTTTCAATCAGGTAACCGTAGAATTCAACTGTTGGGTTGGAAATGTCATGTTTTGGAAGACATTTGAGGACTGTGAGGGGTTTTTGTTGTGAGGACATTCGTCAGTGCTTTATGTGATTGATATTAGAGTTGGTGTAAAACATAAGAAGCAGTTAAATTTTGCTTTCAAATTGTAGTGATATTGGCTGAAATTTATAAGATTTTGTTATTGTTAAAATTTGCTCTACTGGCAATTATCATTTCAACAGAGATATTACAAACAATGGTGTTAAATTAAGCTAGAAAAGTTACTGTAAAAAATTTAAGACAAAGAATAAACCTTTCAAAGCTGTTTATACAGGGTGTCCCAGAAGTAATGGCACAAACTTTAAGGGGAGGTAGGGGACATCACAAGGATTCAGAATTGCATAGCAACCCATGGTCGGAAACGGCCTCGTTCGCCGCTAGGTGGTGTTGCTCACAAGACTCACGCTCTTGGCCACCATGGTCTCCTGATTTAAGCAGCATAGAATCCTTTCCCTGGGATGCACTGAAAAGTGCTTTGTACGCAACGCCTGTGTATTCCGATATGGATCTGGTTGCAAGACTCGACTGTACTGCTGCGGATATCCAACAAAATCCAGGTGTATTTGAGCGAGTCCGCCAATCCATGGTTCGACGGTGTAATGCATGCATCGCTAGCAATGTTGGAAACTTTGAACATCTTTTGTAACATTTTCACATATCATCTACCACAGTAAATGTAATATCGTTGACCAATGAATTATTTCAGATGATCTCAGTTTTGTGTCTCTTCGTCCCTTGTACCTGTCATACTACCTTCCCATGACGTGTTCGACCATAGGTTGCTATGCAATTATGAATCCTTGTGATGTCCCCTACATTCCCTTAAAGTTTGTCCCAATACTTCTGGGACACCCTGTATATATATATATATATATATATATATATATATAATCTTCATGTAAAGTGAAAAAAAAATTGTGTACGTTAATTAAAAAAATATTTATTTTATATTCGTTATGAAAATATAACTTGTAAAAAACACCAATAGTAATAAATCAATTTTTCCAAAATTAAAAAATTTCCTTGATTTTTTTTTTTTTTTTTGGCCACTTAAGAACATTCGGAAATTTTACATATCTAGTTAGTAAATTGTTCTTATAATTCTTGTTATAGAATAAACAACCACAAAAATATGAAATTAGTTTTTTCAGTTTTGACCATTTTATTTCGTCCTATTTCTACTAATGTCCAAGACGTCTCGGAAAAAAGTGGACGAAATAACAACCCTTTCTTAATCCTTTAGCTTCGTTTAAGTGTAGTTTTGTAATAAATCATTTGTTAAAATGGATTGTATTGTATTTTATTTTATAAAAGCAGATTGCTTTTATTTGCAGAAACAATTAATTTAGTAATTCTGCTTATTGTTCAAACCTTATATGATTTTATCTGAATGAAATTTGACCCGAGAAAGCTGTTAATAATCGGTATTTTGAAACTAAAGGTGTTGATCTGAATTTTAAAAGTTTATTCAAGTTTTTCTCAGTGCTCAATGTAAATGTATCTGCCTATGAAGTTGCTTAACCCCACAGAATTATGAATCCAGAAATTCCTCTGCACAATAATTATCTTCCTTAGTATCTAGACATATATAAGAAAACTTTATTTTATAATGCAAACTTATGAATCTTCGATAAGACTTGAGCCCCCTGATCCCCCCCCCCCCCCCCTTTCCTGCGCCACTGCTCAGAGTTACATTTGGCGCGAAGATACCTGTATATCTGAAGTTAAGCATTTCGATTCCAGTTTTTGGATTTTTTATTAGATTTTTTTAAAGTAAATTTTCATGCGATTTTTACTATTTTTCGTATGTTGCAGCGATTTTTAAACATCAGTAAAAAGAATCCGATTTCAATGTTTTGGCTCAATATAGTGAGTTTTGTCTACGTTTCAATAACGTTTATTCAGATTTCGTGCAGCGATTTTTGAAATTTTTTATGCGATTTATAAGAGTTTTTTTTTTGCGTTCTGCAGCGATTTTTCGACATTCGTAAAGGAAATTCGGTTTCAAACTTTTAGCCTAAATAGTAAATTTTGTCCTTCGCGATTTTCAGCGCTTTTTCGCGTTCCGCGGCAATTTGTCTGACATTCCTGAAAGAATTAGCCAACTATATAGTAAATTTTATCCTCTGCAATTTTTTAAAATGTAGCCATTTTTTATGCGAACGTTTCGCGGCGGTTTTTTTCACATTAGTAAAAGGAATCGGGATTCAATCGTTTAGTCTAATGTAGTAAATGTTGTCGTCTTGTCAATAAAGTTTATTCGGAAAAAAATTTCGAGATTTTTTCATTCTATTTTTATAGTTTTTTCGCATTCAGCGACGATTTTTTGACATTCGTAAAAGGAACTTGGTTTCAATCTTTTATCCCAGTATAATAAATTTATTTCTCCTTTCTATAAAGTTTATTCGGAATTCATGCAGCGATGGAATTTTTCGCGAATTTCTTTTTGCGGTTTTTAGTTTTTCTCATTTCGATTTCGACAATTTTTTAATATTCGTAAAACGAATTGGGTTTCAAAAGTTTAGCCTAATATAGTAATTTTTTTTCGTGAATTTTAATGCGATTTTTAGCGCTTTCGCTTTTCGCAACGAATTTTTGACATTCGTAAAATAATTACGGTTACAGTGTTTTAGTTTTAACCAACTTCGTCCTGTGCGATTTTTGAATATTTAACGATTTTCTTATGCAATTTATAGCCTTTATTTATTTATTGCGTTTCGATGCGATATTTCCATATTACTAAAACAAATCCGGTTTCAATCTTTTAGCCCAACTCAATAAATATTGGCTTCTTTTTTGAAGTCCATTGAATTTTTATGTGATTTCAAGTTTTTCGCGCTCCGCTGCGATTTTTCGACATTCATTCATGAAACCCCATTGTAATCTTATGGCCCAATGTAGTAAATTTTGTCATCTGCGATTTTTCCCCGTTGGTAAAATGAAACGTTTTCAGTCTTACAGCCCAATATTGTAAATTATCACTATAATCGGGGGCTTCTTATTTCATTTAGGAAGGTTTCGTTTAATAAATATAAAATCATAAATTCAAGGTTCGTTTGCAAACACATGTCGGAGCGTACGCTGCCAATGACAGTGGTGCCTCAACTGCAAGTTCGTTTGGATAGACTTTCGTTTAAAAATATAAAGTCATGCAAATACGAGGGTGTAAGCTGCCGAAGATAGTGCCCCCTTCACCCTCCTAAACATTAGGTTCGTTTGGAAAGATTTTCGTTTAAAAATATGAAAACATATAAATTCGAGAGCTGTTTGCAAAAACGGACTGGAGCGTGCGTAACACTCCCGAAGGCGTTGGGACATTGGGCCTCCAAGACTTAGCCCTCCCGAGAAAAATCTCGGAATTCAATACATTTTTTGTGTATTAATGTTATTATACCGGGTTTGGGCAGCGCCGGGCGGGTCAGCTAGTAAATAAATAAAACAATAGGCAGTGGAAGTCCGCAATTTAGTACATGAATGTTTTTACACAGTTGCAAGCAAGTCGTGGGTTAAGAAACAGTCACTCAATCTTTGTTATGTTTTTGTTTAAAAATTACGTGTATACAGTACAGATATATTTGAACACTGTAATATAAATATGCTCAAATATGTCTTTTGTAGAATTGGCTTAAAGATTTAATTTTGATGTATTATGTGCATGCTTGAAGAAGCAAAACAGAGCATGCATGTGTAATTGTAATTATATACGTGCCACGCAGGTGGGTGATTCTACAGTCTGGGGGGGGGGGGGGGGGTATACCCTCCTATTAACTCTGCCGCAAATCATCATACCAAACTGTAACTGGTATCAATTGATTAATATTAAAGTCTACTGAATGCTATACTTAAATTGTGTGCAGGGATTCGTCTACATATAGAAATTGTAACAAAATATTTAGGGGAGAGTCGGCAGGAATGGGACGGTAGGTTTTTTTCTCTATGTATCATTCTAAACATTTAATCAATCGCACACTAGATGAAGCAATGGTAGACCAAACTTCAGTTGAAAAAAGTTGTTGATCTACATAAGCTTGCAATTGTGTAAAGAAAAAGTTATTTTAGGAATCAAAAGTAAATTTGCTTCTTATACTTTTTATGCTTTCTGTATATTAATGATTTCTTTATGCTTAGATGTAAAACTAATAGTTTCTCTATTTATGGAACATTATACTGTATGTTATTCATAATTTAAACTAAGCCTAAAAACAGTATTTTTGTGTATGCAAGAAGTTTAACATAAAAGAAGGTAGTGGGGAGGAATGGAACATGTCAGCAAAGGGAGGAATGGGACAAGTCCAATTCCTTCTTTTTAATAAGCTGAATGTAAATTGTTAATATGCAAATATTTTTAGAGAGTAATATATTAATTATAACATTGATAATATATTCATTTACTTCAAAATGTACAGTGCTGTTTCACTAAATTGAACTGATATTTTCGAATGACATCTGTGACTGACAATCCTGAATTTTTCTGAATTATGGAATGCTGAATGAAGATACTGAAATTTGATATTGTGGCACTGACATTACCAACCTACAATCTTTGTTAGACTGTATATGTAGCCGACATTAAACTATTTGTGCTTTATCATGCTTTTCTGTAAGCTATCCCATACCTCCCTGTTAGTGGGGAGGTATGAGACACATTTTGAAGCTTACAATTTCTTTAATTATAAAATTGTTTCTGCAAATTATGTTTCTATATTGTTCAAGGACATTAGAAAGTGTTTCATTCTGTATTCTGTAAATTGAAATTTTTGTTTTTGTATCAAAGTTGGTTTTCTTATTTTTGTAAAAAGTGCCCCATTCCTCCCCACTCTCCCCTATTATAGAAAATTCATATATATTTTTTCGAATATGAATTTGAAAATATATATTATTCAAAATTCATATTTTTTTCGAATATGAATTTCAAGCTATATATTTGAAATTTCATATTCGGAAAGAAAATGAATAGTAACTTTTTAATTTTTTAATTGAAATCAATTTCTAGAAACTTCAAATGTGCGATTCCAAAATTGCAGCTCATTCTGTCAAGTAATTTTTGAGTTATGCTTAGAAAACTACCCGCATTCCGTTTTGTTTTGCAACTATTAAAAATTAATTAACATTAGGAGTTTCAAAATGTAAATATTTATAATTCCTAAACTACTTTACAGAATGACTTCCTTTGGTATCTGAAGGTAAAATTTACTGAAGAAATCAAATATTGT
The DNA here is from genome assembly GCA_963932465.1 of Maratus speciosus. Taxonomy (NCBI): domain Eukaryota; kingdom Metazoa; phylum Arthropoda; class Arachnida; order Araneae; family Salticidae; genus Maratus; species Maratus speciosus. The sequence goes on along the minus strand of OZ010787.1, from coordinate 509,048,250 downwards.
GTCAAAATTAGGTGTTGGTATTTAAAATTAAAAAGTTTGTTTACAATTTTTATATGTTGATGATCTTAAACTAAATTTAAATCTAGCATTAATTAGTAGACGTTATTTCTAATCGATTGATATACCAGTCACATTTTTGTACAACGATTCCCTGCAGAGTTAGTGGGGAGGGTGTACTTTCTTTTCCATCACCCTACGGGTATAATTGAGGAGGTGAGTTTCAAAACTCGCTTTATCCAGGAATAAAAATTTTGTTAGACCAAGTTTTGTTCCCGAATCCCTAGTATATAAGGCGAATTTCGAAAGTAAACCAATATTTTACAATGCCAGAAACATACGATAAAACTAGTTTTGTTGCATATTGTAATACTTTTTCGATGCCTGTTTACTAACAGAATCGATGAATTGAAAAAACATGATTTTCTTTTTTGGTTAAGGCGAGTTTTGAAGCTCTCGTCCTTGGGGGCTGTGCATATATAACGTTATCTAGTTTAGGGGATCGGGCACCTGATATCGTAAGATATGTCTAGGGGGAGGGGGGTTGTCTTTTGATCCAACCAAAATTTTCTCCTTTTATTTATAATTTGTTCTTTACATCAAAATTTTCTCTTTATTTGTAATTTGTTCTTTACATCAAAATTTTCTCGTTTTATTTGTAACTTGTTCTTTACATCAAAAAGGTCTGCAATCTTTTTTAGTCTGTTATCTATTTTTATGAAAATACAAAGTTATTAATAAAATCATTAAATGATTATAAAATTATTTAATTCCAAAATATGGAATACCTCAACGTCTGGCATTACTATTCTTTTATCATGTGTGTATCATATATAATCCGCTGATCGAGAAACCATGTGCGAAGTATGTTTGAAATGATACTTGTGTTCACCAGTAAAGAAAAGAGAAAGAATGTTGTGCACCTGTTTTGTTGATAAAAAGTTCTGCCTCCCCCTCCTTCCCCCACCTCCCCTTGCGGTCTTTAAATAATAACGATTTCTTTTTTAAGTTTTCTTTGATATAAAATTATTTCATATATAATAGTGATATTTTATTGAATTCTCTTCGTTTGAATCAATAAAGTATGCAAATAATAAATGTATAACCATATCTGTATATCACTGCATACAAAAGAAAAAAAATTGCAACAGTCAAAAGAATTTTTAGACATTGATAACGATATCATTAGGCCGGGCGGGGGCGGGTGGGTGTCGAGGAATGATAATGTATGATATCGTAAGGGGGGGGGGGAGGGGGCCTAAATTAACAAAATGTTGATAACGTTATATAAGCATAGCCCCTTAATTGCACATAACGGTTGATCATACATGTAGTCTGTAGTTACATTTATGGTCACCTTTCCGTGAGTACCGTTGAACACTCATAGAAAGAGCATTAATTTTACACATGCTCTAAAAAAGGGTAAAATGGTACGAAAACAAAACAGACTTAGTAAAGTTTAGCCAAGTCTTTTTGATGAATTTTTTGGCACCTGTGCTGCTAATATCTTTAGTGCAATCCATCAAAAATGAACAACAAAAGTAAAAAAAAAAAAAAAAAAAGAAAAAAAAAAAAGAGGTCCTACTATAATTTGGGAGGAAACACTATTTACAGCGTTTTGCGTCTGTTTTGTCTACGATTTTCTTTTATCTATCTTCTATATTTGTAACATTTTTACGCATTTTAATTTTTTAAAATTAGCTTGCATGCATTTTGTACAAATATATCAGAAGATTTTTCTTTAGATTATTGTCAATATATAAATTTTGATTTGTTTTCAGGGGGGGGGGGGGGAGTGTCTTTGAATGAATCTCTCTCTCTCTCTCTTTTTAACAGATGAATTTAAAAATATTAATTGATGGAAAATATTTAATAATATATTTTTTTTAAATTGTCGTCAATTGGGGGGGTGTAAGGAATATTGAAGCAGGAAGAAAAATGTTCACTAGCCTCAGAATTAACCCCTTGCATTAGATAACATTAATTCTAAAGTTAAACTGGTTCGTGTTCTCAAGTTCAGGAGTCGTACGCTTCAGGTAATTTTTCAGGACAAATATCAGCATTTTTTTATAGAAAAATAAATGTAGGTTAAACGTGCGAAATTTTGCCTTATCTAAAAAGAGATTTTCAAAAAGAAAATACGGGTACCGAAGAATTTTTTGGTCGTAAAATTTCAGGGCAAGTACGACCCCTGCAAGTGTAGTCTGATTAAATGTCTGTCATGTTAAAATATTGCTTTGATAAAACCACCCACGTCACTTTTACCTAAATTTTCTTTCGTGAGTGAAAATTTATAGGATAATGACAAATTTTGCTGCAAATCTTCCCAAATATCTGATTTGATGATTATAATAAAGATCTGTTGACAAAAAGTATGTTTTTGTTTAGTGCAGATACGATGATTATAGGTATTGACAGATGCTTTCATGTGGAAAGGAGTTTTCATCATTTCGTAAGATTTTTCAAGGCCAGTCATTATCTACTTCCATTCGAGCTCAAACAGAAAGCGCAAATGTCATTTGACTTAAACTATCGCCTGATAGCAATTGTTTGTTGTATTTGAGAAACCAATAATCGAAATCGTTAGTATTTTGCATTCAAAATTTTTTTTACCGTAAAGTTTTGTGATGGATAATCAGTTACCTAGATTAACACTTGGATGGCTTGTACATCCACAGTTCACTTATGATAGCATTTTATTGCTTGTTCACTTGGAATCAAGATTTTTGTATATACTTCCGTTTAAAAGGAAGGTGTGGGGGGGGGGGGGAGGGGGTGTAATGAACTAAATTTTTTTCTTAGGATTTTGAAAGAAAAAATATTCTCCTCAAATGCTTTAAAATAATTAAACGCTAACTGAAAAAAGAACGAAATACTTTTCTTCAGGGGAATAGTGCCCCCCTGAAAGGCAATTTCTAGTTCTGCTTTTCAGTTTGCATTCATTTGTTTATAAAAAAGTTTTAAACAAAGTGTAAAAAAAAATATCTTATATCTGCGCTGAGTTCCCACCCCTCCTGGTGAAAAAATAATGAACTGTTTCAGTTCTTTATTTTGAAAAGCTGAGAAAAGCTTGTTTTTGGATTTTTAATGTGTCTTATTAGGTACATTTTTGTCGTTTTTATTTTTACGTTGATACCCTAGTGTCCAGAGGATAACCAGCAAACGCAAAATGCTAATTTTCGAATGTATCGTCACAAGCGGCTGGTCTAACAAGTTAGGTATTATCCTAACAGCCAGGGCTGCGGAGTCTGAGTCGGGCCCATTTTTGAACGAAAGAGTCGGAGTCGTCCATTTTACAAGCACGTCTGCGTTGTCGGAATCGGCCCATTTTTGAGCGAAAAAGTCGGATCTGTTAAAATTCCCGGAGTCGGAGTCGACCATTTTTTCCACCGACTCCGCAGCCCTGCTAACAGCACAGCCAATCGATGTTGCGTCACAGTCACTAGAACGAACTGAAATGTGAAATCTTCCATTAGTCTTATTATTACTCTCATTTGACTGTCATTTGGAAACTTCACTGAGAAGTCACTGTGACTGCTGCTTTGTGACGAATCACCAGGTGACTTTACACAGTAACTAGTTAACATTTTGACTTTCATGTGGCCGACATATGAAAAGACTCCATTGTAAAGTCATCGTGGTAGTTGTGTTATAACGAGTCTCCAAGTGACAGCAAAATGAAACCATCTTCATATGATGGTCATATGAGAATTACAAAGTGAATTCATTATAACGTCGTCTGGTGACTCGTCAGAAAACAACAGTCACAGTGATTTCTCAATTGAGTCACCATATTACGATCACTTGAGGCTAATAATGAGACGAATAAAAAATATCACATTTTGGCTCATCGTTGTAACTGACAATTTGTAACGTCAAACTGATGCCACATCTACTGGCTGTGTTTTAGGGATAGCATCTATTTGCTACACCTGATATTTTTATATCACTTTTTATTTATACCACTTTCAGTTGAGTACTCACAATTAACTTTATTGTTCAAAAATTAGCATTTTATGCTTGTTTAACTTTTGGGTACAGTGTATGTTTAAAATCCCTGCCGGCCCGGCCTACAGGCAGAGGTAGATTTCGAAGTTAAGTATACTAATTTCACCAACAAAAACGAAATTATTATTAGATATAAATCCACTTTAACAGTTTTATCTGCCTGCTTTTGACGAGTTTTTATTTCCTTTTTATAAAATAGCTGGTTTTATCAGAATCATGTTAAGGCGATATTAAAAAAAATATTTTTCCTTACTCAACAACTCGAAATTTTCTGGCACATTTTCAGATTAATTTTTAATAAAAAAAAAAAAAAAAAAAAAAAAAAAAAAAATGAAACATGCTGACGAGATTTTTGAAAAGATTTATAAGCGACCTGTGTTTTTATTTTTCTTTCAATTAATTAAAACTTGATTAATAAACAATTATTTTCTCAGTAGGGCAATATTTTTCGTTTCTAACACAATCGCTTCGGGAAATTCTGTTCAAAATGCCCACTTTGACATCATTTTTTGAAATATATTCTACCTCTATCAAAAAATCGATCATTACTGTACATTACATAGTTTCTGAATAAGAGAATCTAGCAATTGGATGCGTTGGAGAGCAAAAATGAATTTAAAAATGAGTAAGAAAATAGACAGTTTGGATTTGAATGCACCCTTAATAAGATGATTTTTTTCTTCAACCGCTATGTATTTTTAATTTGTTTTTGCTTTAAGAATTGGCCCTATCAAAAAGTTGTCTATATAAATGTTGAAGACAATATTAAGAAGATATATGATAAATTCATGGAAATTTTATATCTTGGGAATTGACGGAGTTATAAAAATTTTTCTTCTTCAACACCCCCCCCCCTTTTTATTTGGTACGAATTGGTCCTACCAAAAACTTGTGAATATAAAAGTTGTAGATAATATTAAGAAGATGTATAATAAAATTATTGGATTTGATATCTTGAGAATTGACGAAGTAAGAAATTTTTTTCTCCCGAAAACCCTATTTTTTGCGCCCCTTGAGCCTATTTTGAATTTTATCAAAAATCTGTGATCCATGAATTTTTGGCGCTATTTTTAGAGGTAATAAAAACTTTAAACTGATTTGATATGTACAAAAATTAAGAAGTTATGGGGTTTTTTCGGTTTTCACAAAACCCCTCCCTATTTCCATCCCCTTTGTCCGCTTTTGCCCATTAACGAACTTGACCGAGATTTTATGTCCTTTGATTTTATGTATCAGTTTGGAAGAGATTTGTGCAGAATTGCGGAAGTTATCGTGTCCAGAAGAAAGTGATAACACAATTGCTTCGGAAAATTCCGTTCAAAATGCACACTTTGACATAATTTTTTGAAATATATTCTGCTTCTATCAAAAAATCGATCATTGCGGTACATTATATAGTTTCTGAATAAGCGAATCTACCAATTAAATGCGTTTGAGAGCAAAAATGAATTTAAAAATGAGTCAGAAAATAAGCAGTTTGGATTTGAGTGCATCCTTAATGCAATGATTTTTCCAACACAATCCGCTTCGGGAAATTCGGTTCAAAATGCCCACTTTAACAGCATTTTTAAAAATATAATCTGCCTCTATCAAAAAATCGACCATTACGGTACATTATATAGTTTCTGTATCGTACATTATATAGTTTCTGAGTAAGAAAACATACCAATTGGAAGCCTTTGAAAGCAAAAATGAATTGTAAAATGAGTCAGAAAGTACGCAGTTTGGATTTGAATAACCCTTACTAAGATGATTTTTTTCTTCAACCGCTATGTATTTTTAATTTGTTTTCGCTGTAAGAATTGGTCTTATCCAAAACTTGTCTATATAGATGTTGTAGACAATATTAAGAAATATGATAAATTCATGGGGATTTTATATCTTTTGAATTGACGGAGTTATGGATTTTTTACTTCTTCAAACCCCCTTTTTGTTTTCGTTTTTAATTTTTTCTTGCGGTACGAATTGGTCCTATCAAAAACTTGTGAATATAAAAGTTGTAGATAATATTAAGGAGATTTATAATAAAATTAATTAGAATTGATATCTTGAGAATTGCCGGAGTTATGAATTTTTTTCTCCCAAAAACCCTATTTTTTGCGCCCCTTGACCCCATTTTTAACTTTATCAAAAATCTGTGATACATAAAATTTTGGCCCTATTTTTAGAAGTAATAAAAACTTTAAACTGATTTGATATGTACTAAAATTAAGAAGTTATGGGGGTTTTCCGTTTTCACAAAACCCCTCCCTATTTCCATCCCCTTGGTCCGATTTTGCCCATTAACGAACTTGACCGAGATTTTATGCCCTTTGATTTTATGTATCAGTTTAGAAGAGATTGGTGCAGAATTACGAAAGTTATCGTGTCCAGAAGAAAGTGGTATATATAGATACATACATATATATATATATATATACAGTTTTTTACTGAGGGTGGTTTTGGGTTCTAGGAGTCATGATCGGTGTAGATCTGCAAAAATTTTTCAGAAATTCCAACATAGGAACGATCCCAATAGGTAGTATTTCATACGAAATCTACCTAAAAATTGTGTTGCACGAGAGGTTCTAAGAAAAACTCTTGCTTTATTTCTTTATTAAATATATATTCCTCTATATATAAATATTCTTCTGTAAGAGGGGGGGGTGGAAAGGAGGGGGGCACTTTTGCATTATGTATTTTTTATCGTTACAAATATATCGTTCGACCGTCGTTACAGCGAGGAATCTCGACCCCTAATGAGTGCAGCTCCGTTCATGGAAGATGCCACTGGAAAATTCAAAAATAATTTCCCTTAAGTTAACCTTTAACTGATGTCACAGAAATTGTCACATAACTAGTGTGAAGCGGTCTGTGAGACCGCTCCATCGAAAGATAAATAAAAGGCACGATTAACTCATAGGATGGTGTTTTTATACTAAACTTTTTGTACAGGACTGTTATAATAAAAATTCACCTACTGTACTGTTTGTAGTTCCAAATGGAACAAAATATCGGTAGTGTTTGTAGTTAAACTGAAAATTGCAAGTTAAACTATAAAAATTGAAAAAAGCGGCCGTCTGAGAGACCGGTAACATCAGTTAAAGGTTAAATGCATCGACCAGCAGGTCGGATAAGGGCTGGGGCGTTTAATACATAGGATGACCGCGGCGGCTTCAAGATCATTTATTCATTCATTCTCTGCTTAACCTTTAACTGATGTTACCGGTCTCGCAGACCAGTGCTCTTTTCAATTTTTCTAGTTTAACTTGCAAATTTCAGTTTATCTACAAACACTACTGAAAATTTGTTTCGTTTGGAACTTTAGTACTAACACCAGAGACTTTTTAATAGGTGAATTTTAATTATAATACTCCTATACAAAAAGTTTAGTACGAAAACAACATCCTATGAGTTAATCGCGGCTTTTATTCATCTTTCGATGGAGCAGTCTCACAGACCGCTTCGCATTAGTTATGTGACAATTTCTGTGACATCAGTTAAAGGTTAATGGAAGTGGGTAATTTGTTATCACTTCAAAAACTCAGACAAGTGTGAAAGTGTAGAAAAATTTATGGACTTACCCGAATTGCCGTGTTATTGTAAATTTACACATTTTGCATATTACACAAAAATCTGTGTATTTTGCATATTACGCAGAAATATGTGTATTCAATACATAACGATATTTGAAACGTGGCTTGTGTAATCGTAGTGAATGGTCATGGTCGTGCTCTGGAAAGTCACAGTTCCGTTGTTCGTATCCTGTTCCGTGTAACTATTGCTTGTTTACTATAGATTGAATTAAATAAAGAATTTCTCCTTCTGATGTAAAGGTATCTTTGAAAAGTGATTAAAATTCATAGGAAAAGAATCAGATAAAATCCGGAAATAGTGCTGGCGTCACGATTGCCAGTATAATTTCTATATTTTTTAACGAAATATTTTTTACTGTGTATTTATTCAGATTATACAGGCCCTGTGTATAAAATGTGACCATACAATTTTAGGACTCTAAAACAATTCTAACTGAAAGTAGGCATGCAGTAAACATAATTTCAGACAATCCTGTTTCTTGTAAATTGTGGGTACATTGTTTTGTGGTATTTAAACAAATCTGCTAGAAAGAGAGCAAACACACCAAGTACATGAGATTTTTCTTCATGCAGTTTTGTTTTGCGACCATAAAACATTTAACTCACAATTAACACACCAAACTATAAGGTTAAGTTATGCACACAAAAGTCTGTCATTTTTGTATATTGCAGAGAAATATGTGTACTTATGTGCAATTTACACATTAAACTGTGTATTTCAGAGTTATCTGATAACTTTTTACACCTTTCGAGCAGTTTAAAGTGTTATCATTAAAATACATGGTATGATGTAAATTTTGAAATTGACACCCCGGACGTGCATTTGAAAATTCACACGCTACTTTATACATATATACACAGAGCTGCCAAGTCTCTGACTTTTTCAATACCAGTATTTTATTACTGAGAATTTTGTTTGATTAAATCGGAGAATTCTTTGATTAAATTTTTTGTAAGAAAATACTGGTATACAAAAAGCCGGAAACTTGGCAACTCTGTAGACAAATCTTTTTTGTATCATCAGTATACCTATTTTAATGTGTAAGTTTAAGCATTTCTTTTTTAGGCTAATGTCAGACGAACGTCTATTTGCATGTACGTTTTTTGTCTTACTACGAAACAGAAACCCCTGTTAGCGAAGGGGTTTCTGTTCCATAGTAAGACAAAAAGCGTGCAAATAGACGTTCGTCTGACATTAGCCTTAGAGTGTATCTCCAAGTTTGCCTCGTTGCAGACGAATTATGTGCAATGTATTTTTATATTAAGCCAACTATTTCTTTTCTATTTCTTTCTATTCCCTTGGCTCGTTTAAACCAGGTTCTCATTAAATCTGTGGTCGCAGTAAACGAGTTCGACTGTTAAATCTTCCACCAGTGGAACATCTTTCATTATTATTACACATTTGCTTATGTGTAAATTTAATTCAAATAGGCGAAATTCTTATAGTAAAGTCTAAGTTAGACATTTTTGCGTGCAATGATAGAAAAAATTGGAAAGATCCCTATGTCTGAATCGGGCGATGTGACCAGAAATCACGAATAATTGAGTCTGAGTGACAATAATAGCGCTTTAACAGTGCTGACTTGCTATTTATTTTTCAGGGAATAAAACATGGATGCTACTACAAAAAAATATTACATGTACAATGTATAAGCATATAGCATAATATATGTACTCATGAAAAACGACACTGCATTACCATGAATTTCTGGTAGTTGAAAACTGAAATTTTAGGACTGAATGTAGACGTCTAGGGCACAGTTGTACTGGTTGCATCAACATCTCGTTATGCACAAAATTTTATCCTTTTACGAGATTTTTATTGACAACAAAGTAGACACCGTTGCTGGGATGAAATAAAATTTCGTGCATTACGAGATGCTTATGGAAATAGTAAAATAATTTGCCTTATTTAATGACAGGAACTTAGAGGTTAAATAAGATCAAAATTAGCTTTCTGCGGTGGCAAACGACTTCAGACAAAAAGTATGCGCAGCCTTAGCGTATGATGCAGAATATTGACTTTCACTAAAGAATAGTTTCAACATAACCTGTATATGTGTTGTTCCTTATGTCAGCCCTCTAATCTAGCCTTGCTCATCAATGCTTAAACTTCAGTCCTACACTTTGAATTAATATATCTTCTCGGAAATTTGTATGTAATAATTTCGGTGGATCTTTAAAAGTTTATTTATTTAGCAATTTAAAGATAATGACTGTAAATGAACCACTCGCAGAATGCAAATCGTAGTTGGGAAGCACTTCTCTAAACTGCTGTACTTAAATAAAAATAAAGAGCTGAAAAACGTATATGTTATTTCACTTCGCCTGACATTTTGTTCTTTTATGTGTGATATTCTCATTTTCAGAAGATACCTGAAACAAGTTTTCTTGTGACTTACTGAAGAGCCCCTTTGGACTTCATAATAGATGATACTAGTTTAGTTTTGATGTCTGATTGAAAGTGCTGAATTTCAGTGCTGTATATGTTATTTCTGCGTCGTTTTAATAGTTCTAGCCAAATTAAAAGAAATTTTAATTGCAGAGATTCCAAGGTCTACCAGCGGCCTTATTGAATGGTGCATACGAAACGTAAATCAACATACATCTCTTAATGAGGAGTCTAAGCCAAAAGGTAACAAAATATGAATTATCGGTGGTTGGCTGCTTAGTTGATATCTAAATAATATGCTAGTAATTATTTGTTTTTATAACGCTCGTTTAAGCCAGTTCGCCCTCTGTTGTAGTTAGTTGCTTCGCTTCCCTGTTTTTACCTGATCCCCTCCCTTTTCCCATTTTATGGCAAAAATTTAGAAGATAAGAAATCAATAAGTACGGTGTTTTTCAAGCATTTTCATCAGCTTTTGTTCTTTAAAGTCTTAAGATTAATGTTTTTAAATGTCAGACAAATTCTTGAATTTTAGATTTTAAAAATCCGTAGTTATTCGTAGTTTTCTTATTAGATCTAGTAAGTGTTAGTGAGTGTTTTTTAACAAGTCATTGTGATGTATATGTGTGTGTTTCAGTCTTGGCACGGTAGAGTTCTTTTTGTAATCAACAAATGTATTTCCGAAAGTGATCTTAACAAATGATTGGTAAATGGCAAATTCCCTCTCAGAAGTTGAAGTATGGGAGATTAGCATTAGTTGTTTTTTGTTTTTGTTTTGTGGATTATATAAAGCATATCAAAGTAAAAATCTATGAGCAAAATTTAGCGATAAGTAAAATTAATTTTTAAAGAAATCTTTTGTGAAGGTAATAAATAATTACCACAAAAAAGGGCAGTATTATTTTTGCTTTGGTGGTGGTCTACAGCAGTATATTCAAATTAGCGATGTTTGTCATGTCAACTCTGGCTCATATTATTACTCTCGGAGCTGTTTTTATATGAATACGCATAAGTTTGCTTTTGATTATACAATTACGGAAAAATCCACAATGCATGCGTAAAAGTTCGATAGCCTTACTGATATTTCCTAATCAGTAGCGTTCTCTTCCGCATTAAAAAAATGAATGGGTCATTTCTAAAACTACATTAGTCACAGATTCAAAATTTTTTTCAGGAATAAATAAAAACTGTGCTGTGCACAAATATTAAATTTTTAAATTTTTTTATGCTCATTATATTTAAACATCCTTAAGTCGGTTATCAGTTATTTATTTTATGGTACTTAAAATTGGGGGGGGGGGGGGGAAGAAAGCTTGAAATGAGATTTAGTACCATACAAATAATACGAAAAATAGTATTAGCCCTTTTGATTACGAACTATGGAAAAAAAAAAAACAGCATTATGTGTATTGATACTTAAAATCTTGAATAAAAGCTTTGAAATATTCAGGAGATAGTGCTTACTTTAGTTTTCATAGGACAACTTGATAGCATACTCATCTTCAGTTTCAGCTGAATAATCTCAATTTTGCGATTGAAACTGAATCACTGAAGTCGTAATGGATGATTTAAATTCTTATAAATCATTGGATTCAATTTACTGGATTTATTTTCTATATAATCCAACTATTAACGACATAAACATTGGGCATGCGGTGAAAAATGCAAAGATACAATTCTTTATATACCTTAGCTTTTGTCTGTATAGACCTTTATAAAGAATTAAATTCCATATTGAACCTAATAAAGAATTAAATCTCATATTGAACCTAATAAAGAATTGAATCTCATATTGAAACTAATAAAGAATTAAATCTCATATTGAAACTAATAAAGAATTAAATCTCATATTGAAACTAATAAAGAATTAAATCCCATATTGAACCTAATAAAGAATTAAATTCCATATTGAACCTAATAAAGAATTAAATTCCATATTGAACCTAAAAAAGAATTAAGTTCCATATTGAACCTAAAAGATAATATAATACCTCATTGAACCTAATAAAGAATATAATCCCTATTACATGCAGCAAAGTTATCCTACTGTCCTGTCACCGCTATCTTTTCACTGTTTAAAAAAATTGAAGACTAAGAGTATTCCCCTTTTCTTTCATTTCCATTTTATTTATGAGCACCAAATTTCTTGAAACGTCTTTTACCTTATTTGTATGCATTGTTATTGCTAAAAAAAAAAAAAAAAAAATCCTTTACACAAATTTTGTTTAACCCTTTCAAGGGCGCCATTTGCAGTCTCCAAACGCGTATTTTTAATGACCTGCCAAATGGAACCAGTAATTTTTTAGTACAATTTCGATCTCATAATATACGCGAAGAACAGCTTTTGTTTATTATAAATTTGTTAGTAAATTGCGGTGTGAATTAATTATTTGAACATTATTGGAGCAGAAATGCCTTGCCCCCGAAAGTGTTAAATAGGCATTCTTATGAACAAATTCCCAAGGAACAATTTGATTTTTGAATTTTAAATATTTAGACGATCTCAATACAATACCTCTTCTGATTCAAATTTTTTAGAAAATTCCGGAGTTGCGAGTTTCAATGTTTGCAACTTCATAAATTTAAAAAGCATAAGTATTGCAATAAATCCCAGCTTCTCTGTTTCAGTTAATGCCTTTTTTTCTCTTACATATTGCTATTTACGTTTGACATGCCTTTGAAGAGAGTCATCCTTTTCTATCTATCTATATTATAAAGGACAAACGTGTCCGTTCGTATGCTGATGTCATTTTAATGTTGGCAACAGTAGACGATTAAATTTCGCTTTTACTGCAATTTTTACCCGACTGAAAAGAAGGGTTATGTGTTTTATGCGTATCTGTGTATGTGGATTTCTTTATACCCTCGAAACATCCCAACAGCTGGATGGATTTTAAGGAAAGAGGTTATCAATTCGTCTTAACGGCCCGATGGTTATAGGCTAGGTTTTGTTTTTATAAATTTAAAGTGGCGGTAGAGACGAAAATAAATTTACGCAACCTATTGAGTGGCATATCATTGGATAGGTCTTTCAAAATGAAGACAATGCTTCATTGACTATTTTACAGTCAGAAGCTCCGTTAAAATATTATACAACCTGGAAGTTGTGTATGTAGGATCTCTAGCTTTACTGCAACTCTAATCATCATAGACATCTATAGACCTCATCAAAACAGTGTTTATAGATAGGAACTAACAATTAAACACAACTTAAAAGTCATCAATACAAGTAAATAAAAAAAATAGGTAAGTAATATAAACAAGTAATATAATAATAATAAAAAAATAAGTCAATTCCTACTTAGGTCAATAAGAGAAATTGTTTTTCTCCCATTCTTCTTTCCTCTCTCGGTCTTAAAATAACTTGATCAAGAAGAGGGCTCTCTCGATTATTAAAAATTAATTAATTTAATTTAATTAATGAATTAATATTTGAAAAAAAAACTGGATTAACAAAGTGTCATCCACTACAAGTTTAAATATTTTTATTTCAGCTTGATTGGATGAATAATAAGTATTTTATTAACGATTGAAAATTTGAACAAGATATATATAGCGAAAATGTGAGCTAATAGTAGGAATTGAAAAAATAGTTTCACATTTATGAGCAATAATTAATTAGTTCGCTTTTTACGCAATTGGGTTTTTTGATTTTTTAAATTTAATTGTTTATTTAAACTTCTGAACATCGCACATTTTCAATTTTTATACCGTCGGACAGAGAAAAAAACGTACTTACGAATGCAATTTATTTCAAAACTGTATTGCAATTTGTTTAAAATCTGTATCGCAATTTACTCATTTTTTATGATTTTAAAAATAACTTAAAAAAGATCTATCTATCGCGTGCAGACGATTATGAAAGATAAATCCGTTTGCACTTTCAGCCATTTTTTTCTGGCTGATATTCCATAACGAAGTTAAAACTTCATCAATAAAATAAAATAATCAAATAATATAAACAAAACAGAAATTTAACAGACATGCAATCGAACTACGTACTTAAATAACTGAAATGATCAGAATTAAAGTGGACTGCTGAAAGTAACGAAATCTTTGGCAATTTCCTTCGGCTATTGACTCATACCAAAGTATCGCTTTTGATAAATTTCTAAACTTTTTTTATTTGAATGTAAAATTGATACTTTTCTAATAAAAATGCTTTTTGGTGTTATTAGTGGACAATCTAAATAAATAAATATATATATATATTTATATAAATGGGGCATTCTCACAATCATTTGACTTTTGGGGGAAAAAATCTGGCGAAATTAAACTTGCTAAAATAATATTTTAATCTGATAGGCGAATGCCTTAATGATTCAAAATAAAGAAAAAAGGGTCAGCAGCGAAATTTTTTTTTTCATTTAACTGAGGTTTAAATTAAACTTGTGAGTTTAATTTCCCTTGCCGTTTTAGCCCTATAACTTTTTATTTTCTTCTAAATTTTTACTTATAATGAATTTGCATAGTACCCACAGGGCATTCAAATAAGAAATAATAAAGATGTAGTACTTTTAATACAGAATTTTTGTATAACATTGTCTTAAAGGGGTGTTAAAGAAGGGACGGTAAGGTAAAAAAAAGGGGGGGGGGACGGTATAGGAAAAAAGGGACGAAATGGTAAAAAAAGGGACGGTAAGGATGGAACGGTAAGGAAAATTACCACCTATTTTTAGGAAAATCATATTAAGACTAAGTGATAGCCACAATGTTCATTGATTTTTAGAAACAGTTGTTAACATTGGATTATTATTATTATTTTTTTTTTAATTTACCTCGAAAAGTGCAGGAATAAACCTTGGGGACGGTAAGACTACCAATAAAGGCACGATCTTGAAATTGATATTTAAATCGTTATTTAAATTATACAGTAAATTTCCTGTCAAAGAATTTTAGACATTCTTTCTCTAGCATACTTCTGCATGAGAAAAAAACTTGAAAAAAAATTCTGTTGCTGCATCTGAAGTGATTTTCTGCATAAGTTTAGCAAGAGGGACGGTAAGAATGAAAAACCCAGGGACAGAGTTCAAAAAATAATATCAACCGTAAAAATGTGTTCAGGTTAATTTTTTGCTACATATTTACATAAAACAATTGTCCCAGTTTCGGAAAAAAATTACATCGAATTACTTTTATTGAATTTTATACAGACAGCTCCAAACTTAAAAATCAGCATCAGGGACAAGGGACGGTAGATGAGTTTTCCTGTTATTTGGACCCACAATATCGTCCAAAACTTATTTATCTCGTTAATATTGTTATGCAATCATGCAATGGGATGTTCCCCAGTATATGAAATAAAAACAAAAAACACAAGAAAGTGTATTAAATAAAAAATTATTATTCAGGGACATGAAAGTCAAAAGATTGTGAGAATGCCCCAAATATAAAAAAAAGAAAATATTTCCCTATATTCTGTAACCCGGGAGGTCCGGGTTTGATTACGTGTCGATAAAAAAAAACTTCAAGATCGCAAAATCTTGCGTAAATTTTGAAATAGCGTTGTAAATTAATGTTTAGTTTTAAAACTAATCCTATATATGCAGGGTGCAATACGTTATTTATCGCCGACCTTTAATTTCTCAACCGTTGGTCGTAGACATATAGTTCCAATTACAAAAATGTTTCAAATAAGGTAAATAATCATATTGTGGCATTATTTAAAGTAAAAAATCAATTTTATAAAAATTACGAAAACTGACTTTTTATACGGTCCCCCAGTCCCTACAGTTATATTTAGTAAATTTTTACACATATCATAACAGATATAACACAAAAAGTTTGACATCTGTTCTGCAAAAATTGACACAGTTATTAAATTTCAAAGTTTGAGATTTTTACACATGATTTTGTCTTCCATTGAGGGATCAGTTAAAGGATGAATTAAAGTAATTTGAGATCAAAATCAGGGTGCAATGTCCTTTTTACAGCGAAACCACCTTTAGCCGGCATCGTCGGTATGTTTGAATGTTGTTCAACCCATAAAAGTTAACTCAAATTTTTAGATGAAATAACCCTATTTGGTGATATCCCGATTTGGCGATACCGGCTAAAGATGGTTTCGCCATAAAAAGGATATTGCACCATAAATTTGATCTCGAATTACTTTAACTCATCTTTTAACTAATCTCTCAATGAAAGACAAATTCATGTGCAAAAATCTCAAACTTTGAAATTCAATAACTGTGTCAATTTTTGTAGTACAGATGTCAAACTCTCTGTGCTGTATCTGTTATGATATGTGTAAACTTTTACTAAATATAACTATAGGGACTGGGGGACCGTATAAAAAGTTAGATTTCATAATTTTTATAAAATTGATTTTTTAATTTAAATAATGCCACAATATGAGTATTTACCTCATTTGAAAGGTTTTTGTAATTGGAACTATATGGCTACGACCAACGGTTGAGAAATTAAAGGTCGGCGATAGATAACATATTGCACCCTGTATATTAAACCTATCCTTATTTTCATTAGGTACATCACTTTGGAAAAAATTGCTCGTCTATTTTCAGCTACATAAGCTCTTTATAATTCAATTTTAAATATATATAATATATATATATATATACATACATACATACATACAGGGTGTCCACTCTCAACGCTGTCCAATGGCTAATTCCTAAACCGTTAGGCTTAGACATATAGTTCTAGTTACAAAAATGTTTTAAATCAGGTAAATAAGTATTTTAAAAGCAGGGTTCGCAAAGCTGGGCCCAGTTCGAAAAAACCCGGTGGGTTTTTTCAGAATGGGCCCACTTGAAAAAGCCCGCTGAAAAACCCATAAAGTGGGTTTTTTCAATTTTCAGATATAATTTAAAAATTTAAACAACATATAAATTTAATGAATTTAAGTCATTTCAGTTAATTTTGAAAAAATATTAATATATAAAAGCCATTACATACAAATAAAAATGTATTTCAGCACATTGAACTACTTTACTAACATAGAACCTAGTAGGCAACACACATAGTACATAATAATAGGTATGTCTTTATATAAAAAATTCAAATCAACTATATTCATGGAAATAAAAAATATGTATTTTTACTTTCTTCTATCTTTACAAGAAGAAAGTATTGGATTCGTGAAAAATTTCGACTTCCAGTTCATGATTGATTTATATGTTTTAAAAAGGTCCTGAAGACAATTTGATAGTTTTTAGAAAATGACTGTCTGTATGTGAAAAAAATTTTGTGGGTGCTCTATCTCAAGAACTAATGCACAGAATTTTACAAAACTTTTACTAACACAAAACTGAGTTAGACCTTGATGTAAACTGATGCTGATTAGTTTTTGGTGTATACTGCCCAACAGGTGGTGCTGCTATGCTGCATTTATCTCAATTTTTGCAATAGCTTTATCTCAAGAACTAATGCATGGATTTTCATAAAACTTCAGATTCAGTTACAAGTTAAGTTGTTGCTTATTGAATTTTGGTGCATATCGCCCAACAGGTAGTGCTGCATTTTTCACGATTTCAGCAATAACTCTAATCTCAAGAACTAATGTACGGATTTGAATAAAAATTTAGATTCAGTTAAACCTTGATATAAACTGGTGCTGATTAGTTTTTGGTGTATATCGCCCAAGCGGCGCAGTTGTGCTGCATTTATCTCACTTTTTGCAATAGCTTTATCTCAAGAACTAATAATGTATGGATTTTCATCAAACTTCAGATTCAGTTAGATGTTGACGTAAATTGTTACTGATCAGGTTTTGTTGGAAATTGAACAACAGGTGATACTTATATCTCCTTGTTAAATGCATCCAATTCAACAAATCTATATTTTACAATCCTCATGATGGGCATAAATTGCCATTTAATTTTGGCACTGTGATAGCGAATTTTGAATTATTAACATGTATGAGATAGAAGAAACTTTTGGTATTGGCACATCCGACTAGTTTACCCCTTTTTTTCTTCCTACTTATATATTTTAAATTTTAATATTCTATTCATTATTTGATTTAAAGAAAATTAACAATTTTATATCTTCTATTATATTTAAAATTAATTTGTGAGAAACACTGGCATTTAATTAATTTAAATTCATATAATTTATACAATTTATAACTTGTAAAATAGCATTACAATTATATTGTATATAAGAGAACTATGTATTTTTTTATGTATAGTGTATAGAAAATATAGTATACAATAATGTAATTACGCATGTATTATACTTTTGAAAAAACCCGATTTTCCCCGGGGAAAATTGGGTTTTTCATGAAAAAACCCGAAAAAACCCATGTGGGTTGGGTTTTTTCAGAAAAACCCGGGTTTTTGCGAACCCTGTTTAAAAGCGATTTGTGTGAATAAAAACATTTCTTAAAAAATTACAAGATTTACATTTCTATAAGGTCGCCCGATCCTATAAGTAAGTAAAAATATCCTATTACACTAAGAAGTAAGACAAAAAAAGTCCCATTCTTCTACGATTAAAACTGGCCGAGTAATAGCTGTTTAAAGTTGAAATATCTTTTTTGCTGCGAAATAGGAGTCATTCACAAATTTACTAAAAATATAAATAATCGTCAGATTAAAAAAATAATAATAAATAGTTGAGAGTAAAATTAACATTGCAATATAAATTTGAAATCTATTTTCATTCTGACATATTAAAGAAAAATATACAACTTGTACTAAAAATATAAGTTAAATAACAGAATTTTTGTTAAATGATGAAAAGCAACAGTCGCAATTTTTTACAAAATAATACAATTTTAAATGCTATTAGATTAATCTAATCTAAAACTTAATAAAAATTAAAGTTATCTTAAAACTTGCTCGAGTTATCTTAAAACTTGCTCGAAGTGACTCCTTTCGGCTGTAATGCAGAAATGTACATGCGAATTAAAACCTTCTAATTCTTTAAACACTTTGTGTACGATCTTTTAGCTTGGCCCAACTCGTCTGTGTTCAGATGCAGAAAATTGGCATGCATCATGCAATTCAAAGTTTCATAAGTCGGTCAATTTTAGTGTTAGATGAATGGGACTTTTTGTTGTCTTACTTGCTAGTATAATAGGAAATTTTACTAAATGTCCCTTATGTGACCGGAGGATCGTATAAAAATTTTAATTTCGTAACTTTTTAAGAAATGTTTTTATTGATCAAAACGACTTTTAAAATATTTTTTTTACCTCATTTAAAACATTTTTGTAATTGGAACTACATGTCTATGACTAACGGTTTAGAAATTAGCCATTGGACACCGTTGAGAGTGGGCACCCTGTATATGTCTGTGTATATATATATATATATATATATATATATATATATATATATATATATATATATATATATATGTGTGTGTGTTTATTTAAAATTATATCACACAAATACTTTAAAATTCAACAATACTAGGCTCATTTGGAAAGAGGTTTGTTTGATTCCAGGTTCGTTTGGGAAAACTGGCTAGCGAGTTGAGCAAAATTCCGTCAATATTAAATAAAACGAATTTGAAATTAAATGCGGCCCATGATTCGCTAGTTAGAAAAGTAATCGATATTTGTAGTACTTATGTAAGAAGTTGCTTTTTCAGAGATGAATTATCAAATATTGTCGACAGAAAATAATAGCTTTTGTAGCAGCTCATGTAACTTAAAAAAAAAAAAAAAAAAAAAGCCTTCATTTGAATGGGGAGGGCTTGATTGAGCCCCCTAGGCGCCTCCTTTTCCTATACCCCTATTTCGAATCAATATTCTGAGTTAAATGAGTTTTTTAATGCAATGTCATAATTGAAAATTAGTTTTTTGACCTATTTTAAAGTGAACTGTCCCCTTAACCTCCCAGCTACGTAACTCGCGTCGGCGTTTGGATTTCTCTTTCTTGCACATCTGAAGAGCTCGTGGTGTATTCTCCAGTAGGCTCACTTTTTATCTGTGATTAATCTACAGTCATTCACTAATATGTTTAGCATGGTTAACATGATTTTGGAAACTCTGACGGAAGAACCGACGTTACTTATGTTTGTGTGTACCTCAGTAAGTTGATTGATTATTATTCGTTAAATATATTATTTTACACTAGTTTCATCATTATATAATGACATGCAGTGGCATAGCGATTTTAAAAATAGCGGAGGGGCTTAAGTATTCATTTTCAAATGAATTAAATAGTCAGAATTATCAATAATTAATAAAATATTTATGAGAAAAATGAATCGTTCAAACTAATTTTTAACACCAATGCCACGGAATCATGATTTTCATTTTATTAGAGAGAAGATTTAACCCATATTGGACCACACCGATTAAATATTTTTGAAATGTTTTAAAACTTCGATTATATCATTAATATGCTGTAATTAAGTAGATACTAGCAAAATTTTGAAAAAAAGTTTTTAATTTTTTAAGTAACTGGCTGTCCTATAAACAGGGCATATTAGTTGGACACATAGTAAGGACATATAAAATGCATACATAAATTAATTTTATGAGCAAATATTTTATTTTACTTTAAAATTACTGTTTATGTTGTACAAAAATAGTCTATGATTTATCCAATAAAAAGATAATAACGGTAAAATTCTAAATTATAAGATCACCATTTTTAAAGGATTTTTTAAATAGATTTTTTTCAATTAAATTTTAATTGGTTACTTTTTTTTTATATGTTATACTTTTATGTCTTTTAAAGACGTCATAACAAAATGCATCGATAAAATCCTTACCAATTTTATTTTTAAAAATGTTTTATTAGCTGTCCTATTTATAGGACAGCGGTCCAATATGGGTTAAGATACAGAATTCTATAGAGAGATGAGATAATTATAAATTAATAAGACAACGGGCGGGATTGAGGTTGAGGTGAAGGGGCAGAGCCCCACTCATATAATAAAAAGTTTTCACAGAAAATAGATATTGTTAGAATATCAGTGTATGTAATCATTACCTGTTAAACTTCTTTACAGTTGAATCCACTGAAACTTATTTGAAATCTTACTTTCAGTAAAACTAATATATATTTTAAAAGGAACGAAACTGATAAATGGAAGTTTCAAAATATTAAATACGATTAATTCAAAATAAAAATACGACTCGTAGGGCTGACGTTAAGGCTTTTGATCTTAAGATTTACTTACGGAAAACTTAACAGTATTTATAGTGTTTCTTTGTGTACTGATTTCGTTTCTTTCAGAGATTATTTATTAAATATTGGAGACAGAAAATGATATTCTTTGGGACAGCTCATGTGACATTTAAAAGAAAGTGCTTTCGTTTGAGTGGGGACGGTTAGAGCTCGAGTCTCACAGCCCCTCCCTTTCCTGTGCCCATAATGAAATGTATATTCTTATTCAAATGAATGCATATAGAAATCTTATCTTATAACTAAATTTAAGTTTTCATCTTTCAAATTAGCTGTTTTATGATTATTTTTGCATTGATTGTTCACCGGATTTCGCTGAATTATTCAATTTCCGTTTGATTCCATCAAATAAATAAGAATTCGGTGAACATAAAGTATTATTCAAAATAGTTTTTACGAGTTTTGAACATGATGTGATGTAGTCCGCTTCCAAAGACATAGTATATATATATTATTTTTAAATTGAGAATTATATACATGAAATAAACTAAACTAAGATTTTTTTTTTTTTTTTTTTTGTCGATACACTGTGTTCACACAAATTTTTAAACATATAAACATTAAAATAAATACAGAAACATAACAAATAAGACACATTAAAAATCAAAAATTATGCTTCTATCAGCTTTTTCAAAGTGAATTATTCAAACGGTTTATTATCCTTTTCATCAGGGGATCTCCGCTCCCCTGATCTCCACACTTAATTAGACAATTTTTTAGAACATGAAAAAAAAAAAAAAAAAACGGAAATTAAAGGAAAAACGAAAAAGCCTTAATTACCCTTTCTCTTAGTGTTTAATTATTTTAAATCATTTGAAAAGAATGTATATTCCAAATCGTAAGAGAGAAAGGGAATTTAGTTAAATTTGAAAATTCAGGGAGGGACAATTCTTCCCTTCCTTCCTTTGCCGGCGCCTATGTTTGAATGCGATTTGAAAGAGGGCGCTGAAAATGGTAAAGTACAGAAATGGGAAAAAACTTTTCGATTACAATTCACTTCAGTAATCTTGTCTGCAAGTGTCATGCTATTTTACTCTTAAAAATGAGTCACAAAATGTGTCGGAAAGCTTCGCATTGTTGAGCGGCGAAAAATAATTTTGAGAAATGCCTTAAGTATTGGTTCTTGCATGTTTATTCCATTGTAACTAGCTTTATATATATATGTATATAATCTTCATAAAATATAATGTTCGAAACATGACAATGGACTATTTTTCCATAATTGCATGGCAAATAATTATATTTATTTTCACGTTTTCAGTCGGATTCAAGTATTCAAATCGGATTCAAAGGGACAGTTACGTCGAGAGGCCTTTAATCCTTTCAGGGGCTAAGCCCTTCCATTGCTAAAATATTGAAATTAATTAATGACACCAGAATGTATGAACATATTTTTTTCGAAATAAGAAAAAAAGCTATATTTCACATGCATAATAAACGGAAAATTTTAGTTTTATAACCAAAATTCTGGTGCTATTGTGACATTTGGGAATTAAAATTAAGTGGTTTCATAAACGTACCACCGCCCTTGAAAGGATTAAGTTGCATCATGGCATGGTCAGTTGCGACATGTATAGATAGGCACCGTGTAGAGAACCTGCACCCTGGAACTTCAGTTCCCCCCCCCCCCCCCCTATTTGTTTTCCATATTATCGATAAAATTAAATAATAATCAGTCCTTTTTCCTCTTTAAATCTTTCTTTATACTCATATATTACATAATCCTTAAGCTTAACATCTTCATTCCGTATGCCTATATTATGTGGGCCTCGATTCTTTCCTGGTTTAAAAAGAATTAACATTATTGTAATTCCGATCAGAATATGCTTCGATGATTCCAAGATTCGAAATAATACAAATAAATTAAAACTCTTTCTCTGAAGTCCAATTTGAGAAGAAATACTTCATTAATAATCAATAATATTACATTAATACTTAGTGAAGACATTAATATCAGTATTTGCCCCGTAGTTTGGAAAATTACAAAAAAATCTTTGTATGGATTTGTGCGCTTTACAGTTGCATCAACGCAATGTTTGACTATTGTGTGTGCATTTGTTTTAAAAGGACAACACAGAGCAAAGAGATATCAAACTAGATGTAGAAATATTTCTACTTATGAGCGTTTTCATATTCTGTTAATTGATAATGGTTAAAACTGCTTTCAAAACTTATATATTTTCATTTATTGTATGTTTTAGCAAGTTTTCTTGATTTTTTAAGGATTTAAGCTTATATTTATTTAACCGTAGCTTATGAAGTTTTAATTTTTAGGACATCATAAAATCTAGAGGAAGTGTCTTTTCTAATGATAGTTAATGAATTTTATTAGAGAAATGTACGAGTTTTTTAATTAAAATAATGGCAGAAAATATTTCTGAAGTATCATCACGCATCTTTACATCTAATAAAATGCTTTATGAAACAGAAAGTACAGTTAAACCTCATAAGACGTAAGGGACCAAAGAAATATTGAGTTTTAAACAGGTTTCCGGCTTAGGAGGTAATTAATAATTCTATAATTATATCGTACTCTTTCCGTTTAAGGGGCTATGAGAGTTTTTCGGCTTCAAAAAATGCGTTTTTTTAATTTTTATTTATTGCATTTTCTGGACGTCTATACATTTCATAAATGTTCTCTCGAAGCCGATTAAAAAATTTAAACATAGAAATAGCGATTCTTGTCACACAGCGAGGGGTACTTGTTGCAAAATTTTAAACGAGATTTTAATTTCTTAAGGGTTCTTCGTTTCTTTATCTCAAAATTGATAAAAAAAAATCGATTTTTGTTTTTAAATATTAAACAAAAGCCTGTTTAATTGTGAATATTTTGACACTTCATTTTTACCCCATACGGCAATTATATCGCGAGATATTGTAAATTTTGTAAATACACTCAGCACAATTACCCACACGAATTAAAATTTTAAATGGCTTTTTCAATGTTCATATTTTCGTCACTTTCACGTTTTAAAAATGCTAAGGCTTTTTTGTATTTTAGAAAGAGATTTAAGCTTTTATTTTTTTGACATGTTCTTTATTATATATATGATAAATTTGCGCATGGAATTAGCTTTCAGGTTTTTTATTTTATTTTATTTTTTTAAATAAAAGTATATGAAGATGTTAGATTTCATCGTTTTACACTATATATATCAGTAAAAAAATTATATTAAATGTAATGTTAGATGTATCTAAAAATCCATGCGCATTCTTGTGTAATACACATTTGCAAATCTAAAAAAAATTGAAAGGAGCAAAAATATCAATATTTAAAAAAGTAGTAGGAATTTAAAAAAATTCAAATTTTTGTTAACTCTTTTAAAATTTTAATTAAATGTGCAGTTAATTTTTTTTTTCAAAATGTAGTACTTTTATTTGAGCATTGAAAAGCAGCGAGTTCACCATTTGAACCATATTTTTTAAAATTAACAAAATTGTTGAAAAGGTAAACTGTCCCCTTTAGTCGGTATCCCAAATATCTCGGAATTGGATGAACCGATTACCTTGCTTTTTTCTTTAATGAAAACTTATACATTCCCTTAGTGCTCTTGACCTATGTTTTTCAATGCTTTTCCGACTATAAAATTAGTGAAATTGGGTTTTCAAAGCTTTTTCCAAATTATTTACGTATAGATATCATTTTTCACGTTATTAAACGGTGAGTTAAAAGTTTTGTTACAATATTCTGAATGTGTTAGAGAGTATTTCATAATCTATGCTTGACGCAGAATTTTTTTTTCTTGTTTTTTCTTCCCCTCGATTGTACGATGAATAAAAGCAGCCTGAATGTTTACTCGTTTGGTCTTATCCAAAGCATTCCGTAATGCATTATTCTTCTATCTTGATGCAATCAGATACACAATTTAAACCTTAGTCATCTGCGAAAAACGCGCTTGTACGTACTTGTATTTAAAACTTTAATTTTCTTATTTTTCTGCCTCATTGGTATAATTTTGTCATTATTAATGTTGCGAGAGGTGCATGCAATCGTCTCTTTCAATATATTTTTGTCGGTTTTTTAATCTATGAAAAGTGAGTCATTTTTTTCGGTTTATATCATGTTTTTTTTTTTTTTTTTTTTTTTTTTTTAATCGTGTTTTTTTTTTAAATAAAACCCCAAAACCCTCAGACGCTGGGTTAAAAAATACTTTGTTGAGTTTTTTTTTTAAAACCCAGATTTATATGTGAAAGAACAGGGCGATTCAAAAGTCACAAAAGAAATAATAAATTCGGTATTTCGAAAAGTTAAAGAAAGTAGCACGATGTAATTTTCTTAAAAATAAACAGATTAAAATTGAATATTTTGATTATTTATATATGTATATAATGTATATAATATATATATATATATATATATATATATATATATATATATATATAAGGATTTTGCGCTACTCCCGTTGTGTTTCCTCTGAGTTTCTATCATATTTCTGTAGTCGCAGGCCGTGAGTGTTGATCCGGGAGCTAATAAAAGTCAGATTAAGTGAGTGTCTGATTAAATAAAGACACAGTTTTTTTGGGGACCTGATTTATTGGTCTTTAGGTACATCCTTTTAAGAAATCAGGCCCCTTTGACATGAGAGCTGTTAGTTTAACCCTTTCTGGACAGGGGACCTTACGTGTATCGCAAAGCGATCCCTGGAGAGCAGAGTGGCGTGAAGTTAAGACATTCTTTAGATGGTAAAAAGCCCTCTCTTGCGACTCGTGCAGCGGTATAAGTATGATGTATTTTGCATTATTCCTGCTAGGGGTCGTTGAAGTCAAAGGAGGCGTCTTTAAAATTTAATTGGCCGCTAACTGAATGATTGATTGCCCGGGCCAAAGGCGTTGGCTTAAAATCGGCCGATTGGATGCAGCACGACTTTAAAATTGCGCTTACCTCACCAAAAGTATTCTTATGAACTGTGACAAAACGATCTTTGAAAGTTATAAGATGCGATGCTGAAAAACTAATTTAACAGGCGCAGCGGCACTCAATCAATTGAGACACAATTACTAAAGCATTTAAAAAGTTTTAATTTTAATTTCTAAATTTAAATTTCTGTTTTTTAAAACGGGGATTTCAAATTTTAAAAGGGGCAAAAAGAGGATTTTTAAATTTTAAAAAGGGGCTTAGCTTCTATCGTTTCATATATAAACTTTTTGTACAATTAAACCATTTAAACACATGAAAATTTACCAAATTTGATGCAATAACCAGATATAGACAAAAGATACAAAAATCCAGCTAAATAAAGTTGAACGTATGAAAAAACAAATGAAAGATCAATTGGATGGATGTAGAAGGATGCTTATAGTGTATTTCACTTCATCAGGGGTTCATGAAATACAAATATAAGCAATACACAGTCGATTTCTCTAAAAGAATCAAGCTATAAGCTGAAAAATAAATTATTTTATGTACCCTTTCGACTGTACATTTGCAGATTTTGGACTTAAAGATTTTGGACGTTGCTCTTAGTATTTAAAAAATTCTTAAGACTAAGAATGTAGTAAATGTGTCTGTATACATATATGTATGTATAATTAACTTTTTGTTATCCAGTAATAATAATAATAAAATCAAATGCTTTGTTACGTACGTTACTTTCGGACATAACAAAATACAGAAAAATTCTTTACAGAAAAGTCCTTCTATCTTCAAAAAAGTAATAAATCAGCCTGCCATCTCTTAACGAAATTATCAAAAAATCACCCGTTTCCTTTATGCATTCGTTGTTTACCATTAGAACCACCTGGAAAAAAGTTAAAACTCTTTTTCTTGGTGGTACATTGGAGCAGTTAACGTTATGAATGTCCGAAATTGGCCTCTTTAGCATAAAATAATAAAATTTTAAGATATTTATACAAAGCTTTTACAATAAATTATGTCATTTTCTGTCTCTGAATAGAATTAAAAACTCAGTGTAAAAAAATAAATAAATAAATAAAATCAATGATAATTAAAGTTATGTTTGAAAGGCTTAAAATTATGATGTGTGTCCAGTGCCCACCTTTTGAGAATCGCCCTACTGCCTATACTTTTCGAATTATTGAATTTTTATTTCTTCTCTGAATTTTGGCTCGCGCCCTTGTTGTCCTTGCTGGTACACAAGGCGAAAAGTTTCCGAAGCGTCAGTGACTAATTCTCGAGTAATTTGAATAATATCTTAATGTACTGAAGTTTTATTTTCTAAATAGTCGAGGAAAACTGGAAGCTTTCATGAAATGTGTTTTTAATCATGCTACCACTAGAAAACCTGAAGCTCCTTTATTTGTAGTTTTTTTACCAACTGCACCTAATTTTATTTTTAATATGTTACAAGGAAGAAGTTCGGCATAGAACGAACGATTTTCACACTTCCTTCAACTTCGTTCTAAATGGTTCCTACTGTATTGGCATTTTCCATGTTTCACCTAAAATGAACATTAAATTTGTCGATAAATCTCGATTTTACAGTATGGTTACTTTGAACTGCACTTTTTACTGATTCAAATAAATAAATAAACAACAGCGGGTACTTCTAATAATACTGCAAAAACTAAATCATCGGTCGGAATAGCTATCACTTTTTTGGGAAATAAATAAATAAATAAATGTTTTAGCTTAAACCGGGTCAAACTATAATTATTTTTTATATGCTCTTTCTATCTTATGTTGCTGGCGATTCAATATTCCTCTTCTCTCCATCTGTATTACAGTTTAAATATATATATACGCATGTTTTCCTATTTTTAACGCGCTTGTTGTTTTCCTATTATATAAAAGCCACATTTTGAAGGGTATTCCTTTGTTTCAGAAGTGGGGCAATTCCCGGATAGAAAATAATGGATTAGAAATACAAATACACAATATTTTCTATTAATTCATTTTACCGTTTTCAAAGTTTAAACTACATCTGTGTAGTAGATTAAACTTTGTAGTAGAGATTAAACATTTTAAATAAAAATGATAGAAGATGGAAACTTTTTTAAGACTTTTATATTTAGGTTAAAAAAAAGTAGCAGATCTTTTTAATTATTAAGTACATAGAAGAAATGTGTAAAAAAAGCCAGCCTGCGCCACTGATATCATTGTGTTTGATTGATGCCAGCTACTTAAATAGAAATTAATTTCCTTGTTACGTTAAATCGTGTTTCATTTTGGATCGACGTAAACTTAAAAGTAAAATGGAACATCGATCGGAGTTGTTCGCAAAATTAATTAAAAATTTAATAAATGTTTATTTTAAACAAGGTCAAACTATAATTAATTTTTGGTTGTATAGTTTTGATTACGCGCATTTTTTTTCCCGCGTTCCTTTTATGTGTGCGAATTCCTAATAAAATATTTTTTTTAATATTTTTTTTCGATTTCATATTTTTTAACTGATGCATTTTAGATGAAGCGTCATATTTCAGTTTTTTATTTCATAGTTTGTCCCTGTTTAATTTTTGTTATTACAATTTAGAAGTGGTATTTTTCTAATTTTGTTTCTTATTTATTTATTTTTTTCTTATTTTCTGTGTCACCCTCCCCTTTTTTTTCAATAAACAGTTTAATTCGTTCGCTGCTAAATGACTCATATCACTTTCAGAAAAGAAAAGGTTCGCCATCTATGCCTTAGGGTTCCTACGATTTTTTTTCCCTTTCTTCTTCTTTTTTTTTTTTATTGCGATCCAAAGAGTTTGCAAATTTTGTTAATGTCTGATTATGCGAATGTCTAAAATCAATACTTAAAATTGGTTCAAATTATTTTCTTCTGTGAATTTTAGTTTGATTCGATAGTTATATGATGTGGTCAGGGCCTGGCTAAGAAGTTTTTATGCCCCTGTAAATTGGTAGGTTGGGGAACGCAGGACAAGGATTTCAAACCCTGCACATTTTAACTGATAAGCAGCTCCTAACAAGATAACGGTCTCTATACAATTTGCTTTTCTTTATTAACCCTTTAACTGGTGTTGGCGGTCTCACAGACCGCAGCTTTATTCAGTTTTTATAGTTTTACTTGTAATTTTCAGTTTAACTCTAGATACTAGTGAAATTTTATTTCTTTTGGAGTTCTAGTACTATCGATAGAGACTTCTGAATAGATTAATTTTAATCATAGTTACCATGTACATAAAGTTTAGTACAGAAACAGTACCCTATAAGTGAATCGAACCTTCTATTCATGCTTCGATCAAGCGATCTCGGAGACCGCTCACAGTAGTTATGCGATAATTTTTGTCACACCAGTTAAGGATTAATCCTTAAAGTCAGTGAGTTATCAAATTCCCCTCGCTAAAGCTAAACCTATGGGCATGTGATGCATTCGTATTTTTAAAATATCTCCTTAGGAAATTAATATTTTTTACTTCTTTTTTCTGTGTACTTACCGGACTAAACTGTCTCTTTTTTTTTCTTCCCATGTCTAAAATATATACTTAATTTATAATTTTATGTGTTTGTTAAAATCTTACCGAAACTGGGCAAGATTTTAACACTTCAAATAAAATTATGCATATATTTTAGAAATATTTTAACAACTATTAAAAGGCCTTGAAGAAGAATACATAGAAAAAAGAAGTTAAAAATATAAATTTCCTGAGGGGATATTTTAAATATACCAAACGCCCATAGGTTTAACATTAGCGAGGGGAGTTTGAGATCCCACTGACCATCAGCCTTACCTGCTGTCAGTGGTCTCACAGACCGCTACTTTCTTTTTCGTGTTCACAGTTTTTGTAACTTTCAGTTTAACCTTTAACTGGTGTCACAGAAATTGTCGCCTAACTAGTGTGAAGCGGTCTGTGAGACCGCTCCATCGAAAGATGAATAAAAGCCGCGATTAACTCGTAGGATGTTGTTTTTGTACTAAACTTTTTGTACAGGAGTGTTATAATTAAAATTCACCTATTAAAAAGTTTCTGGTGTTAGTACTAAAGTTCCAAACAAAACAAAATTTCAGTAGTGTTTGTAGATAAACTTAAATTTGCAAGTTAAACTATGAAAATTGAAAAAAGCACTGGTCTGTGAGACCGGTAACATCAGTTAAAGGTTAACTATAGATACTAGTGAAATTTTGTTTCGTTTTGACCTCTTTTACTATAGGCTGGAGACTTCTGAATAGGTGAATATTAATTATTATGATCTTATACATAAATATTGGTACAGAAACAGTATCCGATAACTTAATCGAGCGTTTCATTAATCTTTTGATCAAACGGTCTCGAAGACGATCACATGTAGTTATGCGACAATTTCTGCGACAGTTGTTTTTGTTTAATCGTAGTTTAATCGTTTTCATATCAGATTAGTTTTGATCGCAAAAAGAAATGTAAACCTTATATATATTATAATTTGGAATTTTCCCCGCCTTTTTTTTTTTTTTTTTTTTTTTTTTTTTTTTTTTTTTTTATCATGGAATCATGGAAAATTATGTTTTAATTATTCATGAAAAAGTGTAATATTTATGGAAGTGGAGGTAACTGCAACAATTTAACATTAACCCGTTCGGGACCATGGGTGCATACATGTACCCTCAAAAAGAGCATACAGAATTTGTTTTAGGCACCAGTATAAAAGAAAAGTAATATTTAGTTTCTTTAATTGGAGCATTTTCGTGATTGTTTAAGTAATGGTAACTTTTTAAAATAAGGTGGTGCCAACCGAATAAAATTTGTGTAAAAGCCACCGGTCCCGAAGGGGTTAAGAAGTGATAACTATAGAAAAAAACTAGGAGGAATGTATCTTAACCCCTTGGGTACTGATTTATTTCAGGGCTGCTACTGGCATTTTTTTTCTTTTTTAACCTTTAACTGATGTGACAGAAATTGTCACGTAACTAGTGTGATGACCACTAATAACATTATTTTCCTAATCTTAATTTAAAAATCGTACAGTTTCAAATCTAATTGTCTGGAATGTATTAAACAAGTATAAATGGA
Organism: Maratus speciosus; assembly: GCA_963932465.1. Classification (NCBI taxonomy): domain Eukaryota; kingdom Metazoa; phylum Arthropoda; class Arachnida; order Araneae; family Salticidae; genus Maratus; species Maratus speciosus. The sequence continues at coordinate 509,017,285 of OZ010787.1, read as the reverse complement.
TGATTAAAGTAGGATAAATAGCAAATAAAAGAAAGCATTCTGAAATTCTATGATAGATTTGTTGCATTTTATTTGTAAAAAAATAGTAGTTCTGACATTATTAATTTCTTACAGCAAATTAATTTCAAAAGACACTATGGAAAATTTGAGTGCCCTTTGGACATTTCGTGCCCAGGGATGCAGGCCCCAACTACCATTGCGATAGTCGGGCCCTGGATGTGATTACCTGCATGTATGATTATTCATGTAATGATAAAGTTTATCTGATTCAGAACTCTCAAAGTTTTGTGGTAGTCAATCGAGTGATTCACTAAGTGATTCATTTCTGATGCATTTACATTACATTTTACTGTAATTGTCAGCGTTTACTTACTCTCAGTTGCGCACGTACGCCCATGGGCGGGAGTATGTCATAAAAAGTTAAAAGCGTGAAGTAGTTAGTTGAAAGTAAAGAACTACAGCGGCATAAAATTTGAAATAGTGAACCTTAGTGAAACTTCGATAATTCAGTATTCCAGATGAGTCGATTTTTTTTTAAATTCAAATGATTGGACTTAGTGCATTTTCTATGGCACAAACCCCCTAAAAACTCAGTGAAGTCGACATCAAACCGACCGTTTTGAACTGAGGTATGATAGATATTCTTTTAGTTTGGCACTCTAGAATCGCAAACTGTTCCGCTAAAAAATCCTGTGCTAATACTTATTTTTTTTAATTAATGTTAATTCTGTATAGTTAGAAGGTCCGTGCGAGGCTTTCGCACTGTAATCTTTGATATTATTTGCTCATTACGTTTTTTTTTTTTTTTCATTAATTTTGAATTAAGTGCTTAAAAAAAAAGGAAATCCAAACAGCTCGTTTTAACGTCATGTGAGTATACTGTGTCAAAAATGAGTGCTCAAGAGTATTTCGTGTGATGCCCGATTCATCTCTCTGCGTTATATTATTCGCATAGAAAGATGGATTTTGATATCAGAAATAATATATATGATTGAGAAATATTATATTTATTTGCGAAACCACATAACTCTGTATTTGGATAATTGGTCACATTTTTCATTCAGCGAGAGATGTCGCGTTGTTTCAGTGCATTTTAAAAAACCGATAATGAAACTCGTATTTGACAAAACTTTATTTTCAATCCATTTTCACAAGAAAGAAAATGGACAATGGTATTTGATTGTGGAAAATGGTAATGTGATTTTTAGTGTTTGTTTGTTAGGTCATGTGTTTGTAACGAGATGCTAAGTAAGGCATTCCCTCTGAAATTTGAATGAAGAGTGCTTTCGTTTAGCTGAGAACATGGACGGTACACAGTATTTTCGTAGAGGGAGGGGGGCAATGGTACCTAGTTGGTACGTTCACTTAGTACACACGCCGGCATAGGCCATTGCACTTCCCTAGGTTTAGAAATTTAATTAATTTAATTTTCTTTATCTCTGATTTTATATATATGTATATATAGCTAAATTTTGTCATTTTAAGCTTAATGCCGACAAAATTGGATGAAATAATGCATCTTCACTAAGAATTAAACCTGCAAGCTCCTCTGATGATTCTGTGGGTTATTCATAGTTTCTTATTTTACATACTGATTTCCTATGTTCATATCTTATTCATCTTTAGAATTTTACCAATTTGTTCATATATTTGTGATTTCATCTTTATCACACACATATATGTAACTGATAAAATTTATTCTTCCATAGTAATCTTAGAATAATTAAGCACCAAGAGAAAAAGGAACCAATATGACGCGATATTGAGCGACCGAAGGACCCCCCTTCCCCTCTTCTTCTCTTTTTCTTTCCCAAATAAGAATGTTAATTCTTAAACTTTTGAATTGCTTTTTTATGTTGATATATTTAAAAATTGTTATGCTCGAGGAGTTCTGACCAAAAAAACTCGTAGTTTAGTTTATTTCGTGTTTATATTCTGCAATTTTTAAGCGGTTTAGGCAGTGTATCACATGCATATCTGTTTCAAAATCTCGCCCCTCCCTACATTTCTTTCTGCCGACGCCCATATCTCTGATTATTTTAAGTTATATTTTACTATTTTCAAAGATTTAAGGAGGGGTGCGCTCTGCTCTCCCCTCCTTAAATTGATAGTAGACCGTGACTGGTAATATATTAGAATGCAGAATCTGATTTAAATAAATTAATTCAAAAAAACTTTTTGTTTATGGCAATATAGATGAACTTTTTTTGTGTGTTTTCTCAAAAGAAGTTTGACCTAGAAATTTACTTGCCCGTATAAGTATGTTTATTCGAACTAAGAAACAAATAACAATCAAATCAACAGTGCCTTCACCACTAATAATTATTATTCAGATTAGTAGTATTATTTAAATTTTCTGCCCTCTTTCAAGCATTTCTGAATTAAAATTACAATTATAGACTCAGGAAGAATGGTGCAGGTTATTCCTGTGCGGTTTGGGTTATATCCGATTCCAACCCGAAAAATCTATTTTAAGTCAACCCGACCCGAACCTGAAAAACAAAAATTTGGTTGACTCCAAACCGACCAGAAGAGACATTTTTAAATCCGAATCCTAAATGAAGGAAAATCCACATTTTAATACAAATGTGGAAAAGTAGTCACAGATATACAGGGTGATTCAAAATGAATGGGACAAAAAGAATACTGAACGAATACATTTGTCCCATTCATTTTGAACCACCCTGTATGTCTACTATCAATATTATCTTTTATGTAGAAAAAGGAACATATATACACATTAACGTTCAGATATATAGTTTTTTCATACGAAAAATATTCAGGAATTTCGTTTGAAAAATGAGTGAACAAGACCCGACCCAAGACCAAGAGCAAGAGTCAAAACCCAACCCGAAACCGAAACAAAGTCAACCCGATCCGTTTGGGTGAAAACGGGTTACCCTACCTGGTGTCGGTAAGTCAGCGCATCATAATGATCTATTTAGTAATGTTTTAAAAATATGATGCAAAAGAAGTTAGTGGAATAATAATAATAATCTGTGGGAAGCTTTATATTGCCCATTTTGACGTATAAGGTTGCAAATCTATTCGTTGTTAGTAAACAAGTCAATCGGAGTCGGGCGAGGGCTAATTGCAGGTAAAAAAGAAATTCAAATCCCTATTTTTTCTCTTTTATAATGAAAATAATAATTTTAAAGGGATGATTTAAAAAAAATCAAAAAAATATAATGTGAATAGCATTTGCTGAAAAGGAATTTCTCTTTTCACCGTGGTGATGAGTCGCACATTTCCCGGAACTATTTAATGCTCCTCAAAAATGAATTGCAATGATTCATAAGCGCGGCATTCGTTTATTACATCAAAACAAGTCAATCAAATTTAGTGTGTCGCAGAAATTCAGAAATTCAGGCTGTTCTGTGCATCCATTTTCTTCATTTTCTGATTTACAAAATTATGTGAGTAGTTTTGATTTTGATATTAATTGCGCTAGTTAGATCGCTTTGGTAATATCCTGTTTTTCCATATTTCTGAAGTTTTTCGATACCCCGTACTATCTTATAACTTTTGATGATTTAAGAGGGCTCTCTGCTCTTCATTTGGTTAAAAATGCCAAAAATATCGTACAACTTTCTGCTAAAAATGGTTTTAGACCTCTGTGTAGGGGAGAGCGGGGTGGAATGGGACAGTAGGATTTTCTCTTTATGCATCACTCTGAACACTTTATCAGTCACACACTAGATGAAGCAATGGTAGCCCAATCTTCAAAAGTTGCTGATCTGCATAAGTTTGCAATTGTATAAAGTAACAGATTATTTCAAGAATCAAAAGTAAATTGGCTTAATCTACTTTTTATGCTTTCTGTATATTAATGACTTGTTTATGCATATATGTAATAGTTTCCCTATTTATGCAACATTGTACTGTATATTATCCTTAAATTAAACTAAGCCTTCAAGCAGCATTTTTGTTTGCACAAGAAGTTTAACATAAAAGGAGGTAGTGGACAGGAATTGGACATGCCAGTAAAGAGAGGAATGGGACATGTCCAATTCCTTCTTTTTAATAAGATGAATGTAAATTGCTAATATGAAAATATTTTTAGAGGGTAATATATTAATTATTACCAAAAGTTGATTTTCTTATTTTTGTAAAAAGTGTCCCATTCCTCCCCACTCTCCCCTATATTCGGAGAAAGTTTCGTAAAAATCCGAAAATTATAAATTTACAAAAAACGCTTTTTACTGTCCCATGGCTTTTTATTGCCCTTTAAATGAGACTGAAATAAATTCATTTTTCTCAGTTTGTATTTTTCAATAATATTAGCTTGTCCAAAATGCTAAAACTTCAATATATATATTTCTCACTTGTTGATTTTTTTAATAAAATTTCTTATGGTACTTTTACAAAGTTAAGAATCAGATTTGCAATTAGGTAAAACGTTTATGTTTAAAATATAAAAATCTTACATAAATAAGTCCCTCCTTCTTTACTGTATTTTTGTATATATCATGATGACTTTTTTCTCTCTCTCAAACTAATTAAGTTTTTTTGTAAAACTACTTAACATTTCCGATAAAACGACCATTATCGGACCAACGCGTTCGGTTTAAAACGCCTACTTTGACAGTCTTTTCTGAAAGATCCTCAGCCTTTATCGAAAAATGAAAAAGTGTTCGATTTCATAGTTTCATAAGAACACCTGCCAATCTCATGCGTTTACAAACAAAAATGAATTCAGGAATGTGTCAGAAAGTAGCCAGTTTGAATTTCAGAAAAGTCTCAAAATACCTACTGTAAAAAAAAAAAAAAGAAAAAAAGTTCAAAGGGTACCAAATCCCCTTTATATCTCCAATTTCATCAAAATATTTTTCAAAAATACAACTTATTTTTGTAATATTTGTATATTACAGTAAACTCCCGACTATCCGGCCTAATGTGGCAGAAGGGTTGGCCGGATAACAAAAAAGCCGGATAGGCCGGAGTTCTGTGATAACTTCTTGCCCTCCACCCACCCATTATATTAAAAACGCATGTTACACATTTTAAGATCAATTTTATATATACAGTGCATACAGTTTCAAAATAAGCGAAACATTAACGTAAAACGTAAGCCTAATTCGTAAAAAAAATGAGTAAATCTTATTTTACTGTTTATTAATAAACTAACCGCCCTTGGCGACCAGTTTGGTCTCCCTTAAATCTATGCTAAGCAATCATGTTACTTTTATACATAATTTACTATATTTGCTTAATCCTTCGCCAAATCCAATGATTCTGATACAGAAATCATGAACTCGGCATTTTTATGTTAGCCAGGCGCAGGTGATAAATCGCCAAACATTGTTTCGGTCGTATTTTTTCGTATTTCATTAATTTCATTTAAAATATAGTACTTTCATTCATTTTATTTAAAATGCATAACTTTAATTTAAAACTGAAATGTTTAAAATTTACGACTATCAATTATTGCTTTAAAAGAGGAAAAAAAAAAAGGAATAAACAATACCATGAGTCATGACATTTAATTTCAACATCAAAGCTTTGTTTTAATTTACCACGCGAAAAATTGCTTATGACAGTCGCATGAAATGGACTATGATAATACTAATGACATGACGACGATAGAACAATACTTGGCGATTTAACACTTGCGCCCGGCTAACAATAAACTACCAAATTGGCCGCCTGGCATGTAAAAAGCGAAGCGGTCAACCCGTAACTGTTGATGACAGTCACATGACTTAGGCTATTATTATAGAGATGATTGCACAAATATGAAAAGTTATGCATAAGATAAGTGTCAAAACTTAGTTTATAGTTTTTGAAAAAGTGCTTGATAGATGACTGATTCTTCCTGCTAACCCTCTTCCGCTACGCAATGTCCCCCCCCCCCCCCCCATTTACGCAAGCATATCATATCAGGTGGCGTCGCTTTCTCGTGCTAACTTGTAGTTTCTCCTCCATAGTCACTGCAACCTTTTTTCGTTTGTCACCCATTTCGTTAATCTTCAATAAATAAACACGAAGCACACCAAAAGACTATACGAAAGTAACCAGGATAAGCGGAAAATAACGTCCGCACTTGTTAACATCCGTTGCACAACTGACGAAACAGACTTTCAAGCCTTAACCCCCCCCCCCCTTCCCTTCCTGTCTGTCTCTGCTATTGCATTCTGCAATACCTTCTTGCTCATTCCTGTCGTGAGTTAGCACTTTCCTACGGACGGGAACCTGCCTGTATCGGCCGTTTGCAACATTTCTCATTTTTTTTACTAGGCCAGATAGCACGGAGGGCCGGATAGTTGCGAGCCGAATAGTCGGGAGTTTACTGTATATGCAAATGTTATTTTTGAAGTGTTTTCCTAATAAAAATAATGTACGAGTAACTTTCTCTTAATTAACATTCTTAATTACTTTTTAGTACACACTATATATTTGATGATCTTTCATCTAAAGGGAATTTCTACCTTCGTTTGGTGATAAATTATGAAAATATCAAATTTTAAATTTTTTTCTTAAAATCTATACTCCATCTCTTGTTATTCTGGGGAAGTTATGCAAAAATCGGATAATTATAGATGTGTGAAAAAGGCGTTTTACTGCAACCGTTTCCCATGCAAATGATTCAGAATTATAATCTTTTAATTCATTTTCTTAAATTGTGTTTTTTCAATGTATCGGTATATTTAAAATACCGAAACATGACATGGATTTCTCAATTTAGTTTTAGTGATTTTTTTTTCCTTTTTTTTTTTTTTTTTTTTTTTTTAATGAAATTAGGGATTAGATTACCAATAATATAACTAGTTTATTTTTAAACAATAAAAATATTAAGTAGGTCTTTTTTTTTCTCAATTTTTACATATGCTTTGACATTTTTTTTTCTCTCTTAAATTAGTTAACGATTTCGGAATATCATCCTTAAATTTTTAGGCATCTCTTCTAAGAGTAGCACATAATAATAATAATAATAATAATAATAATAATAATAATAATAATAATAAAAGTAAACTGTTTCAAAATATTTATATTGGTGGCTAGGTTCGGTGATATATATCATGATATACGTTATGATATATACTATATGATATTTATTTTTAAAAAAAACTTGAATTTGATATTTTTGTATACAGTGTGACTTCAAAAATCCGGCATTCAGAAATCCGGCAACTTCAAAAATCCGACAGCAAAACCATCTTTTCTCTTCCTTCTTCTTTTACACTTTCTCGTTATAGTAGAAGAAAAATAGCAATTGTTTATGAATTAAAAACTTTAAGATCGAAAGTAAAAATGCAAAAAAAAAAAAAAATTATATTTGATATTTTTTTTTCATTTGTCAGAGATGGTTATTTTATGAACAAATTTTCATGGAGCTGCACCGTTGCTCAGCAACGGCGTGAAGACTAGTACACAAGTTCTTTGGAGTCTCTCTTCTGACTTTGTGCTAGATAGAACCGCCGATAACGCTCGTAACAGATTCCAAGACGAGGGTCGAACAAGCAGAAGAAAAGGTGTCACTAGAAAAATGCATACATTCAACTGGAGAATTACTGTCTGCTTTAAAGAACAAGACTGTATTTCTGAAATAGGGATTTTTCTTTTGTATAAAAAAACAAGAAAAACTCGTTAAAGAATGCCAAAAAAATCGAAGCAAACAAGATTTGCATCGATACTTCCGAAATTACACGAGGAGAAATAATTTCACTCTTTATTAGATTTTTTTTCTGTAACACTGAAAATATCAATTAATGTAAGTTTTATATTTTATTTTCTCTTGTTCTTACATAATTATCACTTAATAATGAATTAAATTATGGCTAAAGGCACCATTAAGAATATAGTACTACTTTTGATACTCCTAGTTACTACTTTTGACATTCCTTCAAAAATCCGGAATTTTCAAAAATCCGGCATAGTCTCGGTCCGATGATGCCGGATTTTTGAAGTTATACTGTATTTATTTTCAAAATATCATTGTAAATATATGTATAGAATATGAAATGAATATTTCAGTCAAAACAAGTGAAAAAAAAAAATGTTTTCCAAACTTCACGTTTGAAGCTAAATTTTTAAATGTTGAACCAGTAATTACGCAAAACAATAGTAACTGAAAACAGCCATTGAATGATAAACTCTAATTTAGATAAGCAGTTGTTTACAGCTTTATTTGAAAGAATCTTTTCCGGTTTTGTTCAGTTTAAACTGTACACGTTAAGGAATAATAAAACAATGAAAAAACAATAAGGAATGCTCAAATTTTTCAATTAAAAAATATTTTGTATTTAAGTTTTATTGTATAAAACATATAAACTTTTCTTTATACGTTTTACCAAATAAACTATAGTTTTTTTTTTTTTTTTTTTTTTTTTTTTTTTTTCTAAAGATCTTATAGTTTAACTTTTCAGAAGATTTTTCTGGTTTCAATTAGTTTTTCTTCATTTCTGTTGTAAGTGAAAAGAAAAATCATGCGTACGGCGTAGATTATGAAACAGTTTCCAACAATCACTGAAAGCTTTAACAAAACTTCGTTATTTAGGGAAATAAAGTAAATAAGATAACTAAGTAAACGTTTAAAAAACTGATTTCAGCAGTTATCGTCTATAGCCAAATATGTATTCCAATTCTTTTCAACAGCCCTGTATTTGATCTGCATGTTGATATATAATGGGAAAATTTATTTTTAGCAAGAAAACGCATACCAAGTAGAAATTTCTCTTTCAGCAATTTATACAAATAGATGAAAAAATACTTGAATACTTTTGTACATCCCTGTAGTTTACCTAGTACCTTTACTACACGCTACTATTTAGCTAAAATTTAATTCAAATTAAAACACTCTTAAAACTACTGAAATCACATTTCCAGAAATTATCATCCATAGACGGCATGTATCCAATTCTTTGCGTGACCATGCATATCATTTTATCTATGTTCTACAAACATTTCTTAATAAACTAAATGCAGTTCAGCGTAAAAATTCATAACTCATTTAAAAACCACCTTTAAGCAATTTGCGCTCATACCAGTAACCCTTACGAATTCTTTTGTGTAGCCCTGTATATGAATTATAACATTTATACACACCATATAGTATGCATAAATATAGTGAAACATAAAAGCGCATATCATAATTAAAAAGCATTTCCAGCAATCACCGCTAATGTAGTACTTCTGATACAATATGGTATCTGAAATCTTTTGTGTGTCCCTGCAAATGCTATGCACTTCGTATTATACATGAAATAACTTATATTAAACCTCAGCGACGTATATCAATTTCATTATATATGAAATAGTTTAACATAATTAACACTAGAAAGACCGAGAATTTTACTCAAATTTTAGAAAAATATTTCACACCAGAATTTTTATTTTAAATTATTAACTTATCCATTTAACTAGTTTTTTTTTCTTTGTATCTTTTAAACTAGGTGTATAAAAAAATTTCTGGTTCGAACCGAGATATAGTCATTTGGTAGCAGTCAAAATGACTGCTCGCGGGCTTTCTAGTGTTAAAATACGTCGCAAACAATCCCCACCCCCCATATCATTATTTTACGGAATTCTTTTGTGTGGCCCTGTAAATGAAAAATAACTATTCTCTGCACCGTATATTTTACAGAATTCGTGTTTTAGTGCACTTCATAAATATATATCAATTTTGTTATGCTTGGATGCGTGTAACATCATTAAAAATCATTTTTGAAACGATTTTTTCCCATTGGCCGTTATGTAACGGAATACTTTTGACTGTCCCTGTAAATGAACTAAACATGCTACAAACTTTGTTTGAAACAGGGATCATGCTATGGTAAGCGTCAATAACATCCAAAAATTTCAGGGCAATCCGAGTATATTTACGAAAGTTAGAGCCCTGACAGACGGCCAGACAAACCAAAGTCATAAACACTTTTCAACTTTGTTGGAAAGTGTTAAAAAGAAACATTTAGAATATTATTTAAGTTTTCATGTTAAGAGTAATATGTTTCAGTTTCTAATTTCTACCAAGTCTGAAAATATTTATAATTAGTAGTTTGTTGACTATTTTGAAAATATCGGATATATATATATAATTTTTTTTTTATTTTAACCCCCCCCCCCCCTTGTTCCTCATACGAGGCTCCTAACTTAAATGATAAAATGCAATGTTTTAGAAAAGGCTTTCGACTAAATTTTATTTTGTGTTATTCCTCTTAAACATCCGGGTCTTATTTATGACATAAATAATTTTTTTATCGCAATTATTAATAACATTTTAATTATACTAATTCAAAGACCGATTTGTGAAAAAAAAAAATCTGGAACGAGTGGGTTAACTAGAAATGAAATTTTCATATTGAACTGTATTGTGTATTTTCCTGATAAAAATTATTTAATAATATGCCAAAAATCTATACAAAACAAAAATATGCCCGTGAGTAACGCTGATGTCATATAAACGGTTTCAACACCTTACCAATAACTTTCGCTTTTGCTAAAATTTTTTGTAACTTCTAACCAGGGTTTGTTGATTTAAATCAGCTTGATTTTAATCATGATTTAAATCAATTTAGATCAATCAAAATTAAAATTAATGATTTTTTAAAAAAAATCAGTTTAAATCAGTTTTTCTTTTAAGTTATTTTTAAATTAATTTAAGATGTAAACAAACATATTAATGTACTTTAATGTAATTTAGTTTTATATAATGCAAATAATCAATCAGTTTTTAGAAAGATAAAGCTTAATATTTGTCAAAAAGTAAAATACAATGTAAAGTTTAGAAGAAAATGCTTTCGAATTTCATTTAAATCAAATTATAAAATAATCTTGCAGTCAAATCTAAGCAGAAATATATTAGGAGAAAGTAGGGGAATGGCGCTCACTTAAGGGAGAACATGAATAGCTAGTCAAATTAAGACAAAAAAAGAAATCAATATTTTATTAACGAAGTATAACTCCAAAGCATAAGGAACGGTTTTACAATCAACTAATTTTCATAAAAGTTTTAGGAATTTTTTTATCGTTATCTTTAAATGACCATCGATTGAGCGGTAATGCCCGACATGGTAGGGTAATTGCGCTCAGAGTTTGAATAAACATTTAAGTAAGACAAAAGTCACATATGTAGTTGTGTGGGCTGTTCACACCACTGCAGACTTTTTGCCACCACTTTACACATATTGTGTTAGACATATAGTGGGCTACTTTTTTTATATTTAGGTTTTTTGATTTTCACCACTTTTTTGAAATCGTAAAATTCTCCTTGTTTAATGACATATTAATTAAGGCGAAAACAGGGGAATTTTACCATTTCAAAAAAGTTGTGTCAATCAACAAATTTGAATTTAAAAAAAGTTGCCCAGTGGCAACACTTCTTCTGGAATTCCACCCGAGCGTCATTGCTCGTTATCGCCATGTTGGGTTTTATTGCATTATAATTGGCGTATCAACGCACTACAAAAATTAATAAAAGCATGAAAGTACAGCTAAATGTATATATTTTGTAGACATAATGAGTAAATTAATCTTTGAAAATAAGAGTGTACACTTATCTTCAAGTTAGATGTTATTTTATAATAAAACAACTTCAAACTAATAACGTGAGGACACAAAAATATTTTCTTCCCGACGGGCACTAAATCCTTACTAGGAAGTTAGGATGAAGTTCGCTAGGTGCCGGTACCGATCGCATGTTTTCAATTCTATTCTGTTTAGAGATATTGGGTTAGCGGGATTACCCTTCTGCGCGTCATTACCCTACTTTCCCCTAAATTTTGGAATATTTACTTATTAGTATTTATAAAAGCTTCTGCAAGCTGAGATAAAAATAAAACTGTATGACTTTGTGTGATCTACTTTGGTGATGTCTATGATAAAAGTTTGAGCAAAATCTGAACCATTGAATGATTTTTCGTTTGAATCTAATACAGTGGATCTAATACAGTGATATAGTTATCAAAGGTTGATACTAAAAAACTTACAGAATTCTTGATCAACTAGCCTTTTACTGCAATAGCTTCATCTGCAAAGGTTGAATTAATTTTTGACATCTGATTTGTAGTTTTCGTGCATTTTGTCTAATAAAGATTTTTCTATAGCCTAAAATTTTACCTTTGAATCATTTATGTAAATTGTGTAAATATTATTAATATTGGTAATACTTATAACATGCATGGGTGTGTATCTATAATTTGTATTTTATAAATTAAAAGAAAAGTCATATAAAAAAATACTACGTGATATTAAAAAAAAAAAAAATTGATTTAAATAAAAAAAATCCGATTTAAATTAAAAAAAAATCGATTATTTTGATTTTTATTTTAAAAAAAATTACGAACCCTGTTTCTAACTTCTTCAATTTTTACACCGTCGAATTTGTTTAAAAACTGTATCTCAATTTACTGACTTTATGGTTTTTAAAATAACTTTTAAGCATGATTTTTTTAAAACCTATCTTAGCTATTACTATGTTTATCCGTTTGCACTTAATATAAATTGTCCAGCATTTGTTTCCGGCTAATATTCCACAACGAAATTAAAATTTAATGATTAAATAAGCAATATAAATAAAACACAAATTTAACAAACATGTAATCGAACTTCGCGCTAAACCACTGAAATTACCAAAATTAAAAAGGCTGCTGTAAGTTGCGAAATATGTAGCGATTTCTTCTGTCATTAACTCCTGGCATACGCCTAATGCAAAAGTACCGCTTTTAATAAATTTCCATTTTGCATTTGAATACATTAAGGTAAAGTGCCCTAAAGCTGACACCCAAAAAACAGTTCCTAAAGCTGACATCTTTAAACAAAACATATATTTAAAGCATTACCAATTTTCCAAATCCAAGATATCTTGGATTTAAGAATTGCTGCCATTCAAGAAGAAAGAAAAACTCATTCTAAATTATTTTAGAAAATTGGTAATGTTTTAAATATTTGTTTTATTTAACCTTTAACTGATGTCACAGAAATTGTCACATAACTAGTGTGAAGCGGTCTGTGAGACCGCTCCATCGAAAGATGAATAAAAGACGCGATTAACTCATAGGATGCTGTTTTTGTACTAAACTTTTTGTACAGGAATGTTATAATTAAAATTATCCTATCTAAAAGTCTCTGGTGATAGTACTAAAGTTCCAAACGGAATAAAATTTCGGTAGTGTTTGTAGTTAAACTGAAAATTGCAAGTTAAACTATAAAAATTGAAAAAAGTCGCGGTCTGAGAGACCGGTAACATCAGTTAAAGTTCAAAGATGTCAGCTTTAGGGCACTTTACCTTATAGATAATTTTCATATACGACTGCTTTTTGTTGTTGTTAGTGGGCAATCTTAAAAAAGGACATGTATTAAATGTAAATAATCTATTAGAATTTTTAGTTTAAGAAAAATGGGATTTTCACTTATATTCTGTAAACCGGAAAGCTCCTGTTGGATCCCCTAGTTGTTGTTCAACGCCAAAGATTGATATATAAAACGACAACGAGCCCCTTTAAATGAATTATTATTATCGATCCCTTTTAGATTGGTTGTACAATATTAATTCCAGTGACTGCCGCAGTAGTTGCTTCGCATTTTATTACATCCATTCATTTGGCAAATAAAAACTAAAGCAGCATCCTGCTTTAGTTTTAACGAAAGATGAATGTAGTTGCGTTAGAGAATAATCAACCTCCTTAACTCTCGAACAACTCAGTATAATAGCGCTACATTCAGTTTCATGTCGTGTCTCATCGTAAAGTTATTTTCTTATTGCTGTCATATTCTTTGCGAATGCAATTTCGTGATGATGTCTTTTTGCTTTCATCCGTAATGTATGGAAGTTTGTTGTTCTTTTTATATATATATATAGATTTTTTTTTAGATCAGTTACTTATCTGTTTTTGTGTGATTTAGAGTGTCGTCATTGTCTTTCTTTATTTTACTGATATCAGTGGCGTAGCAATACAAAAATTAGGATAAAAGCTCAAGAAGTCATATTCAAATACATTCAACAATTAGAATATTTAATTATTTATGATATATTTATGAGAATAAAGAATAATTCACCGTTGTCATTATCACGAAATCAATATTCTAAGTATTTACATAGAAGAATTATAATATTGAATTCTAAAGAGTTAATGCTATAAAATTAATGAGAAAATAGGGGGTAAGGGTGGTCAAGGGGTCTCCGCCCCTTCTGATATAATAAAGAGTTTTCATAGAAAATAAACAATTCTTGAGTATTGGTGCGTGTGATGGTATTTTTTTTACAATTCGAAAGAGTTATATTATCTGATACTGCTTAGTGATATTATTCGTTACTGCTTAGTGATATTATCCGTTACTATACTCAGGTGTTTACAGAGCTCTTTTTCTACTCCTTGATATAGGGAAACGTCAAAAGCTGAATATTAAGGTAATTGTAAACTTCCCAAATGGAGTAATTAAACACATCATATTCAAATGGTGAGATCAAAAAGACAACTCTTTACCTTCTGATATTCATGGATCAGCAGCTGCTTTTTCCTGTTTATGATCCTGAAAAAAATATTGATGTTTATCTCTTACCCTCCTTTTGTAAATGTAAAAACGTAGGGTAATAAAAATAATACGTAAATGAAAACGTAAACAGGCTCTCATTAGTGTTAAAATTCTGCTAGACAATTTAGTTTCCATATAAATTTGTTCTGGAGGTGTTCTTTGTGAAATAACAGTTAGGGGGGGGGGGGGGGTGCATAGCTTATAAATATTAATAAAAAAAATCAGCCATTACTATGAAATGTGGAAGTTTGCTTACAATTACCTTCACCGACCCTATATGCGTATTTTTTTTTTTTAAATAAATATTTGCATTTGTAGGTGCTAATTTATGAAAATAAATATGAAGGTTTCTTATTCTAAACGGGACGTTAATTTGTATTTCCTGTCAACAACTTGGATTATTTATCAAAATAAAGTTTGCCAATTATTATTTTAAAGACAGCTCCTCGTTATAAATACTTCGAAATATATATGTTCGAAATTTTATTCTTATTTTGTGCGAGACCTTGACCATTTTATGAAGTTACACTACGATTTCATAGTATCATATTCTGTTTCGACTAAAATAAACACGTACGCTGACTTATTTTTTCTTTAAAATTCGTATAAAACCAAGAAATGTATTCGGAATACCTCTGGAGCACTAACTTTAGTTTTTTTAACTTTGAGCATTAGAATTTTAATATTGTGAAATTGAAAATTGGATGATCCGATGATTCAGTATCGCGTAAATGCTACGAATTACCCCCACTAAAGATTAGATTTTTTACACTGAGTGAAACTTTGTTTTTTGTTCCTCCCGGGAAATTAAACGCTTTCTTTCGAGGTATTTTATAACAGTGCTTCGAACCGTAATATGTTTTGTTACAGTTATCGTTCCGGTTCGGTTAAAATAGGCATATTTCGTTTTGGTTGCTGTTTTTCATTATTTTAGAAATAACGTTTTTTTTTTTTTTTTCAATTTTTGGTTCGGATGCGGTTGAAAGCTCTGATTTTAACAAATCGTCAAAAGATGTACACTTAAGCTAATATAAAATATAATCTTTAGACCAAATTATCAAACTCTTATTTTCTTTTCGCCTTTGACTTTCATCAATTTCACAAAATTCTTGTTTTAAGGAGGCAACAACAGTTGCGAAATTCTATAGAATATAGCTGATAGTGACGTACCTTTTTTTTTTCTGGAACTACTGAAACGATTTTAATAGTTTTTTTAATAATATAATTAGTTATATTTCGATCCTTTTTTTCCCAGGTTCCTTTTTAGTAACGTTAATAATAATAATAATAACTTAGTTACATGATTTAGCTAACAAAAAATTCTATTGCATTTTTAATTTTTATTGGTTCCCGAATGATCAATTTATTATTTAACTAATGTCATAGTATTAAAAATATGTCGAAATTGGTTCAGTAGTTTCCGAGAAAAAGTTACATCCATATCAATTGTTTTCGATACGGTTTCGCAAGTGTTGATTCCTTAAAATTGCAGTATGCTGTTATACGTTTGCTTATGCAGCATATTTCAATATTAAAAGCAAAGGATAATGTAATAATTATTTAAAAATTTTGATTTTTGTATGAAAATAATAACTGACTGTTTTGACTCCCTACTATTGGTGAACTAGTGTATGATAGTTTGGACTAGTTGCTATCCGGTTTAAATATTAACTGTAATTTTCCGCTCTTGAGTAACAATAGGTCTTAGATACTGATATTTTCATAATATTCAGCATAAATTAAGCTGTAATAAGTGTAAATTAATATACAACTTATTTAATGCTGAATTAATTAAAATTAATGCCTACATAGCTTGGACTAAAGTGTAATTATAGCAATTTTTTAAAAATAAAAATCCAAACTTAAAAGCTTCACATTTAACCAGGGCTGCGGAGTCGGTGGGAAAAATGGACGACTCCGACTCTCTGAATTTTAACAGATCCGACTCCGACTCTTTCGCTCAAAAATGGGCCGACTCCGACAATGTAGACCTGCTAAAATATGGACGACACCGACTCCGACTCTTTCGCTCAAAAATGGGTCCGACTCCGACTCCGCGGCCCTGCATTTAACCATTTGTTTTTGAAAATCCTGCGCACGGGCCTGCTGAGAATAATTTTGATGTTGTATAAGCTTGGTGTCTAAGTTTGTGGGACTTACCTTGACAATCTAGCGGTTGGGGTAGGCCCATCGAGACTATTCTAAACCCCACCAGTGGCTGAGAGGGTCTGCTCTCAAGGTTAGTAGGCGGGAGGTGCTGGGTTCAAACCCACATGTCGCGCCCGTCCGCCTAATCGTTCGGAGTTTTCCGTGGTTTTCTTCGAACCTTGCTTAGCTTGCGTAAATACCCAGAAAGACCCCCTTCTTCCCTTCGGCTTATAACCCTGTGCAGGTAATCGGTCGTAACGAAAACACCAAACACCCAGGCTATTTTAGTGGCTAGTCGTGTTATTTAAAATATTAAAAAATAAGTCTTTCGCAGCATTGAAAATAATTACGAAACACCTTAAGAGCAAATGCTTTCTTTAGATAAAACAAATGAGTAATAAAGCAGGGGAAAAATACACTCGATATACATAATTTTCCACCACATCAACAAGAAATGTTGGGGACGTGAATCTGCTAATTTCGTGCCGTAAAAAACTGGATAGTAGCACTTTATGCTAATAGCTACCTCCCGACCGTTTACATGTATGCTTATTGCTCGTGCATCAATATGCTACTGTTACACAGCGTTGCTGTTGCCTTTAGCTATGTTGAGTGTTGCCCGCGGATTAATTTAATTATTTTTACTTTTTATGTACTACTACTATTATTAAATGATGCAGTTACACAGAGTTTCTAGTGGTAAATTTAAATATTACGAATAAATAAATTACTTTTTTATGAATCAAGTAGGAAATAAGAATTCTGCAATTCCACAGCGCCTATATCATGTAGCTGCCAACTTTTACTTTTTTTTTCCCTTACTACTAAAATTTAATAGTAAATTTTGCTTTATTTAATCGCCGAAATATGCGATTTAAGAAGTTAAAGATTTCTATGAAATTTTAATTGTTTAAAAAAAATCGTAAAAGTTGGCAGCTATACGATATATAGCCCGCTCCGGGTCCAATAACTCAGTTGCGTATACACTTCTTACCTACGCTATTTAACTAACTTAATTTTGGCCTGCGGAAATTTAAGAATTTATCGACTTGTCCTCGAGTGTGGAAGGTTGAAGACCCCTAGATTAGGGTATCTTCGCTTCTAATTGGTAAGTTCCAAGCTTGAAGCTCGACTCGGGTTTGAATGTTAGCATTGTTTCAGGATCCACTTTCAGGTGACAGCTCGCTTTGGATTTTAATAAGTTGAATCTACAATTTTTACATTAAATTAATTAAGTGAAAGCCATTTTAGTTCTTAACATTTTGATATCAAATTTCATATACTCTGCCAAACTCAGCTACTGCCCAGCAAAGAAGAAATTGCCTGCCAGCAGCAAGATAGGTGCTGGCAATGATGGAGAAGTGCTGGCTAATGGTCTATCATTGCATAACCACTGCTGGACAGCTTCAGTCAACTTTGCTGTTGGAAATCATCAGATAAAATTCTCATGGGCCTCCGTTTTATCTCTTGCGCTGGCCCACCACATCATGGAAGTGCACGAACTTTTGCAGTATTATTGCTGGGAACCCTTACGCTAGGTGGCGTAATTCATCTAAGTTAAAAAACATTCACAGATTGTAATTTTTTTTTCAAATATTTTAATGTGAAGTGATAAAATACTTAAACAATTACGTTCCAAATTTAACAAATAATAATTTATTAGACTTTTAAATATTTTCTCACGTCTATATTAAAATAAGAGTTATTTTTATCACCCCGCGGAAGATTAATGAATTTGAACACAAATCTGAAATGAATATCTTAACACAATTTAAGCTGTCAAGCTTTTTTTTACTGTAAAATAGCATCACTGCCACCAACAAAATAAATAAGTAAATGAATAAATAAATAAAATCTTTACTTCAACGCACTTTTTTTTCTTCTTAAATCTGGTTTTACTAAGTTACAAAGGATTTCGGTTTTCGTAATTTACACAGTTGAGAATCAATAAACGTATAAAATATATAGGATTTCTATACAATACAATAATTTCTATACAAGTTTAATGACTGGGAACGCAAATCCCAAAAGAAACAAACTTGAAGTAGTGTAATGAGAGCTTGAAAACAACGAGCGGCCGTAGAATAAGCTGAATGTACTTGCTCACGTCCGATCACGAAAACCAAACAGCACCGAACGCGGTTAGTACTTGGGAGGGTGACCACATGGAAACAGCTGCAAGTTCAAATATTTCTATAGACGTTTCTATTATAGATACTTCTATAGCTGTTGGTAAAACTAGCTCATAGAAAAACGGGCCATTGTTCTATAACACTTTTCTGTTTTGTTATAGAATTCTAAAAGAAATTCTTGTAAGGGAAAGGGCTGGGCCAGCAAAGGAATAGCAGTAGGATAAGTGCTAGCACTGCAGGAAAAGTGCCGGATTGAAGTAATGTGATGGCATACCAATGCTGGCCTGCTATTGGCCATCACTGATGGGCCAGCTGCATTCCGCACGGACACTTTTGTACTGGTTTAAGTAATGGCACCATTGCACTTTACCGCTGATGGCAGTGCTGGCTGCCATCTTTTTTCCAGCTGAGGGCTCACTATTTCTTTCTTTGCTGGGCGCGACCCCGGTATTTGATGCAATGCCAACATTAACCCCTTAACGGCCGCATTAAATTACGGTTTAAAAATTCAAATCGCTTATTGGCACAACCTTTTTTGAAAAAGAAATATTCACCTTATTTAATGACAGGTAAAATGATACCATTATGTCAATTACACTGTTTTATAAAACTGGTAGGAATCAAACAATCTGAATAAAAGACATAGCCCGTGAATGTCATGGGAGCGAGAATTAAGGGGTTAAAACGAAATAAATCTGTTTAATCCCCTTATTATTAATTAATAGGTATGAATTAATTTATGATATCATCTTCATAAGCATTTTATAAGTATGTTAATGTCGTGCAAGTCTTAACTGTCAAATCACATTAGAGTCCTGCATCGGGTCGGGTAGCCCGATTTTACCTATACGTGGAGTTTTGCGGCGTTTCCGAACCAACTGTGTAATCGGGCGATGACCGGCTTGTTTTTAATATTGGGCCAAGAAATATTTTCTAAATAAATGTTCCTGATAGCCGGGATTTTGCTATAACTGTTCGCTGAAATGGCTTTTGATTCATTTGCGGATAACCGCTGAGACTGCCTGCCTGTTGGCTGAGCATTGCGGTAAAATTTTATTTATTAGGATCAACTTGTTTCTCGGTCTATCAACATTTTTGTTTATTTAAGAAAATAGGAAGATCGTGAATTGTTATTGGCGAGCTTGTCAGGGCTGCACGAATTTTTTGCCTGAATGTCATTTGCCACCGCAATTTCCGAAAGGTAATTTTCGTTTTATTTAATCGCAACCCAGCAAAGGGGAAATTGCTGGCCAGCAGCAAGATAGGTGCTGGCAATGATGAAGAAGTGCTGGCTGATGGTCTACCACTGCATGACCACTGCTGGACAGCTTCAGTCAACTTTGCTGTTGGAAATCATCAGATAAAATTCAGGTGGGCATCCATTTTATCTCATGTGCTGGCCCACCACTACATGGAAGTGCACGAACTTTTGCAGTATTATTGCTGGGAACCTTTACTAGGTGGCGCTGCGAATATCAAAGACATTGAGTATTTGAACACAAATCTGAAATGAATATCTTAACACAATTTAAGCCGTGAAGCTAATTTTTTTTTTAAACTGTAAAAAATATAGCACCACTGCTACCAACAAAATAAATAAGTAAATGAATAAATAAATAAATTCTTTATTTCAGCGCACTTTTTTTTTCTCCTTAAATCTGGTTTTACTAGGTTACAAAGGATTTCGGTTTTCATAATTTACGCAGTTCAGAATCAATAATAATAAAAAAGCATAATACGTAGGATTTATATACAATAGAATAATTTCTATACCATTTTAATGATTGGGAACGTAAATCCCAAAAGAAAAAAACTTGAAATAGTGTAATGAAAGCTTGAAAACTACGAGCAGTCGTAGCGTACGCTGAAAGCACTTGTTCATGTCCGATCACGAAAACCAGGCAGCATCGAGCGCGGTCAGTACTTGGGAGGGTGACCACATGCAGTTCAAATATTTCTATAGACATTTCTATTATAGACACTTCTACAGATATTTCTATAGCTCTTGGTGAAACTAGCTTATAGAAAAAAGAGCCGTAATTCTATAATACTTTGTTTTTTTTATAGAATTCTATAAGAAATTTTTGTAAGGGAAAGTGCTTGGCCAGCAAAAGAATAGCAGTGGGATAGGTGCTAGCACTGCAGGAAAAGTGCTGGATTGAAATAATGTGATGGCATACCAATGCTGGCCTGCTGTTAGCCATCACTGATGGGCCAGCTGCATTCGGCTCGGACACTTTTCGACAGGTTTAAGTAATGGCACCCTTGCACTTTACCGCTGATGGCACTGCTGGCTACCATCTTTTTTCCAGCTGATGGCCCACTGTTTCTTTCTTTGCTGGGAAAGATTCTATAATTTAAATAAGACAGATTGTTCTGTTTTAAAATACTCATGGCTTGGTGGCTCGCGGGCCAGTGATATAACCAGGATTTCTTTTCCGGTGTATGTGTGAGGGGACGGGGGGTGTTCCAGTGCTTTTGAGGTCAATTTTTCAAATCAAGTATTATTGCATGGTATTTATTTCGCCGGAACCAATTAATTTTTCCGTTAGAGGCAGGATTCGGTATTAAGCAGGTACCCTTTTTACAGGTTTGCTATATATATATATTTTTTAAAGCTTATTCCAATAATAGTTATAAATATTTTTTTAATTATATATTATTTTTTATTCCAAAACAATATATTTTACTAATAATAAATATTACAGATGGAAGCACTTTATTGATTCCTTGGATAACAAAGTGGAATTCATTTTTAAATGTTCTATAGAGGGCGTAGGTCCCATATTTTGTTGTTTGTACCTGACTATACTGTACATTATTCAGGGGTCTGTCCCGACTTTTTTTCTAGGGTCCTGTTTTTGTGAAATTGTGAACAGCTTTTTACATTTGTGAAAAGTCTATTAATAATTTTGAGAATTTGAAATGATCGTTATATTATTTTTCCTGTTTATACATTTTTAAGAAGATATATGTGCGAAAAATACCTATATTTTCTTTATGTATATAAAAGTGACAGGTCAGATTTTACTTTTAAATTAGAAAATTCGTGAAAAGTTCAGTTTGGAGATGGAACAATTTTGTGAAAGGCCTACTTTTACGACACATAATTTTGTGAAGGGTCCTGTTTTAAGGTGAAAAGTTTTGTGAAGGGTCCTGTTTTGAGATAAAAAGTTTTGTGAAGAGTCCTATTTTGAAATGAAAATTTTTGTGAAGGATCCTTTAAAGGACCTAAACAGATCCCTGTTATTACTCTTTGGTCCATCATCATTAAAAAAAACTTTTTTGGCAACGTGCTAATAATGTCTTACCCTTGTTTTTTGCATCAAGGATGGTGAGAAAGACTTTTAAATGGTTAATATGTTTTTTCTTTTTTAATCCATTTTAATCATATTTTATTTTTAACTTATTTGTTTTCCAATATTTTATTTCTGTATTTATTGGGCGTGGTAGTCCTAAATTCGTATTCTTTAGCTTTTTTTGTGGCTAATACGAAGATGAAACCACACACTTTATTTGTGGTAATCAAGATATTTAGGGCCTGATGAATCTACCTTGGTTCTACAAATTTCCATTACTCCTTTTATCCTATTTTTACTGTGTTTTTAAAATACATGTTGAAAATGTTAAGGGGATCAGTTTTATAGTAAATGACTAAATTTTTTTTATTAATTATACTTTCATATTGTCTGTTGGTAATTTGTAATGGTTATTAATGGTTATATACAGGGTGATTCATAAATATCGATACAATAGGCCATCTCCTTAAATATTGCCCCTTAGCACATACTTCCAATTGCAAAGTTTAATAAAAAAAAAAGGTGCAAAATTTGATGAGATAAGTTTCAACTCCATGGGGGGTCTATATGAGAAAATACAAAAATTAAATTTTTATACGGCCCCCGTAGGATAAAATTTCCAATTAGGAAAGTTTTCCTTATCCATTCCTGAATTTAAAAAAAAATCCATCTTGATATCTGCAAAATTCAGAGATATTAAAATCCAAAATTCGTGACTTACACCACTTAAGCATACCTCTGAGCGACGCGATATCAGTTCATTTGAAATGCAAGTTAGGGATCGGCCATAAATTTACACATTATTAAAAGTCGATCTAAGGCAATGCTTTAACTTTTAGATATAAAATAACAGCGTATAGATTTTTGCGTTAAACTTGCTTGAGAAATATGCTAGAAGTCTGCATGAGCTCGAGCTCGGCGCCAGGCCCGTAAAAGGCGCGGCCTGCTGGCTGGGCCGTGCCAGGCCGTGTTTTTATTGTTCTGAGGACGTGTCCGGCAGGTAATAAGTTTTGTAAAAATAGTAATAGGGATAATGAAACTTCTGTTAACGAAATCATTGGAAATATATTTTAATACATTACGCAGAAATATTTTCAAAAATCTACTTTTTGTTTTATAACCTGAAACGTTATGTTGTTTTTAAACCTTTTTTCATTTATTCCAAACGATATTGTTTTTTTAAAAATAAACATTTATTTGAATATTTAAGTCTAAGAGCATAAATAATCGATAACGTTGCAATTGCGAATTATTTTTTAAAAAGCCAGTTTCCAACTAATCTTCCGTTATAGGTATATTTTTTTGACCCAGGTTTAAAACGTTCGAACCAGAAACTCTTTTAAGAAATCCAATTGAATAAATTCGACTTAAAACCTTTAAATTAAATAAGTCGAAGATTCATTAAATAAATTTTCTGGTTTAAAAGTGGTTAACTGGTTCAACTTAATCTACACATTACGGAGGATTAGTAGGAGGTTTGGCAGCTATGTCTTTGTCATGCGAACACATAGTAATCTAAAATATACTGTAAAATTTTGTTATAAATATGTATGTAGTATTCTCTAAAATAATCTTAATTGTATCTTAAGGAAAATGGAAATTTTTTGTACAAATTTCCGCCCATGCAGAAATATAAAATATGCACAGACACCTGTCTAGATAATTAATTAAATAAAATTAAGTGTATCGCCCATGAAAATGGTTTTCTTTCGCATCATATCAATAAACCCATCTATTATCTGAAACATAAAGTGCATAAAAAATTTTTATATCTCTAATAAACTTATATTTTATAACTTTGGCTGCATACCAGATTTGTATGATAGACTAGGGCATGCGTTAAACAAATTTAATATCTGTACCCGAGAGCCAAAGTATTGAAAGTGACATTGCACTTAATTTTTAATGAGAACGAAAAGAAAGAAGACAACTGTGCTAGACAATATGCGACTTACAATGTTATAAAACAGAATATTTCTGAAATAACTTATGATACAAGTATAGTGATAGTTTGGCTCGAAAGAGAACAGTTTCTTTAGTATTAAAAGTTGATAAAATAAAATTTGTCATTTTTGGACACGACAGTTTGGTTCTCGGGTACAGATGTCAATCTTGTGACTAAAACAACAGGACAGCTAAAATACTTAACCCATAACAAAATTTCGCCTAAGAAGAAATCGCGTGCGTATACATATACATAATACCATTGATAACAGACTCGCAAGAAAATAAAGTGTATTTGAAATGACCACACTTTTTTTTAATTGCTATTTTAAATAGTTTAAATTTTTTTAATTAATATTTTTTAAAATGCTGAATCAAAATTAAAACGTATATTTCTGTTTAATTAAAAGAAAAAAAATAATTCGACAAATTATATTTCGAGTTATAACAATTTTAAATTACTCTGAATTTTTTGAGAAAAAAAATTTATTATTTTAATTTGTAAGAAGTTTTATGATGTGATTCTGTTTAAAATTATATGGTTAGTCATCACAAACAAATTCAGAATTCTGACTCTGTAAATAAATAAATAAAAATGTTTCCTTACACCTTACAGTAACATTGTTTCTTGAATTACACGCATTTCAATTTGTGTCCGATCTCTTGAAACATCACGAATTATTAAAACGGAGATATCTCTGTGAATTTTGCAGATATCAAGATGGATTTTTTTTTGTTTAATTCAGGAATGGATAATGAAAAATTTCCTAATTGCAAATTTCATCCTACGGGGGCCGTATAAAAATTTAATTTTTGTATTTTCTCATATAGACCCCCCCCCCCCCCCCCCATGGAGTTGAAACTTATCTCTTCAAATTTTGCACCTTTTTTTTTTTTTTTTTCTTTTTTTTTTTTTTTTTTTTTTAACTTTGCAATTGGAAGTATGTGCCTAGGGGCAATATTTACGGAGATAGCCTATTGTTTCGATATTTATAAATCGCCCTGTATAATGTTATATGTCGAAACGGAACCAGTCCATAAAAGAATTTTCTCTTAAACGGAAATATTTCATGGACTGAAAGGCTTACCATACAATTATACCTGCTAAGATGGAAACCCGTCTAAAACGGAATACTTTTCCGTCCCTTGTGGTTCCATTTTCACATAGTATGTTTTACTGTGTGTGTAGTGTGTATATATATTTATATATATAATATGGTAAAACCTTTGAAAGCAACAACATGGCGCGGTCTGAGAACACAATTCGCAGAAACCAGTATTAACATTATAGCTGGGAAGCTCTCACATACATCGCATCTGTGCTATTTCAGTGCGGCAGTCGTTTGCAGCTTTTGACGGTACACTTCGTCCTTCTTGCCTCTTGCCCACCCACACACACAGAAAGAGGAAAAGGTCACAGGGAGTAAAATCTGGCAAATAGGGAGGCCAGTCCATGCTTCCCGTATTCTTGGACGATAAGTACCACCATCCCGTAGCAGGGTTGGGTTTAAACCGCGTTTTAAGCGCTTTTAACCGTCAAAAACACCAATATTTAAATATGGTCAGGACAACAACAACAAAAATTGCTGTTATAGCAAGATACAACATTGCTTTTATTTAATGATTGTGCACTTTAGTTTTAGCATTTATTTTACTGCAATGAAATATTAAATTATAATTTATTTCTTTGTTTATGACTAAATTGCCAAATTTTTTATGTGTATTTTTGTTGTGGCTAAAAAGCATACTTGGTTGCATTTTTTATTTAAAAAAATATACATGCATATAGAGAAACTTTTTGCAATAAAGCCATTATAACAAATGAAATCAGTCATGATACCATAAAAAGGGATTGTATTAAATATTGATAGTTTAATATAATATTGAAAAAACTGGAATATAATAATTATAACTATTAATTAAAAAAAGCAATTTTTAAAGAAATTCCTTAAGGGTGTCCATTACTGTCACATCTACCCTATATACAGTCTTTAACAGAAATATTTTCTCTGCATCATTTTTTTTCCTGATTTAGTACAAACACAGAACAATAAAAATAACATTTATTTTACAAGTGAGAAAAAAATGAAATGTTAGGATAAAATAATAAAATATGATATTTTAATCCTTTTATCCCAATATTAATTTTTGTTAGTGACTGACAATCACCTCTTACTTATGAAATTATCTTATTTATGGAATATCTCCTAAAATTAAGGACAAATGAATAATTCGCCATACCAATAAGGAAAAAAAATGCTTAACTTAGTTTGAAACCTGTTTCAAAAGTGAAAGTATCCTAATAATAATAATAATTAAAAAATAACTACAAGCGAAATCGAAAAATTAAAAAAGGGCCTTTCTAGAGATCGACATTAGTTATCCAATGCAAAAAACATTTTTAAATATTGAAATATATGAACAAAATATCTAGCATAGAATTGACATTATTGAGTGGGGGGTTTCATTTCTACTTTGAAAAAAATCATTAAAAAGTATGAGATTTCAAACAAGATATTAAAAAAAAAATTCTCCTGTAGGATTAACATTAGCAGGCGGGTGTTTTCACATTAGTGAAGGTAGCTCCTTAAACAACCCCATCCATAAGAACATAATAGGGGGAAAGCAAGAAAAATTGGTTTTGTTGCAATAGTAATACTATTTTGTACTGGAAGGGAATCTTTGAATTTGCTCTATCTTATACCAATTGTAATTATTCTGTGCTTCTAGCCGTTAAAAAATGAAAAAATCTAAGCAATTTATTTATCTTTGCAAAATTTAGATTAAACCTATCTAGTTTTAATGATTACAAATAATTAAAGATTTATTAACTGTTCATCTTAAAGGCATATATTAATGATAAACTAAATCATTAAATAAGAGATAAATTAATTTATTCAGGTAATTTTTATTCACAAATAAAATAAAAAAAAAAAAAACATGCAACAATCATTTTGCAGTTTATCATATCCTATGCAAATAGGTTTCAAGAATGTATTTCTGCAGTTTATACCCCACAGTTTTAATGTATTTATGCTGTTTTACTTAGAATTTATTGTCTAAAGCCTATATAACTCTGCTAAATAATTCTTTTGGTATTATTTTTATTAAAACTAGGTTTTTGACACTTTTTGACATTTTTGACTCGACTGTTTTAACCATGGTTAAAATCGGTTTAAACCGTCGCATGTCAAAAACTTGCCAACCCTGTCCCGGTGGTACTTACGACATGGAGATTTTCCGTTCCCCAAATCAGCCAGTTTTGCTTATTGACGAATCCAACCAATTAAAAAATAAGCTTAATCGGAGAACCAAATGTTGTTTTATTACTTTTAAAGACGAGTTTTCAATTTCAGCAACAGGAACAGGTAATGTAACAAGCGCACGCAACGAACAGTAAACAGTTGATGTTGGGTTGTTTGGTGTTTGTTACGGCCGATTATCTGTGCAAGGGATATAGGCCGAGGGCTGAGAGTGATCTCAAAGGGACTGTGCATACATAGCGGTATCACTTTAGGGGGGAGGGGGGTCTGGCACATGATATCTTAAGATATCTCTAAGGGGAGGGGGGTTTGTCTTTTAATATCGTTATCATTTTTGATCCAACCAAAATGTTCTATTTTTTATTTGTAATTTGTTTTTTACATCAATATTTTCTCTTTTTATTTGCAACTTGTTCTTTACATCAAAATAGTCTGCTATCTTTTTTTAGTCTTAGCTTTATATTTTCATAAAAATAGATATTATGGAAATCATTTAGTGATTAAAAAATTATTTAATTCTAAAATATGGATTACCTTAACGATTGGCATTCCCATTCCTGTGTCATATGTGTATGCAATATATAATCCACTTTTTGAGAAACCAGGTGCGAAGTAAGTTTGAAATGATGCTTGGTGTTTATCAGTAAAGAATAGAGAAAGAAGAAAGAATGTTGGCCACCTGTTTTGTTGATAAAAAGTTTTATCTGCCCTCCCCCCCCCCCCCTTCCCGTGCGGGGGCAAGTGCAAGAAGGCATTATTACTGTTAAAGGCATTATGTAACAAAAATCTATTATTAAATACTTTTAAATAGTAACTATTTCTATTTTAAGTGTTTTTTTATATAAAATTTTTTTCACATATAATAATGATATTTTATTGATTATTATCAATAGAGTATGCCAATAATAATTGTATAAACATATCTGTATACCGCTGCACACAAAAGAAAAAAATTAAAAAAAAATTAGACACTGATAACGATATCATTAGGGCGGGGGGTCGAGGAATGATAATGAATGATATCGTAAGGGAAGGGGGGAGGTCCAAAATTACCAAAAAGTTGATAACGTTATATATATGTATAAAAGGAGGGGGGGGGGTCTAAGGAGCCCTCACCCGTATTTACGTAAAATTCGAAGAGAACTACAGAAAACTTCGAACGGTTAGGCTGACGAACGTGACATGGGTTCGAACCCAGCACATCCCCAGCTTTGAGAGCAGAATCTCTTAGCCACTGGTGGTTCTAGTTGTTGTTAGGAGAAATAAATTGGTTACAAGTGTTTAAAACAGCCATAATTATTCTGGATTTCTCTTGTTTCTTTAAAGTTTTTTCATTTTTTATACCAATACCAAAGTAAATATTCGGCCTCAATAATTGTTTCCGATATTCGACTGTCGTAAAAGGTGTTAGTCGTAACTGTGTGTTGCTACAGAAAGTTGTATCAAAGTGCTCTTTAGCTAAGGATACTGCCCCCTTGAATAGGTCAGCAAACTTTTGAACTCTAGTCATATGTTCCGCTTCTACTGATTCAAGCAAACTTCATAGAGTTGAAATAGGGTGTAAAAAAATCATGATTTTTTTTTTAAATCGGATTTTTTAAAATTTAAATCGGATTTTCTTGATTTAAATCGGATTTTTATGATTTTTTTCCCCCATTGTTCGAATACTGAATAGCTACCAAGAGTTTTAGGTTTCCAAAACAGTTAAACCACTAATTGCTAACATAATCTATGTTTTTACATTTTAATTAATAAAATTATAATTAGTAATTAGAAGAAATATAAAAACTGCAAATTAGTATTTTCATTAGGTAGGGTCATACAATAATGTCATATACATTAATATTGTAATAATTATGTAAAACTTTATAAATACTAGTGATATTTAACATTTATTAAAATTATTAACTGTATTTTATATTAAATAGTTAAGGCTACTTCAAATTAATAATTATTAAACAATAAACTCTCTAATTAGGAACATATTATATATATTTAGGCCTTATTTATTAAAATGATAATAATGTAGTATTCATTTTAGAAAGAAAAAGGGACAGGATGCTAGTTCCAAAAAAGGGCACTATTCCATAAGGAAATATATTAGTAATGTGTTTAGT
Source organism: Maratus speciosus (assembly GCA_963932465.1). Classification (NCBI taxonomy): domain Eukaryota; kingdom Metazoa; phylum Arthropoda; class Arachnida; order Araneae; family Salticidae; genus Maratus; species Maratus speciosus. The sequence goes on along the minus strand of OZ010787.1, from coordinate 508,987,913 downwards.
AATATATAAGGGGGAAAAAAGAATAATTTTTAGTATGATAAATAAAGTGTCCTTAATTTTTAACAATTTTATGAATAACAAATTGAAAAATACAATTAAATAACATATTTTCATAATATCCTGTTTTTTGTAAAGAAATAAAGTTCTATTATTTTTGCAAGATCTTGGCTACATGAATTTAGAAATACTGTTGAATGGGGAAGTTTTTAACAAGAAATATCTGGCTACAACTACAGATGAATTTCAACTTTTTTTTTTTTTTTTTTTCTTAAAGGCAGGGTGCATTTTGCCAATTTCAAAAGGGGCATGGTGTGTCACCATTAAAAAAAAATGGACTAGAAGAAACAGTATAAGTAATTACAGAATTAATAAAAACTGCAAATAAGTAATTTCGTTAGTTAGTAGCGCAAACAACAAAACTAACAAACATTGTTTGCAGCTCGTTTTGCATTTGTATTTAGGAAAATTACTGTAAACCATGAAAATCTAAACTTACACACATGTATGTATATGCTAACTAAAAAAAATTTGAGGATGAGTTAAACCCATTCATATAGAATAAATATAAGTTAGCCACTTATATCTGAAATCCTCAAAAGCACTGTTCACTTAGCATTATTATTACCTCTCAGTGTGGATTATTAGCTTTCAGTGGTTCATTTTTTTTTTCTTTTTAAGAAAAGTGTTGCTGCCTTTTCAATCCCTAATTGATTATTTTTATTATGTATAAGTACAAAGTTAAAGCATTTATTCAACCTATACCGAAGAAGCTTTTGCTCTGCTTAGCATTTTTACACCAATTATTTATTTTTCTTGCATGCATTCATTTACAATTTAGCTGTTGAGCAGATGTTATTCTTTCATTCTTCTTTAACTATAAGAGAGATGGCCATTAAGTACTTTTTATTCTTTTGCTTATAGAAATGTATTACATTTGCTGTGTGTATTTTATATAAAATAATGCATAAATTGATTACCTAAAGGAAATTATGACATTGCAAATTATATTAGATTTAAATATCACTTTTAAATTAAACTGTTTTAATTTGGATAAAAACTTAAAAACAAGAGTTTTTACAAACTCAACTGTTTTTAATTTTTTACAATACTCATGAATTAAGCTTATAAACAATTATTTAAAGCTCTTTTTTTGTTTATTCATAAGTCAAAATACCTGTAGAAACTTTCAAATTAGGTTCATGTTAGATTTTAATACTTTTTTTGACATTTTAAACATTAATTTTTTTTCATTTAAATCAATGATTTTTTTTAAAAAATCGGTTGATTTAAATCAACTGATTAAAATCGTTGACACCCTAAGTTGAAATGATATCATTTGCATATCAGATGACAAATCACACATTAAGTTTTTTGCAGATATTTTAAAATTGGCAATGTAATGTTGAATATTAATTTACAAATAACCAATCCAGCAATAAAATTACTTTTTTGAATTTCTTTGAGCATATTTAAAGGAGTTGATTAGATTACTCGATATAAAATTATAAAGTGGACTAAGATAAGATTCGCAAACTGTCATAATTCTGTCTTTATTACATTCATGTGAACTTGTTTTCCCCCGTATGTGTTGGTAACAACTGGTCCCATCGAAGTATCTGTTGAAGAAGTTTTACACTTTACCCTATGGGTCTTCAACCTTTTCCCCTGAAAGTCGTTTGCCACCACAAATACCGAAAGGCAATCTTCGTCTTATTTAATTGCAAAAATTCTGTCATTAAATAAGACAAATTTTTGTATACTGAAATAATGTTAGCTTGGCCGAGGGTTGAAGACCCCGACTTATCTGGTTACAGTAAAATCAGGGAAAACTTAATAGCTAAGGGCCAGAAACACATTCCGTTGTAGACATTTTTCCGCCTTAGCAGGGGTGTTTCTATAGTTATCCTTCCGTCATCGAGCTCATGAAATGTTTTCTTTTAAAAGATTAAAAGAAGAATTCGTTTTCACGGGTTTTACCGTAATACAGCAAAATCTGCCAAGACGGAATCGCAAAGGACTGGATAAAAGACCATTTTAGACAGTTTTCTGTTTTAGGTGGCCTAAATGTATTGTGTTCTTTTCATCGAACCTTGATTTTTTTTTTTTCTGTTTGAAAAACAGGATTCCGTTATAGGCATGTTTTGTTTTCAGACGTTTAACTGTAAGACACCTATGTACTTGTGTTCTCCAGAAGTGTAACAGAGTGAATATGTTTTAGAGGTTGCATTTAAAACAAAACCCGTCTATCACTATTTTTTGTTATGCGGAACAAATTCCTAGTCCCGGGGAAAAAAATATACATTAAAATTATACCAAGACGAAAACCTGTTTAAAATGTCACCGGTATCTTGCGATTCCGTTTTAGCAGTTTTTAGTGTTTTTGTATCCATAATTCACTAAACTAGTTCCTCGTTCAGATGGTACAGACCGCCTTTCCTGGATACGCCACTGAATCGGGCCACAGATCGTGTATCCCTAAAACTTGTAAATTTTAACACCGATTTCCTCTTATGTGTGCCCAAAACGCTAACCACTGTGCTCACTTTTAAATGAAGTATAATTGCTTTACTGATTTTGTCATGCAATTTCAATTTTGAGCGTCATTCAGTAAAGCTTTTTTTTAAAAATTTAAATACTATGTTAACTAATCGATTATCAGACATAAGAAAAGCAGTTGTCGCTCGAAGATGTTACGGATGTCAGTAATTTAGTTTTATCGTTGAGTCTAATTGAAATTCAACGTAAATACCAAATTGTTGAAGACGCTGTTAGTAATATAAGTTAATCCTTCTGTTTGTGAAATTTGATTTTATTCTTATTCAAAAACTTATAGTTGTTGACTGATAACTTTATTAAAGAAACTTTACTTATTGAGCATGAACATACGCACTGTTTGTTTTTATACGATTTTTTTCATGGTTTTTGTCAATATTCCAATAAATAAATCTCAGTATTTTAACATACTTATTGGCATCGCTAATACATGTTTCCGAATCCTTTTTACTATTTTAATTATATAGTATGTATTGTGTCAAGAAAATTCTATCTGCTTTTTAAAATAAATAAATAAATTAATTAAAAATTAAAAACTATCATGGAAAGAAACAAATTCATAAAATATTGATATTATAGTTTTTAAATTTATCATAATATATACTATTGATCGAAAACATATAATGAAGATTATTAAGTATTTTTCCGTCTGTGTTTTGAGAGATGATGTGCAGTTGAGAAATACGTGTAACAAGATTTTACAAGTAATTTTGAAACATTTTCTACTCTAGTAAACGTTAGATAATTTACAGTTTATGTCAAATCCTATTTTTAACGGCTAAAGAACAAACATGCATTGGCGTAGGAATTTAAAAAAATGTAGAATTATGGAGAGGCCCAAGAGCCCTTCTCCCTCCGGGAAATAGATGTTTTTATATGGGAGTTACGAATAAATGTTGTTTTTATATGTAAGTTATGAGGAAAATGGATGTTTTTTATATGTAATTGATGACTTATGTAAGTTATGAGTGCTTTTACATGTAAGTTAATTGTTTCATTTCACTGCCTAGTTCAGATTCGGGATTGTATCTATTTTTCTCTCGTTTCAGATTGCTTCGCGGTGCTCCTCCAAGAGTCCGCAGCCTGAAATGTCCCGGCAGCGCACCTCGTCTGCAAATGGACAGTTTCCCAGCCTGGACTCTCCAAGTCCGACTCACAAACGTCGAGCAGAAAATCGGCTCACGTCGACCGCGTCCTACCGCCATCGGCCTAGCAGTGTCTCGTCCGTGGCTCCTACCCAAAAGTCGCCCGCTGGAGGACGTCCGCATCACCGAGGCTTTACTTCGTGCTCTCCTAGGGGGCAGCAGCAGGAGCGGCTCGAGCGCTCCCTTTCCAATGTGAGTGACGCAAGCGTTAATTCGAAACCATCCCAACATCAGACTCGCTGCTCACCAGAGAGGCATCATCACGCGCCTAAAATCCTTGCCTCGCATCACCACACTGGCTGTTTTGCTCCTACTGCTAAGCATACTGGCAGTAAAGCCCCTTCGCCGGCTCTTTCGGGAAACCGAAACAGAGCAGCCACCCGTCGCGGCATCGTTCGGGTCGCTTCTGCGGACCTCTCGGACCCAGACCCACATGGAACAGTTCCTATTCGTAAAGGTGTACAAAGTCCCTGGACTATGAGTTCGAAAGGAAGCAGTCGGAAGTTGACTGTTTCGAGCGGCTCGCCCGCGAGATCTGTGTCGGAACCCCATGATGTGTCTGCCGGACTCGAATCTCGAGATTCCACGCCCCCCAGTTCGCCACCTGAGGAGCGAGCGCCCATTGAGGGCAAAACGCTCCGAAAACTGTCCCCACGCTACAACATTCGACTTATGCTCACCAATTCCGTCTTTAACGACGCAGGAATCGAAGGCTGTGATAAAGATTCAGCGACATCTGATAAGAACGTCACCGAAACTAGTGATAAACCAGAGTTCGAGACCGATGATGCTGCGGTAGACGGGGGGCAATCCCACGACACGCTCGCAGCTGAGGAGCGAACTCTGGAATCGGAACTAACAGACGCGCACCCTTTCCAAAAGGAGATCCCACGGGCGAGTGAACCGATGGGCGGAGAGGAACTCAAAGGGGTCGACACGGAAGAAACGAAAGAAAAAGACGAAGCCGAGAAGGCTCAAGCCACTTCTCCTGACGGAAGGTTTCTCAAGTTTTTTGAGGAGGTGGGCAGGGGCTCATTCAAAACTGTTTATAAGGGGTTGGACACCTCCACTGGTGTGAGCGTCGCCTGGTGCGAACTTCAGGTAAGTTTCATTAGTTTTACTTAAGTTGACACTTATAAATAGAATTCATTTTGTTTTATGGATGTTGGGACTGAATTGATTTTGAGGGGCCCTCAAAAAGGTTATGGGCCTTGGGCCCCAGACACCCTTAATCAGGCCCTGTTTAAGAATCGAAATAGCCCTTAGGAATCTAAAAAGTACCCTAAAGAATCAGAAAAGTGCCCTTAAGAATCCAAAACATGCCCTTTCATTTCTCAAGGGCAACACCCTGCCCTTTATTAAACCTAGGGGAAACTCTGCTACTTTAAAGTGCCATAAAAAAAAGTTTGTTATAAAATTCATTAAACACTTCGATTGGCAATAGTACAATTTAGAATGAATTATAGATACCATATTTTTCGGTGTATAAGGCAAGGCAACTTTTTGAATCGTCAAAACGCAAAGAAAATTTAGGGTTTAATTTAAAAACCTGATATAAAATTAAACATCCGAGGTCGCGATTTGTAGCTCTAGCAATATTTACTTGGTAAGCGTTAGTCTTTTCCTTACTATTATGACCCAACGCCATCAAGTTTATCATACCCGACATATTTACAAAAATATTAAAAGTTATTATTATTTGTATAATGATAGTTATAAAAACATTAATTTTTGTTTAGAAAAATCATTGCAAAATTTGGTTTTTCTTTTGATTATTTTTTACACTTTTGTCCCATCACATTTTTCCCCCTCAAAAAAGTATCCTTCTTTTGCAAGTGAATTAAGAGATCGACTTATACATACACCCCAAATATACACACATACTTTCAGGGTTAAAGTTATGGGGTCGACTTATGCTGTACTTTACTTTTAGCATGTTCCCAAAGCATCACTCTTGTATAACCAAAAATATTTTTAAATGGATAATTTCTTTTCCTATTACGACAGCTTTTGTGTGTTGAAAGACATGGGGTGGGAAGATTCAGTTTTGAAAAATACTAGAAATCTGTCTCGAGGAAAAAAAAACAAAAAAAAAACATAGGCTAAACCTTTTTAATATTAAAATACTATGAAAACGAAAAATATAAAGTAAATTAAATTACGTAGTAAACAAATTATTATATTTTCTGAGACGATTATAAAATAGCTGTAATCTTTAAAATGTTTCTACCTAAATTGAAAAGAATTTATTCTAATATTTTCAAACTGATCTGCAAACTTAACCTTTAACTAATGTAACAGAAATTGTTACATAACTAGTGTGAAGCGGTCCGTGAGACCGCTCCATCGAAAGATGAATAAAAGCCGCGATTAACCCATAGGATGTTGTTTTTCTACTAAACTTTTTGTATAGGAGTGTTATAATTAAAATTCACCTATTCAAAAGTCTCTGGTGTTAGTACTAAAGTTCCAAACGAAACAAAATTTCTGTAGTGTTTGTAGATAAACTAAATTTGCAAGTTAAACTAAGAAAATTGAAAAAAGCACCGGTCTGTGAGACAGGTAACATCAGTTAAAGGTTAATTTTGGCAAAAAAATTAGATCACAGACTGCCGATTTTTTAAATTGTTTTATAAATTGCAATAGGTCTATTTCTATAGAAATCAACCTAAAAGTACGAATAATCCGATACTTCCCATTTAGTCATGCTCGTATTACCGGGTTTTATCGTGTACCAGTGGCGTATCTAGACATCATTTCGGAGGGGGCTGACATATAGTAAAAGTTCCTAAAGGGGAATCACAAGAAACGGAAAAAATTCCGCTTTAAACAGGTTTTTATCATTGCAGGTAACGCATCTATTATACAATCAAACTTGCTAGGATGGAATCGCATGAAACTGGGGGAAAATTTCGTTATAGACAGGTTTTCGTCTTCACGAGTATAATTCCATGCTTTAAAACGGAATATTAAGAGTTATCTACAAAAGGTATCTAAATAAATAGTATTTAAAACCGAAGTAAACTGCAAATTTAAAATTATTTAAGAGCATTCTCATTTCTTACTTTACACTCCCCTCCCCACCCACCCACACACACCTCCTTCAACACATTCTAGGACTCATTTTAGAGCATAGATGAATGACGTTTTCAATACTTAAGTATTGAATAGCGTTTATCATTTTCTCATAAATGGGATACTTTTGGAATAGCAGCTCTCTGGTGATGACTCTTCCGAGACTATCGCGGCTTGGAAATCAGTTTAAACTACCAAATTCGACACTATTTTCTGAATTCTTTTTAATCATAAATTGTGGTTGATAGGAAGCTTTTTGTGTATTCGAGATTGAGAATCACTCAATTAGATTTAGGATGTATTTTAAATATAAATAAAGCTTATTTCTAATCAAAAAGATACACAACCCTAAAACAACCTATTTTCTCAATATTTTGTAATGCTACGTAAATAAAATAACACATCACAGAGCTGTAACGAGCTGAATAACAAGTCTATAACATAACAAGTTGCAGTTTATATGAGAAGTTTTCTGCAGTTCACTGAGAAGATGTCTCAATCTATGCACTACCTTAAATCACAGATTTTCAATTGATAAATAGCAAGTGTAAGCCTTTTATTATTGTTTTTTAAACTAATTAAAATAATGCGCTTTTAATCACTACATATCACATTTTACATAATAAAGCGCGTGTAAAGAGAGCCTCTGTATAAAGAAATTTAGGCTGAAATAGCTATTTCGTGGTCTCTGCGAAATAACACACTTTCTAAGATGAAATCCTGGCTAACACGGAATGTTTTCCTGATTCTTTTTGAATTTCATCTTAGCAGGATTCATTACATTTTGTTAAACTTTCGTAATTAAACGGGATCAAGTTTCGGAGGGGGCTGGAGCCCCATCAGCCCATCCCCTGAATACGCCACTGCCGTATAGAGATGTATAACATATGGAAAAACAAGCATTAATAAATTAAACTGTTTCAGCCCCTCCGAAGAATGACGAAAAACAGTGGCGTAGCAATTAAAAAATTATGAGTGGAACTCAATCATTTTCTAAATAAATTAAACAGTTAAGATTATAAAATAATTTATTAAATATTTATGAGATCAATTAATCCTTCAAAGTATTTTTTAATATCATTATCACAAAATCAATATTTTAATTGTTTTAAATAGAAGATTTAAGAAGCAAATTAAAGTTACAGTTATCAAATTAATGACACTGTGAAAGATTCAGGGGAGCCCCTCGTACTGTAAACTTATTATTTACAGAAAATATCCTGTACTGGAATATCAATGCTTGTAATCGTTACAATACTGAAACTATTTAATGATATTTAACATGAAAGTAATAAAACTTTTGGTTGAGAGTTCCAAATATTAAATAGAATGAGTTCAAAATAAAAATGTGACACCCAGAGCTGATGTTGAGGCCCTTGATCTGATTATTCAGTTATTAGAAATGTAATCTATATGTATAGTACTTTATGTTCAGGGTTGTTGTTGTTTTTTTTTTTTTTTTTTTTTTTTTTTTTTTTTTTTTTTAAGATAAATTATCCGTGAGGATGGAAAATAATAGTATTGAGGTAGCTCATGTGACGTTAAAAATTTGTCTTCATTTAAATTGGAAAGGCTTTTGAGTCCCATGAGACCCTCCTTTTCCTACGCCTGTGCCGAAAAACCGAGTTCGGTGCGAGAAACTCTTTTGCCGGCCCGCAATGGAGTTTCATTTCTAAGCTGCCAGTGCTCGTTACTATGGCAACCAAACGCTCGCTATGTCTATTATTATTGTTATTTTAATCCTGATTTTTTGGATAAGATCTGGACCTTTAACTTTCTAGTATATGCTGCTGGTTTTATGAACATGGCATGACTTTTTGTTTAGCGTTATAAAAAGGGATATTTTAATACTGGGTTGAGTTAGCGTATTGGAATCAAAAGAAAATAAGATAAATATTTGATAATTTGTTTTAGAGACACGTATTCTGAATTCTTAGATTCTAAGTTTTTTGAGAGTTTTTTAGTATCCCATTATTGTATATATATATATATAAGTATTTAATGTATTATATTTTTACATGCCGTCTTCATTAAGAATTTTGGTTAACATCGTTATATGAACTTGTAAGATAAATTTTGATTCAAAGGTATTTCATATATATATATATATATCTATATATAGGAAATAATATGTAATTTAACGAATTTGTACTTAAAGGAATAACCTATTTAACCGAAGAATGGCAAATATATTTTTTCTCTTCTTAAAAATAATGCATACAAATAGACAACTATTACTTTAAAATAATAATAATAATAATAATAAAGATTGGAGATTGTTTTTATACATACGAGATAGTTAAACTTTTACCTTCATCATTATATTTGACAAATTTGTACTTAAAGGAATAATCTGTTTAACCGAATAATAGCAAATATTTTTTTTTCTTCTCAAAATTAATGCATACAAATAGACAACTGATACTAAAATAATAATAATAATAATAATAATAAATAGATTGGAGATTGTTTTTATATATACGAATATTTAAACTTTTACCTTCATCATTAAATTTGAATTAAGACGCTTCGCTCATTTTCTTAGAATTGCGTAATTTTCCCGGATATTAATTGGGATTATGCGTGTGTGAGTGAAAACGATCGAGTAACTCAGTGAGTGATTCAGTTTATATCTTTTACATTAGACTAAAATTTAAGCGTTCATTTGCTGATTTTCTCAGAATTACAGAAGTTATTCTCACTCAGTGATTGTGCTTCTTCAAAATTGTTTATTTCCGTGAATTAAAAATATTACTTTATGAAGAATCTGAGTCCTGGGCGCTGGGGGTTAATGCTTCCCTGTGTTTTTAGATTTAATTAGGTAACTTTTGTTTTTTTCTCTTGATTATGGAATTTTTTTCCCCGTAAATAACTTTAAATAATTATACAACAAAAATAAAAGAAATTAAGGATTTTTCGTCAGGGGCATTGCCCTCTTGAACACCGTAGAAGATATTTTTTTTTTTGTTTTGTTTCTTCTTTACATCCATGTATTTAAAAATTATCTTAAACGGCGGGTTGGGAGGCGCTGCCTCCTGGTGGAACATATAAATACACTATTTCAAGTCTTCATTTTGAAGAAAAAAGGAGGAGGAAACTAACTTTTGGATTTTTAATGTTACACTTCTGTGCTTTTTTTGTGTTGATGCGCTTAGAAACTGTCTTGCACTGTTGGTTTTGAAAAAAAAAAAAATAGTTTGGCTTATTTCATGTTTATATTATATATTATATAAAATTATTATTTAAAAAAAAAAGCTTAAGAGCGGATTTTTCCAAAATCTTGCTTCTCTCGGAGTTTGTCATGTGAGCGCCCATGATCGTAACTGCAAAAAAAAAACCTAGGTGTTTTAAAATTTCGGAACAAAAGTAAAACGTCATTAAATATACATATATGTTTATTTATTTATATATCTTTACGTTCATGTATTTCAAAATTATCTTGAGGGAGTGCCGATTACCCTAAAAAATATATAATTAATACACTGTTTCAAGTTTTATTTTGACCAATGTTGATTATTTCTCAATAACATGTTTTCTTTACACCCTCTAATGTTGGGATTTTTAATTTTGATTCCCCCCCCCCCCATTCATACAAAATCTCCTATCACAATGAATAATTAATTATCTAAAAAACAACAGCAACAACTCTCCGACCCAAAGATCTTTTTCTTTTTTTTGTAATCGCGTTTTTCTTTTGCTCCTTTTGAAATACCCAGTATTCTTGCAGTTCCGATCATTGTCGCCATTAGGTGTAACCATAAACAACATAAAAAGCAGCACAGAAGTGTAACATTAAAAAAACAAAAGTAAGTTTCTAGCGGCTTTGTGGGCTACCGGCTAAAAAAGATGATGCCATCGATGTGTGTTTTTAAAAATTGCGTCCTCAAACTTTAAGTATTTTAAAGAAAATGACGAAATTTGAAAACGTTCATGAAGTATAAATTTAAGGAGTCCGGGGCTAAAAATTCTCAAAAAAATGCAAATTTTTTATTGGCTTAAAAAATATACTGAGTTTTTAGCGTTAAATATCGCAAACCGCATGCTTTTATCTTCATTAGATCCAGAGATATCAGGGCTGCGAAGTCGGTGGGAAAAATGGACGACTCCGACTCCGGGAATTTTAACAGATCCGACTCCGACTCTTTCGCTCAAAAATGGGCCCAACTCCACGGCTCCGACTCCGCAGCCCTGAGCGATATAACACCTTTTGCCTTGAGAAGCGATGCATCAGCTGCCCTCTGACGAGAACTTTTAAGTTAATTTATCTCAGAATGAATTTTTTCACGATTTGTCAACTTTAAAAGAATATATCTAAAGTTCCTTGCAAGATATATGTATGAAATTTTCAGCAGAGATTTTATGCTATATTGTGAAAATGTGCTAATTAATGCAAAACTCACTCATAAAAAAAACTTCATTTTTTACTTAAATTTTTGTTATAAAATCCATAATCAATATTTTAAGAAATCCTGAAGACAAATTAAAATGACACATTTTCTGTGCATAAAAGTGTAAAAATTTTGTAAATCGAGTAAGTATTTCCAGAGTTTTGTCAAAAAAAAAAAAAAAAAAAAAAAAAAAAAAAAAAAAAAAATTAAAAATTTTCAGATTTTTTTTGCATGCAATATTTTTATTAAATTAAAACATATTTCAGAAAAAAAATTCATAACAAAATCTCTATAAATGAAAAAAAAAATAGAATTTTGAGTCCCGGACCCCCCTTAAGTTTATAAAAGTTGTTTTAAATACTTAAAATTTAAGGAGACATTTTTTACGTATTTTGATAATTGCATAATGTAATTGGTAATCACGTATTTAAACTTTTTCATAGGTGCACACGGGATTTCGCGATCGGGCAGAATCACTGAAGAGGTCGTCTAATCTGCAAACAGCAAATCTCTCCGATCCACAGATCTTTTATCGGCTTTTGATTTTTGCTCAGGAGTTTTAAAACACCCTGTATATTTAATATTGCGTTTTGTGAAGTTAAGAACGTAAATAAGGGTTCTGCTAAGTAGGTTGGGACCCAGGTTTGCTATATAAAAATTGTCTGTCTTGGATTACCCGACCCTTAAATTGTTTGTACTAATAATTTTGAGATCACGCGCGCATATTTTTTTTTATCAATGTAATAATCCGTCATGTCTCTGAGATCTATTCTCAAAAAGCTCTTAAAAAATCCAGAAATTGATTCTTTAAGGTATGTGCCTACCTTCGGGGCACTATTTTTGAAAAATGTGAAATCTTTATCAAACACATGAGTTTTTAGTTAAAACAGGGAATAAAACTATGAATTCATATAAATTTTTAATGGAATTTTAATTAACTTTTTAAATTTAGGCAATATTTAGTCAAATTTTAGTAAAGAATTGCGTTTATGCCAAACCTTCTGCAACGAAAATCTATTTAATCTATTTCACTGTTTTTTTCCAACAATCTATTAGCAAACCACTTACCTGTGTTACGAAGCAAAAGATTTGCAATACCTCTTAAATTTACTAACATGTACAAAATTTTGTATACAAAACATGATTTTTTTTTATGTGCATTTTTCAATAAAAATAGTTCTTAAATTAATATATACAAACTTACAAGCTATATTTTGCTTCATAACATACCAATAGAGGGGTAGAACCTCGTGACAAAATTTTATTTCAATGACTTAAAAACTTTTTAACCCGGGAGAACTCGCTAGTGAGAATGCCCAATTGCTTTTCTTTTACTTTACATTCATATAATATCAACTTTTTTTGGTTGGCTTAGTACTTTTATTCACAAAATAGGTAAAATAAGTGAAAAACATTTTGAAATTTTAATTAAAATGAAAAATGATTTAAATAAGAGTCTTAAAAAAGTACGACTGTGAGAGAAAATCTCATGCAGCGAGTTCTCCCGGGTTAAGAAATGATGTTTCTCGTAAACGTACACAATGAAAAACGCATTTCCCAGAAAACGCAAATTAAGATTTTGTTATAGCACAAAAAATTATGTATAAGGTTTACGACTTTAAAATCCAACATATTTGTAGGTGTTTATGTATTTGTATATATATATTACATATTATATATTTGTGTATTAAAAATGTATTGTTTACCTTTCTGTGGATCTTTAAACGGTCACTTCCGGTTTCAGAAAGTTTATTTCCGGTTTATATTTTGGTCTATAACTTTGCTTCTAATTCTCGCTGAGCCAAAAAAAAAAAAAAAAAAAAAATGGCATTTTTGGAATCCTAAATGTTTGAACTTTATTTTAAAATAATAATAATAATAATAAAATAAATAAAAATTTTCGCAAAAACAGAGATTTGGGGGAGGGCACATACCTTAACTTAACCTTTAACTGCTGTTAACGGTCTCACATACCACTGCTTATTTCAATTTTCACAGTTTAACTTGTAATTTCCAGTTTAACTCTAGATACTAGTGGAATTTTGTTTTCCTCGGAGCCCTAATACTATTGCTATAAACTTTTGAATAGATGAATTTTAATTATAATAGTCCTGAACATAACGTTTAATGCAAAACAATGTCCTATATGAGTTAGTCGAGCCTTTTTTTCATTTTTCGATGGAGCGGTCTCACAGACCGCTCGCAGTAGTTATGTGACAATGTCTGTCACAGCAGTTATGGGTTGAATTTTTAATTAATTGCCCCATTGAACATCATTTTCTTTATGATATATTAGATCAGGGGTCGGCAATAGAGATGAGTTCGGGCTCACTTTTCAAAGCCCGGGCCCGCCCGAGCCCGACGATTTTAAATCCGAGCCCGCCCGAGCCCGATACCGAAAATGTAAACCGAAAAAAAGGTTTGTAAAAATTGCATAAAAGTTGTTCTAAATGTAATATCTCATTTTCTAACAACTTCGTACATCACAATAACTGTTAATCCCTAGCACATAATGAAGTTTATGACATTTACATTTAATCTCATCAAAAGATAAGTCCCTAAACAGATTCTCATATTTTTCTCTCACAACAAGCAAAACTGACGGAAACATTAACGAAGTGCATTTTAGAAATAAATGAAAGAATGAAATTTGCAGAATTTACGATTATATGACGAAGAATCGAACAACGTTTTTCCATTTCCTATAAAATGTGTACATCTTTCGTAATTCTCGTGTTCTTGAAAATCAGCTTAAGTGAAAAGTTCAACAAAGTTATCTCAAAGATCCGATGCTTTTTGTAGGATAAGAGAAAACACTGATCGATTGTAACGCTCATTGACTAATAACAGAACAGATTACTTTTTTCTCCTAGATTGTCAAATAATAAAGTAAACGATCCAATTTTAAAATATGCTACTTTTTATTTTGTCTTGGCGCCTTAGCGTGAATGATATAAATCTGCAAACATTGCAAATTTCTTTTAAAACAGCTGTGATGTGTTGACATTAATCAATCATCACATATAACCCATTAAAAACATTCCCATTACACGTTAATGTCCGTTTTATTTCTTATACAACTAATAAATATTTCTTTTAATGTTTACCAAATTATCAACTGTTAAAAAAACAAAGCAAAAAATAAATAAATAAATAAAAATGAAAATAAAAATGAATCAACTTTATCACCCTCACTAACAAACAGTAAAGTTGAATGCTTTTATTTCCGTTCACCAATAAATAAAAATATTTTTTTGATTATTTGCTTTTCTTTTGTGCAATGACCTAAACAGTTACTGACTGATACATCTCTTTCATCAGTCTGATGAAAATAACATTAAAAAGATTGCTTATGGAAAATGTAATTTTCAACCCAGGCTTCGCGTCGTAAGGACGACAAGTAGGTGATACAGACAGATGCCTGATTTATTTATTGAAATCCCGGGAAACTGAAAGATTAATGATTATTATGAAAGGAGTAATTAAATTACTTTTACAAGAAAAGAAGCTTTTTAAGAGAGATAAAAAAAAAAGGAATACTGAAATTATTTTAGAAACATAAATAAATTTTTGATATTAACACACCTTAAAAAGCATTAACAGAATAACATAGGAAACACAAGAAATTTTGTTGATAATATATTAATATATTACTTCTTATATATTTTTAAAAAAAATTTTCTACACGGGAATAAATAAAATTTTCAGATTAAAAAAAAAATGAGTCCGAGCCCGAAGGCCGGTATGATAATCGAGCCCTCGGACTCTCGGGCCCGGGCTGAGCCCGTCTCATCTCTAGTCGGCAACCTACGGTTCGCGTTTCCGGCTTTCTTGCCACACATAAAGCAATATTATGTTCTCGCTTGCCTCTCTATTATTATTATTATTTATTTAAAAAAATAAATGATCTGTGATCTTAGAATTTTAGCTCGACATTCCACAGAAAGAGGCAAAAAAAGTCGAAAAAACGACATCAAGTTTTACACTATGTCGTTGTCGCATTATTTATTTATTTATTTATTTATTTATTGTAAATAAGATATACTATACAATTGTTGGCATCATGACGTTGTCCGCTGATCTTGAGGATATTTTTTCCACACTTTCCTGTTGTATTTATCCTATACCCAATCTTGTGTAATTTCTATCTCTGCTAGCGCTCTATTTACATCTTCTCTGCATATTACCTACTTCTTTTCTTTTTTCGTTTGGATATATCCATATCGTCCGTAACAATTTTTGGAAGTCTTTTATCATCCATTCTTTTCATTATGTACAAACCTAACCACATTAATTGTTTCATTTGAATATCTTGAAGCATGTTAGCTTTAATGTTTTATTATTTTTCTTTATTTCATCGTTTTTTATTATCTCCAGTCTTGAAATTGTACAGTTGGTAAAAAAAAGCCCCCCCCCCCCCCCCCCCGCGCTCCATGTATTTTACCTCAGACAGAAACGAAAATAGCCATTCGATAAGGATTTACTTCTTCTCTAAATGTACATTGGCTTCCGATTTTTTTTTTTTTTTTTTTTTTTTTTTTTTTTTTTTGAGAGAGAGAATAGTTTGATTGTAAAAGTACCCTACTAATATCCCTCTTTTCTTTAACCCTGTAATACTAACCTTTTTATTTAGTACTTAAATACTAATCGTGCGTAAAATTTACTCACTCCATATTTAAAGTACATTTAATTAATATTTTAAAAAATTAATTTATATATATATATATATATACTCATATATTTAAATTTTACTCAGAAAATTATTCATTACACATATCCTTGTAATATAATTCAGCAAAATAAGCATACTTAATGTGTAAAAAAAAAGGGGTGTGTGTGTGAGTAAAATTTGCGCAGATTAGTGTTCTAGGGTTAAGGGGCTAAAAGAATAATATCAAATTCTTATTTTTTCTTAACATTTACATGAACACAGTATGTGCACATTAAAGAATATATTAGGCTAAAATACAAGAGCGGGAAAATCTATAATAATTGGATTTCGGAGTCTAAGTTACAAGTTTTAATGTCCTAAGATTGAGTATATTAATATAATTCGTTAAAAAAAGAAACAAGAAAGTTAAAAAAGATAAATAAATAAATCAACATTAATTAACATTTTGTTATATGTTAATTCGGATTGAGAACCCTTTCTCTAAGGTGTGTGACATTATGGTGACAAAAGCTTGTGTTGCCTTGCTGGATTATTTTAGCCCATTTTCTTTGTAAAAATGTCTCTAATCTTTTCCTGCTCTTAATATGTTATTTGCTTAACGTTTTTTGCCATCGAGATCATGAACAACACTGATATCTGGAGATTAAGGGAGTGTGGGCTGTTAAATTTTGCAGCTGCACCATAACTACAACTTGAAAAATTAAGCTGTATGCTTAGGGTAGTTATCTCGTTGAAATATAAAAGTTCAAATGAAATGCGCAAAATCTAAATTTTAGGTCCTTCATTTAGATTATTTTTTAACATATTCAACTACTTCATTTTATCCATGAATTTATCATAAATAAAAGTAACTTCGCCCCCCCCCCCCCCCCCCGTTTGGAACCTTACATGAACCGGTATCATTTTTGCATGTTTGACAGTGAGAAAAAGAGATGTTTTGAGAAAAAGTTTACAGTTAAGTTTCGGCCAAATATAATATGGATCATTACTCTCAAAGCGTATAATTTGTTTTCTCACTGAATAATATTATTGGATTCAGTGTTTTTCTTCAGTGGATTGGTGTTTTGAGACTTTAAAATTTAATTTTTAGCAAAAGCTTTTGTTTTTTACCCCCCCCCCCCCCTCTCTCTCTCTCTCTCTATTTGTTTTAGAGATTACTTTTTTCTTCTACTAGCTGTTGACCACTGTAATTTGTTTTTCTTCGATCTTTGGTGCATAAATATATTTTTTAATTCTTGGAAAAGTTTATGTAACAGTTTTTGTAGCGATAATTTTGCTATATGTTTTGTTACTTCTCAAATGACTTTCCTCTGACTTTTCGAACTGAGAACTTTTCTCCCTGTTCCTGTTTTATTTGCAATTTCTCCAATCTTTTAATTCATTTGAATATTTTTTGAACGCATCTATTACTGTACTGAATTTTCTTTTCAATTTAAAATGTCAATAAAAATTTATCTTCTTCGACATCTGAATCACAAATTTCGGAATTTCCACAAATGTTTCAATTATGTAGCTCATTTGATAATAATAATTGATTTGTTTTTATTCTTGTTCCTATTTTATTTGCTATTTCTCCAATCTTTTAATTCATTTGAATATTTTTTGAACGCATCTATTACTGCACTGAACTTTCTTTTCAATTTAAAATACGAATAAAAATTTATCTTCTTCGACATCTGAATCCCAAATTTCGGAATTTCCACAAATGTTTCAATTCTGTAGCTCATTTTGACAATAATAATTTATTTGTTTTTATTAGAAATTTATTGGAAGGATTAGTATCTTAAGGTAACAATACTGTTTTCATTTAACAAAGATTGTGGCAGAAAAATCACAATTTATATGAAGTGTATAACTTCATTTTGTGACTCTGAAATTTGTAGCGTCCTCTTAAAAATTATGCTTACTGAAATATTAGTTCTTGACTTTTATTTTTAGCCATTTTTACGTATTTTGTCATTCCTGAAAATATCGTGCTTAAATGAGAATTTAGTATTATCATTTTAGATCTTCAATGAAGAGAGTGAGTGATGTATTCTCAATTTTGGGAGCCACTATATGTTTAAAAAATAACATTGGAGGTGGTCTTCATAGTAAAATTGTATCAAAGTTTGAAATTTGTAATACGAACACCTAATTTTGAAATCATATTTAGCTTTTTTGGAAAATTTTAATTTGGTGTTGTAGAGAATGGGGCACATTTGTCAATGGGGATCAATCTATATTTTGTAAACTTCTGTTATTCTACTGGTAACATCCTTTACTCACCATTTTACTAACTGTGAATCACATATTTGTGACACACTGTTTTCTTTCATTTTGTTTGTCTTCAAATGAAAAAGATTATGTTTTTGCTCTTGATTTGTAATTATTTTTATTTTCTTCCACAAAAACTTCTATAAATAGGGGATAAGTTAAAATTTTGATAATGTACCGGAGCTATAAAGCAATAAAGCAATAAACATCTTTCCATATGTAAAATTGGCAATGTATTTCAACTATTAAAACAAAAGTTATAGAACGAAATATTCCACGTGGGCATATGGGGCACTTTTGATCATTGTAAATGGAGGTACCTTTGATAATGTTTATTATTCAGTTCATGATGATTCTGACACTTTAGACATTGCAGCAGATGTTACAACTTATGTCTTAACTCAACTAAACGTCAATGACTATATTTTAGTTAAATTTACAATCAAGAAAACATGCCGGCATTTTGTAGGAATTACTGATCGGGAAAAAAGTTTAAAAATCAAGTTTTTTAAAGAAAAAAGATGATGTATGGAAGTTTTATTACCCAGACATTCCTTTTTAAATTGCCACCTCCATCACTTGTGGGAATAACTTTCCAAGCGATTCCTGCAATGATATTTCCTATAAACTTGCCCAAATATACAAGCATACAAATGGTGCATTTAACATTATTTGGAAATTATAAATATCCTTAATAGGCATTTCATAGATTTTGCACACATCAGTGGTACTAATTGGATTTTATTTGGTATGTTTCATTTTGAATGTTCCTTTATTTATTCATTTATTTTGACATCCGGTTCTTTTCTCATTGTAAAACAACTATAACTTAATATTAAAATCGTATTTGAGAAAGATAATTTGTAAACATGTATGTTTAAAATTCATTTTATTTTATTTCAAATAAATTATCAAAACGGCCCATATCGACCAGTTTGAACTAATTTACAAAAACATTTAATATAACAGCTTTCTCTACAAATAACTATTTACTATTTTTTTATGCATTTAAAAAGGTTAGAACATGAAAAATATATTTTTATATTTTACAATTTCTTGAAAATTTAGCAGATAAAATTATAATTCTGCAAAGTGGTCAAATGCCCCCCTTCCCCCACTTTCCCTTACCAAATGGGACGTTATTCGGAGAAATAATTTTAGAAATTATGCAGATATAAAGTTTTGAACTACTTATGATAAATTAATTTTTTTTTTTTTTTTTTTTTTTTTTTTTTTTTAGTTGTAAAACAAACTGGAGTGCGGGTAGCTTTTTAAGTGTAACTTAAAAACTAATTGGCGAAAAGAAATTTTGAATTTGTCTGAAAATTCATGAAAATTCTAGGTTACTAAACAAAATTGAGGTTGCTAACAAACGTATACTTTATTCATAATTTTAAACATGATGTAAAAGTAAAATCACAAAATTTGATGAATAAAAGTATACGTTGGATAGCAACCTCTATTTTGTTTAGTACTCGATTTTACAACGTAGAGTCCTTAATTATTATTCTAGGTTACAATTCATATTTTTCTCGAAAATTAATTTCGAAAAGATCAATATTTTGAAATTAATTTGTGAATAAAATAAGAACTGTAACCTATAAAGTTTTAACAGAAATCTTTTTCTAGAAGCTTCAAGCATAGAAATCCAAATATGATGTCAAAATTATGAGGTAGAGGTTAGTGAGAGTAGAGTACTACTCGTATAATAAAAATTTTCACGGAAAATAAACATTTTAGAGTATCAGTGTATGTAAATGTATGTCGCTTTATAATATTCTAAGAATTAAATCCCAGGAAACTAGTTGAAATTTTACTTCTAGACAGGGCCTGGTTACCGCATAGGCCGACAAGGATCCACCGCAGACAGGTTCCTCAAAATGATATAGAAAAAGATTTGTAAATCTCTTAAAAAAATTAATTTCAAGCTCCGATATCTAAGTAACACATTCCTCTATAAGCAACTTGCCTACACTTATTCGTTCGCTGAAAACACTTTCAATTAGGTATGCTGTAAATAAAATTTTTTCGTTAGACTTCTTTTTTTAAGAAACATTTCAGATAAAGATATATTTAAGGCATTATAGCCTCAAACAGCAAATGAAAATCCATATTAACCTGAGTTTCATGAGCATTTTTATAAAATTCTGAGTATTCCCCCCAAAAAACATTCTAGCTACTATTTGGGTTTCAGCGTTGAGGGACTAAGAAGCTGCTGGGCCTTGGGCCCCAGACAACCTTAATCGGACTCCGCTTACAGTAATACTTATATGAAAAATAAAATAAAATAGCGGGTTGAAAGTTTTAATAAAATTAAGTTAAATGGAATTCAGTCTAAAACTGTGACTTGTAGAGCTGACGTTGAGGCTCCTGATCTGTAGATTTATTTGTTAGAAATATAATCAATATTTATAGTTCTTTTTTTCTTTACGTACAGATTTGTTTTCTCAGATATGAATTTTCAGACTTTGAAGACAGGAAATAAGTCTTTCGGAACAACTCGCATGACTTAAAAAAAAAGTGTTTTATTTCAATGGGGAGGACTTAAGCACTACGATCCGATCCCCTCATTTAACTGCAGCCCTGTAACCACTTATGTCCCAAATTATGAATAAAGAAAAATTTCACCTTAATAATCACCCCTTTATATTGGAAGATAGGTTAGAAAATACATGTATAATAAAAATAGAAACAGAAAGGATTCGTTCATTAAAAGTGTCTTATTGAATTGATAGTTATGGGCGTAGAAAATACATGTATAATAAAAATAGAAACAGAAAGGATTCGTTCATTAAAAGTGTCTTATTGAATTGATAGTTATGGGCGTTTATGTGAAATATATATATAAAAAAAATTAATTAGCAAGTAGCATTAGTTTTTGAAATATCTCAATTTTTATAAACTTGTAAAAGTAAATATATTGTGACTCCATCTGTAAATGAGAAATCTCCCCCCCCCTCCCCCCCCGTAAGTGTAAGTCATTGAGAAATATCTTTTCAACCCTCTCGCTCTCCAGAAGTGCATGTGAGGCTCCTAATTTAAGTGATTAAAACGGTGTTTTAAGTTTGGTTTTGGACTAAATTTTATTTTGAGCGATATTTTTTAAACATCGAAACCCGATATATGATACCCCCCCACCCCCCTCACAAAATGTTTAATAACATTTTAACTATACCAATTCAAATTCCTGAGCGAGGGGATTACAAATACAGGGATACCACTTTTCCGCGGATTGTTGCTTTTTTATTTAATCAATCCGCGATTTTCGCGGGATCGCGTTGAACGATGAACATTAGTGCATCGTCGCAAGCCCGATGATTTAAAAAAAAAAAAGGGTTTCAACATTCAAAGATATATGTTCTTAGCGGCAAGCATCAGAAATCCCGACATATGACTAATAAGTGACTTTAAGTGTACTTTATAAGTGACTTTATATGTTTAAATGAAATCTAAAAATATTTAGAATTAAAACTAGTTTTTTGTTTGCAATTTTGGAAGTAAATTTTTGATTTGTGTAAAAATACCACGTTTCGACTTTTTTGTACTAATGTAGCATTTTAAATTCTATGCTGGACAAACTTGAATTTTTAAAAAATATTTGATTTTTCAATATTTATGCAGATTTGTTGAGTAAAAAGGTTATTATTATTTTTTGAAATTGTGAGTAAACACCATTCTTATGCAATATATTTGTTACAGAGAATATTATAAAACCATGGTTTTAATGTAACAAATTTGACTTTATATTTTATATTCAACACAATTTACAGAATTCACGTGTAAATGTTGCGAAAAATATCGCAAATTTACCTTCAGGCGCAATTCTTCTTTTTTTTTGTATTTTCTGAGTGGCATCTCTGAAAAAAATTAGCTTCCTAAAATTGCTTATGCTTCAAAAACATTGTAAAACAAAATATTCTGTTATTATTAAACGTATTAAATGCATTTTATATCAATTTTTCTTTAATGAGGAATTAAAGTCTCGTTCGGGCATGATTGGTTAATATTTTTTAGTGGCTTAACACTATTTCTACCGGTATCAATTGACACCTTTTTATAAAAGACTTATGGTTTTTCATTAGTAATTTTTAGAGTGAAACAATTAAAAATCATTTTTAGTACATTGAAGGCTTTTTATGTATATTACATTCAAAATTAAGAGCAAAATAAAAATAAATCAAAACTTTAAAAAGGTTTCATTTGACACCGGTAGAAATAGTGTTAAAAAAAGATTTGAACAAGGTATATTTTCCTTGTAATTTTGTTATTCGTTGTAATTTTGAGTATAAATTCCAGTAAAATAAATGCACTCTAGTCACAAATCTGATAATAGAACGGAATTGTGCGAATATTTAATGGTAGCTTTTAAAATATGCTAATTTTTAGGGTTCCGTACTTAAAAAGTAAAAACGGAACCATTATAAGATCACTCCTGTGTCTGTCTGTCTGTCACAGACATTTTACTCGTAAACTATGGAACGTGGGAAGTTCAAATTGGGGAATGTAATAAAGACTATTGACCCACATATTTACAGATTATTAAGCATTCACAAATATATTTAGGAAAAATGTACAGGGCCTAATAAGTTACTTGAAAAAATTTTCTTTGTATATCATGTGGGGTGTCTTTCCTGTGAAAGGTTTCGTAATGCTGAACTCAAAAATATATTTTTTTAAATTTTAGATATATTTTAGGAGATATCGTCGAAAATGAAGAACAAAATTATGCCCCCCTCCCCCCGCCCCATCTGTTTCTGAATCTACTGAAACTAAAATTATGAAAAAATTAGAGGTTGTAGGCGTTAATTTAAACCTTGTAGGAAAATTATAGCGATTACTCTAGGTCACATAGTTTTTGAGAAAAGCACATTTTCCCGTTACATACAAATTTCGATTTACGGGCGTTCCGAAAAGGTGTTGAAGAGCGCTGGAGGTACCTATCCCGTAACAGAAGTATAAAAGCATTGTTGATGTTGATTTTCGAAAAAACATCGTCGGTAATTAGCCGAGATATTAACCCTTAAAGACACGGCGGTTTGGACATACATAATGAAGAGGGGCGGCCTCTGTATTTACTATCGGCGTTTAAAGCCTGGATAACAACTTTTAATTTTATATTTGTGTAATGAAATGCCCAATAGCAGTATAAAAGCAATAAATGTCAAATTGTTAAAAAGAGACTAATTTAATTAGAATTATTCACATAAATGCTATGGGATCCGCGACTAGTTTGCATTAGTTAGAGAGAAATTAAGTGGATCTCTCTATACCAGTGTTGCCAGATTGGGGAATTTTTAAATTCCGTCACCACTTTTTTAAAATAGTATAATTCGCCTTATTTTTCAGAATTTTTAATCTATTTTTAAATATGCCGAATGTTTCTATTTCAAAAAAGCGGTGACAATCAACAATCTGGAGACAAAAAAGTCCCCAATCTGGCAACACTGCTGCATACGCCTCCCTTGTTTTTAAAAGTTAATTATAAACGCACAGTCGTGGAAAAAAAAAGTAAACACCCCTACTAACTCCTCCACAAATTATTGTAGACGAAAGTTACTGGTACCCAACGATTGGAAATAAAGTCTACTTTTAAATGATGTATATCAAATTTGCTTAGAGGGGCATCTACATATTAAAATTAATCCAAACTTCATTTTTTTCAATGCCAATACCCAATTTTAACGAGATATTTCAAATCTTTGGTTCAAACTATGCATAGACACCAAATTTCAAGTCATTTGAATAATAAGTTTTTGAATTATAAACATTCAAAATTTAGTGCTCCTAATGTTAAATTACATTTTCATATTTTCAACTCCTGAAATTATGATCCTAATGTGCTAATTTTTTGTGTAGCAATAATACTAATATACCCACGTTGAATTTGCAATTTTTATAATTTTATGATATGAATTATGAAATTAATATTCGAAAAAATGAATTGCAACCTACATTTTTATTTATTTATTTATTTATTTATTTTTTTTATGGATTCAGTTTTATTAAGTCCTGCTTCATGGAAATCCAAAATTTCACATTTTTCTTCCAAGTAGTTTTCAAATTATGCTTAAAAAACGACAAAATGATGGTTTAAGGGGCCGTCTATGTGACTAGATATTTTGAAATGTATTACGCTATCCTGTAATCTAGCAGGCTTCATTGACTGCTTGAGTGGTGCTTAAGGTGACTTGATAAAGAAGGGGGCTCTCTTGGTTAAGAAACGAGTACGGAACATCAATTTGGATACAGCCCTTAAAATACTCTCGTTTTAAAATAATTAATTTCTTGGAAACTTGTGGTACGAATTGCATAAAAATTTCTTTTTAGACCAATTGAAGGGTGCAGAGTTCATTTATGCTGTCAGAATTCTGTACTACTATTGAAAAAAAAAAAGTTATGGTTCGTTTTAATATGTAGATGACCCACTAAGCCAATTTTATATACATCATTTAAAAGTAAACATTATTTCCTATCGTTCGGTACCAGTAACTTTCTTCTACGATAATTTGTTGAGGAGTTAGTAGGGGTGTTTACTTTTTCCTTTTCTCGACGACTGTACCTGGAAAAACGCGGCACGGACGAAGGCGGCTTTGCAACTTTGCGATCTCCTTTCGAATCCCAAGTTATAACTTCCATCAAGGGTTTTGTTTTAGCTACCCTGTAAAAAGAAAAGGTTATTACTACGCTGAATTTAGTTTTATGAAAGGCCAAATGAAGTTTAAATGTGCACTACTTTTATTGTCATTACCGAAATAAGTTCATCATAAGCGGATTAAGATAAGATTAAAAAAAGAGTTATACAGAATAGCAATATTTGATATTATTTAGTCTTCATATCTCTTTCAACTTTTATGGTATACCCTTTCATACTTTTCTAGCATATACAGCTATACCCAACCCTACGTTATATAGTTTTTTACAAAGTCTTATTATTCTTTTAACAACGATTTTTTTTTTTTTTTTAATAATACAGTTACTAATTCATATATTTATTGTGCGGAACACTCCGTTGCGCGAGAAATACTCGCACTTGACCGTTTATTATGGGAATGTTTTTGAACAGCGCGTGCATACTTACTATTTGTCGGATGAGTAGGAAAATAAATGCTGGGTGAAACTCTAATTTTAATTTGTGTTTTTATTGACATACAATAGTTTTTCAAGCAAAAATTATATCATATCTGTATAAAGGGGGAAAAATGTCTCTGATTATGCATGTAAATGTTATCGATTTAAGAGAAAGGTGATTTTATTTTTATCAAATTGCGATTTCTTTAACCCGGGAGGACGCGCGCCGGGCCTGATAGACCCGGAATGCGTACGGTTTTTACAGATGTCACCACTATCTTAAACGTAATCTTAAACTTCTTTTATCGCAAAATTCTTTCCGATTAAATAAGGTGACGATTATTATTTGTTTTTATTGGTGACAAAGTAAAAACTATTCATACCCTGGGTATGCGCGCGTTTTCCCGGGTTAAAATCAAATATTTATGAAGTTTTATACTTTAATGAAAAAATTTAATGCACTGGAAAGAGCGAAAATCTAACGAGAACTGGGCTACCTCAGTCTAAATGAAGAAGGGGTCAATGAAAACGAATTTAAAAGCATTGTTTTATTAGCTACGAACTCTTTTCGGCTATTTACGTTTTATGTCACACACTGAATTATCAAAAAATGTTTGTGTAAATTATTCTTTGGAGTAGAAAAGTCAATAAAAACCGTGTAGTGTTAGTGATGTAAATCGTGAAAGAGAGAGAGATTCACAAAAGAATTTATTGTTAATTCTTCATAATTTATAAAGAAAGTATTATTCACCTACGAGGAAAAGTTTTGTTTATTCGATTCCAATGGCCGAATTCCAATTTAAAGAAAAGAAAATGCTGTTTTGCAATGGTCAAATGTGATTCCAAGCGTGAAATACGGCTATAGTAGCATTTTGATTTGGGTCTCTTTGGCTTGCTGTGGAACAATTAAACTGGCAATAATTGATCGATTTTCTTATTCTAGAAAGTATATTGGTGTATTACGAGATTATTTGTTAATATTTATTATATAAGGTTCCCCAAATGTTTCAAACACCTCTTTAGTCACTAAACCTTAATTAGATTGAGAAAGTAAGGTTATAGTGTTGAATCAAAATGTTATCAAAATTAATTGGAATTTCAAACATTGTTTCGATTAAATCATTATATAGATATATCTCAGATATATCACACAGATATTTTCAAATTTAACTTAAAATGTTGGAATAATCAGTGTTAAGAAGACTTACGCTAATGGATTGTTTCCAAGATATTAAATATTTTATGTTTTCCAACGAAGTACAGCTCTTTGTATAAATGTTCAAATATCTCCCGCGTTCCATAAATGCTTGCAGATTTCGTATTTTAAACTTTGCCATTAAATATTCAAGAAAATCTGTTATCCGAATTGTGAATGAATTGCATTTATTTTGCTAGAATTCACTCTTAAATTAGTTATTA
Organism: Maratus speciosus; assembly: GCA_963932465.1. Lineage (NCBI taxonomy): Eukaryota > Metazoa > Arthropoda > Arachnida > Araneae > Salticidae > Maratus > Maratus speciosus. The sequence continues at coordinate 508,961,337 of OZ010787.1, read as the reverse complement.
ATACGAAATTACAAGGATAATATGCCTTGTTCAAATACTTTTCCGACACTGCAGGTTATTTTGTTTAGTTTTTGTGGAAAGACCCATAGTCCTTAACCTAGGGATGTACAACCTGTGGCCCGCGGGCCAAAAGTGGCCCGCGATGGGTTGGCGTGTGACCCGCGAATTCGTCAATTTATAACTGGAAAAAATTGTAATTTTTGTCCACAGGTCGCAAGAAAAAATCGTGAATTTCGTCACTTTGCAGAAAAAAACTTAAAATTTCGTCAGCCATTTAAGAATTGCGAATTTTGTCGATCAAGCGCGAAGAAATTGCAAATTTCGTTGATAGGGGACGGAAAAATCGCGAATTTTGTCGATAAGGCACGAAAAAAAAATCACAAATTTCGCCGATCGGCCATGGAAAAATTACGAGTTTTGTCTATCGGGCACGGGAAATAACGAGAATTTCATTGCTCGGGTACGAAAAACTCGCGAATTCTGTCGATCAGGCTCGGAAAAATCGAAATTCTCGATCGGGCACGGAAAAATCGCGAGTTTTGTCTATCAAGCTCAGAGAAATCGCGAATTTCGTTAATTTGACACGGAAAAAATTACATTTGGTCAGAGCCAGTTAAGAATCGTGAATTTTGCTGATTGGGCGCGTAAAAATCGTGAATTTCGTTGGTCGGGTTAAAAAAAAAAATTGCGAATTTTGTTGATCAGGCGCGTGAAAATCTCAAATTTCGTTGATCGGGCACGGAAAAATCTCGCATTTAGTCGATGATGTGCGGAAAAATTGAAAATTTCGTTGATCGGCAGCGGAAAAATCGTGAGTTTCGTCAGATTATCGGGAGAAAAAAAGCGACTTTTGTCAATTTGCTGAGGGAAAAAATTGCAAATTTCGTCAGAGTCAGTTAAGAATCGCGAACTTCGTTTATCCGGTGCTGAAAAATCCCGCATTTTGTCGATCAGGGGCGGAAAAATCGCAATTTTCGTCAAGCAAGCACGGGAAAATCGCGAGTTTTGTCAATTGGGCTAAGAAAGATTGAGAAAAAGATTGAGAAATTTGTTGGTCGGGCACGAAAAAATCGCGAGTTTTGTCAATCAGGCGCGGAAAAATCGAAAATTTCTCCTATCAGGCGTGGAAAAATAGCGAATTTTGTCGATCAGACGCGGAAAAAACGAATTTTGTTGATAGGGTGCGGAAAAATAGCGAATTTTGTCGATCGGTTTCGGAAAATTTGCGAATTTTGTCGATAAGGCGCGTTAAAATCGCAAAGTTTTTTGATCGGGCGCGGAAAAATCGTGAATTTCATTGATCAGGCACTCAAATTTCGTTGATTGGCTTCTTCTCTCCTCTTCGTTCATAAAGTTCACATTTTTTTTCGGCACTAGCCACTTTAATGCCTATTTTTGTTTTTTTAGCAGTTATAATAAATCAAAATTTACTCCCCCGACTAAAGTCAAGGTATATTATCACTCCTTGGAAACAATCCTTGCTATATCTGTGTTATATATACAAACGTGAACTGTTGATATATCCTTACCAACTGAATTGGATATTTTGACCAGGTAAGAGAACCTAGAGGGGCATAATTTCCCCCCCCCCCCTGTATCTGAAACCATATTTTTGTCTGATTATCGGTCACAGATCACCTCCCCGTAATAGAATTCTCTCCATGTTACTGATGTGGCCCTCGACAACCCAGACATTTTTGTAAGTGGCCCTTCTCTAAAAAAGATTGTGCACCCCTACCTTAACCCTTTCGGATCTTTTATTTTTAATTATGGGGGAAATTTACTTTTTTGTTAAAAAAAATGTTGTCCAAGATTTACTGAAATTTAACGGACAGCAGTTATTTTGCGTACTATTCATATGGCAATGGGCTATGCACAGTAAAAAAAAAAAAAAAAAAAAAAAAAAAATTCGGAAACGTTATTCTACCTTTAGGGTAGCAATGTGGCCCAATGGTTCTGTTACGTTTCCGCATATTTCGGTCAGATATTCGGAAACGTTTCCGCGTATTTCGGTAGAATATTTGGAAACATTTCTGCGTGTTTCGGAAATGTTTCTGGATATTTCGGATATGTTTGTGTATCTTTTGGATATGTTTGTGTATATTTCGTAAAGGTTTCTGTGCATTTAGGAAACCTTCGTGAATATGTCATATATATATTTTTTTAATTTAAGAAAGTAATACGCTTTTTAAAAAGAATAATTAATATTATCCCATGGAATTTTAATGCATAATAACTTTAGATTTACTGTTAATCATTTATTGCACATACAAAGTTAAATAACTCGTTCGAAATGTATACTCTTGTCCATGAAATTATGATAGATATCATTAATGAATAATAATGTAGTTCTAGTATTAGTAAAGTACAAATAGCACTGTTTATAAGTTTTTTCACCCTTTCGTTTTGAACTTATGTTCTGATTCCCAACTTTTGTAATGATGAAATCAGGGGCGCCATTTGAGGGGGGCTGGGGGGGGGCGTGCCCCCCCCCCCCCAAGGAATTTGATATTTCAGAAAATTTCTGTCATTAGGGATGCACCGAATAGCGATTTTTGCCGAATACCGAATATTTGGCCTACAGGTAAACTGAATACCGAATATTCGGCCTACAGATAAACCGAATACCGAATATTCGGGTAGCCGAATACTGACTGTTAGGCCGAATTCAAAGTTTAAAGATATTAAAAAATTAAAATTTTAAAACAATTTTTCATAATACTTAACACAGATACTTCCATTTTGATAAACAAGACCTTTTTACAAGTAAACTTTATGCACACACCCAATTTCCGGCACTTCTTCTCATGATATCATATGGCACAGAAATCAAAGTAACTCTTTTGAAAATATCAGTGATGCCTCTGTACTTGAAAAAACCTGGGTCCCCGGGACCCAGGATTTCCAAAAATATGGGTCCTTTTTTTACAAAAGCGGGTCCCCATCAATAATAATTTATATTTTAAAGAAAAATGAAACTTGTTTATTTGGAAAAGATAAATGAAATGCATTAATTATTGTTTTAATAATAATTAAATAATGAATTAAAACCAGTATTATTTGCACTCAATTAAGATATTTTTTAAAAATATTAAGAGAAATTTTCTTTACTTTTTTAAAAGTAAAAATGCAAGAGGCAATTTTAATTGTAAAATAATGTTTATTTGAGAGTAGAAGATACCAAGTTCCACTAACAAGTATCACTAATGTTCGCATTTCTTTTAAAAATGGGCAAGACAGGTTTATTGAAAAAGATATTTTTGCTGAAAAAAAGAATACTTATGTTAAGTAAAGGTGTACTTTTTGTTGAATGAATAGGTGCTTTCATTATGCTTCCCATTGAATTATTTGTCAGCATAGATCTGTGTTGGAATCAGATATTTTCCTTGGATGGGAAATTTACATCTAAATCATTAATAAACATCAAATCCTAAATGTTCTGAAGGTGGGAGACATTTCAATGCAGTAAGAAGAAGGGGGGGGGGGATTTTTCACTGGTCCACCTAATGAATACATTATCAAAGTACACTGAAATCATTCTGTATTTTTAAGAATCTCATTAAAAAAAATTAAATCCCATTTTATGAATTTTCTACCTATAAGTTTAGTTTGCACATCTTTTTTGGTGCTTTGACTAAATTCACGTTTTTTCCGCGATCCTTTTGTTGAAATTTGCTTTTTTTCGCGAGCCTGTCAAGAAAATAGTGTTTTTTCCGCGATACTTTGACAAAATTCGGCTTTATTCCGCGATTTTTTGATGAAATTCGCTATTTTTTCGCGATATTTTGATGAAATTTGTGCTTTTTTCGCGATCCTTTGACGAAAATCCGCTTATTTCCGCGATTTTTTTGGCGAAATTCGTTTTTTTCGCGATCCTTTGACGAAATACTCTATTTCTTCGCGGCGCTTTTACGAAAATCTCTGTTTTGCGCGATATTTTGATGAGATTTGCGCTTTTTTCGCGATCCTTTGACAAAATTCGGCTTTTCCCCGCCATTTTTTGACGAAATTCGCTATTTTTTCGAGATCTTTTAACGAAATACGCTATTTTTTCGCGGCCCATTTACGAAAATCGCTGTTTTTGCGCGATATTTTGATGAGATTTGCGCTTTTTTTCGCGATTCTTTGACGAAAATCGGCATTTTTCCGCGATTTTTTGACGAAATTACGCGTCCCACGGGACGCGTAAGAGCTATTTTTTTGCGTCCCGTCTCCGATTTTTCGCGTAATTTACGCGCTATAGCGCGTCCGCGGCATTCCTGAATATAGTTACGATATCTTCATTATTGTTAAAGTAACAAATGAAAATCTAAGTTTGACCTGAAATGAGATGAGATACACTGTATTTTTGATTTTGACTGATTAAGCGGATTGCGATACTGGTTTCTTGGGCAAAAATGGTCTGTCTTGATGTCTATTATCACATCTGAAAGTTTTTCCCATTTTCTTTAGAAACACTCTTTTTGCGAAAAAGCAGAAGACAGATTATTTACAAGACATTGTTCAGAAACTTCCATTTGTGCATCATTTATTTCTATGCAGGTCATCATTAATGGTTATTTTTTTAAGTGACACTTATCAAACAGCAAATAAATAATGTAACAGCATTCTCTTTGATTAAATATGATTCTGTTTCCAATTATTCTGAATATCTTTATAAATTGACAGTTAAAAGTAGAAGTTGTGTAAAGATTTTAAAAATATTTGTCAAAAGATATTTTTAAGTATTCGGTTTGACCGAATAGTTCGATATTCGACCAAGCCGAATATTCGGTAGCATGTCCGAATATCGAATAGATACCGAAAATTCGATGCATCCCTATCAGTCATGAGAGGTCAGACTCAACATTTTTTTTTCATAAATTCCTCAAAAGCTAAAGTAACTTGTCAGATTTTATTACAATAAAAACACATGTAATTACAATAAACACTTTATGTACAGAAACTGATAATTATCAAAAATATTTTCTAAAGACTTTACTATTCCAACACTCTCAAGGTGAGACAGTTCTCTCATTGATGAGTGAGTATTTTGGCTAATTTTAAAAAGATATGTGAGAAAAAATTCTATTAACTACTACTTCCCAGCCGTGTGCAAAATGATCAAAGAAAACTCGTCCCCCTCAGGGCTAGAATTTTCGAGGTGAATTTCCCCTTTAGTCGGAAATTTAGAGAGGGATTTTTCTTTTTTTAAGAAAGGTGGTTAATTCAAGTTCTTAATTATTTGAATTTTTTATTTTGCATTATTAGTGTCACATTATATTTACTGCAGTCATTACAACGCTATCAAATCATTTGCTTTATTAAATCATATTATATACAGTATTATATACAGCTGTACGCTGCAATTTACGAAGTCACTTTCAGTCGTAAGTAAATTTAATTACCATATTATTCCGATAGAAAGCAATCGAGCAGTGTTTCCTCTTTTCCTGTAAAAACACCCGGACATTAAAATTTTTAATTTAAGATTATTTTCAGGGTCACGCCAATCCCGAAAGATTGTCACGAGGAAGGAATTGGTTATAGTTAAAAATGTGCACTTTTTTTTTAGAAAATTGATAAATGTTGTTCCATTATTCGCTAAATAAATAGTAATTTCTACAAATTTCATGCATTTATTGATGAAACACACTTCATTAACATGCCCGTAAGATTTTCTTATAAGAAAAAAAGTATGAGAATCCTTTTAAGTAATGAAGTACATTTTTATTTGATACCAAACTTTTCTTTTGATAATATTAAATTTAAATTTTCTTTTAAGTCATTTCTATGTAAAAAGTAGTTTACAAATGATAATTACATTTGAAACACTTTTTTAAATATTATGCAATTTTTTACTATTACATGTTTTCGGTATCGGGCTCGGGCGGCCTCAGATTGAAAATCGTCGGGTTGGGCCGGACCCGGGCTCTGAAAAAAGAGCCCGCACTCTTCTCTAATACAGATGAGAGGGCTCAGTCGGGCCAGACACGGGCTCGATTTTCATATCAGCCTTCGGGCTCGGGCTCATTTTTTTTAACCTGAAAATTTTGTTTATTCAAGTATGAAAAAAAAACATTTAAAAAATATAAGAAGTAATCACATATTAATTAATATATAATCATCAAAATTTATTGTGTTCCCCATATTATTCTGTTAATGCTTTTTAAGGTGTTTTAATTTCTAAAATCTATTTATATGTCTAAAATAAATTCAGTATTTTTTATTTTTATTTCTGTTAAAAAGCTGTTATCCTTGTAAAAGTAATTTAATTTCTCCTTTCATAATAATCACTAATCTGTCTGTTTCCTGTGGTTTCAATAAATAAATGAGGCATGTGTCTGTTATCACCTACTTCTCGTCCTTACGACGCCTGGGTTGAAAATTACATTTTCCATAAGAAATGATGTTATTTTGATCAGAATGAAAGAAAAATAGAAATAGTGTTTTTCTATTTTAGTATAAGAACACTACTTAAAAAATTACTGCGCAAAAGAAAAGCAAATGATAAAAAAAAAAATATATTTATTTATTCGTGAATATTTTGCTGTTTGTTTATGAGGGTGTGGAGTTGAATTTTTCTTTCTTTCTTTTTTTTTTTTTTTTTTTTTTTTTTTGTTAACAGTTCATAATTTGGTAAACATTAAAAGGAATATTTATTAGCTGTATTAGAGATAAAGGGAAGGAGGTTTCAGTTAATTATATTTGTAAAAGGAGAATTTTGGTTTTAAACTGGGTATAAATAATTGCATGTGATGATTGATTAATGTTACAACATCAATGCTATTTTAAAAGAAATTTGCAATATTTGCAGATTTATACCATTGACGATAAATGGATACACTAGATAGTTCATAATACGCCAAGACAAATAAATAGTAGGATATTTTTAAATTAAATCGTTTATTTTATTTTATTTTATTTTATTTTATTTTATTTTATTTTATTTTATTTTATTTTATTTTATTATTTGAAAATCTAGGCGAAAAAAGTAATATCTTCTGTTAATAGTCAATGAGCATTACAATCGATACACTTTTCCTATAAGAAGCATCGGATCTTTTAGATAAGTGTTGTTGAATTTTTAATTTAAGCTGATTTTCAATAACACGAGAATTACGAAAGATGTATACCTTTTATAAGAAATAGAAAAACGTTGTTCGATTCTTCGTCGTATAAATCGTAAATTCTGCAAATTTCATTCCGTCATTTATTTCTAAAACGCACTTCGTTAATGTTCTCGTCAGATTTGCTTGTTGCGAGAGAAAAATATGAGAACCTTTTTAGGGGTTTATCTTTTGAAAAGATTGAATGTAAATGTCATAAAATTAATTATGTGCTATGTATTAACAGTTATTGTGATGTACGAAGTTGTTAAAAAAAAGGAGATATTACATTTAGAACAACTTTTATGCAATTTTGATTTAAAAAAAATTTCGGTTTACTTTTTCGGTATCGGGCTCGGGCTCTAATGACAAAAAATGTTTCGGGCTCGGATTTAAAATCGTCGGGCTCGGGCGGGTCCGGGCTTCGAAAAGTGAGCCCGAACTCATCTCTATTCTCTAATGCAGATAACAAATGTTTTACAAATTTCTGAATTGTGTGGAATTTAGATCATAGTCTGAAAAGGAATGCAGAAAATGATTAAAGAAATTTTTTACTCAGAGAAAATCATTGGTGAAAATTTTATATCCCTATGAATCACAAAATTTGCAAACTTCTTGACGTGTTGACTATGTTTATGGGCTGATTATCTTGTGACCGATTGAATTTCACGATTTTTTTCCCCGACGATTTGACGAAATTCGCGATTTTTTCGGAATTTCTATAGCAAAAATCACCGAGTAAATGCAAGAGTGCTCTTGCATTTTCTCGGTGATTTTTTCTATAGAAATGGTTTCAAGATGATTCTAAAATGAATTGAATTACCCAATCCGTCGGCCGATTAGAACAAAAATCTATGCAGTTCTTGCGACAGAAAAATGCACAGTCGGCCAAAGATCTAAAAAAGCTCCATTGGAGTGTGTGCCTTCACGCCACTAATGCATGATTACATCGCCGCAATATTTATCACTTATATAATAGTCCAGGCAATAGAGACCGTATAGGGACTGCACCTAGCAAAATTAATGGTAGTACTGGAAATTGGCTTTCTAGATGTTTTTTGGGTCGCTGAATCCGAATTTGTAACTTCCACCAAAATTTCCCCCGGCAACACCCCCAAATTGTGGTAAAAAGCTCCCCAAAAAAGGTTTTTATTAAAATATTCCATTTTTTTATTGTTTTAGGGGGAAAGTAACTAGAAATTCAGAAAGTAGACAAAATGTGCAACAAATTAGATACATGACATTATGACTTAGGATGAAGGGGAAGGGGAGATCTGCCTCGGAACATGCGCCGCAGTGCTGCGTGGACTAAGTTGCGCAATTCCACTTAACCACTCACACGTTTACATTAGCTCTTCCATCTTCCCTCCGAACTTTCTCTGTAAGGTTTACTTTAAGTTTTTTGGGTTGATGAATTCGAATTTTTAACTTACCCCCAAAATTTCCCCACCCCCCGAAAACCCCCCAAATAGTTGTTTTTAACTTAAATTTCTTATTGTTTTAGGGGAAAAGCATTACAAAACTCAGAAACTAGACAAAATTTGCAACAAATAGGATGTATGACATTATGACGTAGGATAAACGGGGAGAGAGGGAGCTGCCTCGGAACATTCCCCGCGCGCTTTTCTCAAAAACAAAATTTTTTCAAAAAATCCATTTTTTCGGGGGTTGCCGGGTGAAATTTTGGTGGGAAGTTACAAATTCGGATTCAGCGACCCAAAAAACATAAAGTAAGTAGAAATCCAGAACTAGTATTAATTTTGCCCGATAAAATCCCCAATTGCCTGAACTTCATAATTTAGTGCACGTAGAGCCGCAGTGCATGGTCAGAGGCAGCCCCCACCCTCCCCGTTCATCTTAATTCATAATGTCATATATCCTATTTGTTGCAAATTTTGTCTAGTTTCTGAATTTCGTAATGCTTTTCCCCTAAAACAATAAGAAATTTAGGTTAAAAACAAGTATTTGCGGGGGGTTTCGGGGTGAGAATTTTTGGGGGAAAGTTGAAAATTCGGATTCAGCGACCCAAAAATCTTAAAGTAAACCTTATAGAGAAAGTTCGGAGGGGAGATGGGAGGGCGAATGTAAACGTGTGAGTGGTTAAGTGGAATTGCGCAACTTAGTTTACGCAGCACCGCGCGCATGTTCTGAGGCAGATCCCCCCTTCCCCTTCATCCTAAGTCATAATGTCATATATCTAATTTGTTGGAAATTTTGTCTACTTTCTGAATTTCTAGATACTTTTTCTCTAAAATAGATTTTTTTAATAAAAACCTTTTTTGGGGGGCTTTTTACCAAAATTTGGGGAGGTTGCCGGGGAAAATTTTGGTGGGAAGTTACAAATTCGGATTCAGCGACCCCAAAAACATCTAGAAAGCCGATTTCCAGTACTACCATTAATTTTGCTAGGTAAAATTCCCTATTGCCTGGACTATAAGTGATAAATATATTTTTCTTTTATGCCTGAAGCCTAATTTCTATCTCAGAAAAATATCAAGCTGCATTTCAGTTATGGCCAGGGTTTAATTTCTAACAAAAGAGGCACCGGAGCTCTAATATTCTGCAGTTATAAACAACTGTAGTGTATCCCCCCCCCCGTTTTCTCCACCCTCATACTTATATTAATTTCATACATTATTTTCAAAATTTAAAGCAATTTCGTCTTCAGCAAAAGAAAATTTTTAATATATTTTGACTATATCTATAGGTATTTATATATCATAAAACTCAATAAATGAACAGAGGAAAAACATCAAAATCAGGGGTAGGGAATTTTCATAAAATCCTACTAGCTTAGGATTTCTTTATATCAACAGCAAAACAAAACACACACCTCTGTTCCAGTGTGTCCAAACTAATATTTAAATATTTACTAAAAATAAAGTACGCTCTTGAGAGCTTCGGCGTAAATCAAGCACCGCGTGGAACTAAAAAGTTGATCAGCAGGGCCCGACTTATGCAGGGGCATGAGGGGCAGCTGCCCTCCTCCCCGGGCTCCCCTATGTAGGGGCCCCCAATGAGATTAATCAGGATTTTCATTAAAAGGTACCAAAAGATTAAAATTAGCCAAAAGTGACCAAAATTCATATATTTTCAAACATTTAGGAAGGGAGTGCTGTCCCCTTCCCCTCTCTGCTTCCAGTACCCCCTCCACTCGTGCAAAAAACAAACTATATCATTAGAAAACTAATGATTAAGATTTCATTATAACAACTTAGTATTCTATTGTTTTCAAAAGAAATTCTTTATTAACGTTTTCCTCGTAACGTGGCAAGTTAAAACCATTAATTATGATCAATTTGGAGCATTTTCTTTTAGACATAAGATATGTAGATAAGCAAAGTATAAGTGTAAGCAAAAAATAAGCAAAGAAATACTCGGGACAACCAATATCTATCATTTTTTTCTACTATTATCCTACTAATATTTTTTCTCAAAGTTGTGAGATCTTTTTGTGATACCCTGTATACACATGTGAGCAGTACCGGGTGCAAAATTTATGCATGCATGCAATATGTATGAAGTTTAATACTAACCACTTCCACACCTTTCACACACACACACACACACACACAAAAAAAAAAAAAAAAAGCAAAAAAAAAAAAAAAAAAAAAAAAAAAAAATCAATAGATAGATAGAAGGGTTGCTCCCCAGAATGATGCTTGCCCCGGGGCTCTCCATAGCCTAAGTCGGGCCCTGTTGATCAGTAATAATATTTAACAAACATGAAGAAAAAGTCGAGATAAAAAATATTATACAACACGAGTAAAAACAGCAGATATAGTTGCGGTTAATTTTGGCATTCCTGGTCACCGTTCGGAAACTATTGCAACAGAAACCATTGAGTCTACAGTTTCGAGCGCTGAAGTAAAGAAGTACGGGAGTTGAGCTCCGGTGAGCCCCGGTGCAAATTTAAGCGCGGGTCAAGTAAAAAAAATATATAAAGAGCTCATATATCATTTCACCCACTCATTTGTCATCTTGACGAGAAACACTTTTGTTTTCATTTCATTTTCAAAAAACCTGTTAACCCCTTGGGGACGAGCGACAGGTATATGTACCACTTAAGGTGCTTAGAATCCTTCATTATTCCCACCAGTTATTTTTTATTGTAAAGCTTACCTTATTTAATCAGAGCATTTTCGCGATTTAATTATAGAAAATTTTCTGTTTTAAAAAACTGGTGGTAAAGGATTAAAAATTAAGCAAAAGGCTCTCATCGCAAAGGGGTTACGAAAGGTCCCCATTTTGTGTAAATCCAGATCGACGGATAGAGAAGTGATTCTTTAGCTCTTTTTTTCACTTTTTAACCCTTTCCAATTTTTCTGGTTTTTGAAAAATCAATTTAGGAATTTATAAATAGTTAGTACAATTTTGAAGTAAAATAGCATAAAAGTTAAATCTAATTAAGGAGTATTTTTTCAAAACTACTAAGAGACGAAGAGAAATAAGAGACGGTAATACAAAATGAAAAATCGGTTTTTGATAAAAAAGAAAAAAAATTTCAGTAAAAACGAAAAATAAAATTGTAATGTGAATTAATTTTCTAGTCCCATTAAAAAATAACTTACGAACAAATTCAGTGTACTTTTTTAGTACATTGAATTTGTACGTAAGGTATTTTTTTTTAAATTTGTTTTGTATAAAGAAGAATTTTGAAAAAAAAAAAAGTCAACGCGACTTCAAGTGACTGTTTTTAATAAACAACTTTCTTACAGATTTACAAAACACTCATGTTATTAACATTACTTATTTTTTTATTTACTTATTGAGCCCCAATTGGTATATTCTAGCGAGAGTGGCTTGGCACAATATATATATATATATATATATATATATATTACAATCGCATTCAATTTAACCTGCATTGTTGCCATTCCAGTGTCCTTATAAATAATAGTGGTGTGGCATAAGCACATGATGCATACTCAAATTAGAAGTTTTTGTCCAAACTGTTGCAACCCACGCCCCAGAACTCTGTAATATTCGCCAGGGCAAGTTCTATTAAACCAATGAGACAAGTCAACAAACATTAGCTTGGCGATAATGGCAAGCTTGCCAAGTTTTTGTCAAAAATTCTCTCCATCAATCAAATTTTATTGTTCGTCTGCTACCACTATGTTATATATAAAGGCACTCTGGGTGCTCATCCTTCTTGATTTCCTTCAAAATCATCTCTATCAATGAAATTTTATTGTTTGTATGCCACCTCTCTCACATTTAAAAACGCAATCTATTACTCATCGCTCAGGTTCGAAACGCAGTCGTCACTTAAATATTAAAACATTTGACATATCGTTGTGTAAAAAAAGAAAAAAAATTGCTTAGAGTATAAACACATTTGCTACATATAACAATTGTATCAAATTTTTATATTTTCAATACTAACACCTAATTTTGACACCATATTTAGATTTTTCGGTAAATTTTATATGAGGATACGAAACGGGAACTCATTCGACCAAGCAGTTTAGAAATTACGCAGATTTAAAATTTGGAACTCCCAATGTTAAATTCCTTTTTAATCTTTTCGTGTAGCTTTTTAAAGCATAAACTACAAACTATACTCGTCAGAATGATCTATAATTTTCTATTCGCATATTTCCTTCTAAAAATTAAATTCTATTAAAAAATTCATATGCTACGGTTCATATTTTTTCGTTCCGAAAATTGATTTCGGAACTATATATGTTTAGAAATTAATTTTCGAAATTTTGCACGTGTATTGCGGCCGATGCTGGAAAATTTATTACACTTAATTTGATTTCTTTCTTTTTCTTTTTTTTTTTTTTTTGTTAAAATAAATTGTACAGTATATTAAGGCTGTTCTCAAATCCAAAGAGACTACTTTCTGACACATTTTTAATTCATTTTTGTGCGGAAACGCATGAAATTGGCAGGAGTTGTTATTCAGAAACTATGTGATGGAAAGACGTTTTTCTTTTTTTTTTTTAGACGCAAAATATCTTTCAGAAAATACTGTCAAAGTTGGCGTTTTCAACCTAATTCTCCATGCGGCAGCTCGAGAAAGGTGAAATACCGGTCGTCGCGTAACCAAAATTGTTTGTAACTCGATAAGTAATTTATTTATGAAATAGTGGAAAATTCATTTCGGTTGTTGAGATTTCGTTGTTCGCGATTTGAGAACCGCCTTTAAAAAAAAAGGGGGGGGGATGGGAACGATGGTTCTTGCTCTAATTCTGGAAGTCTAAGAATAAATCTTTGTACCAAAGTTCCTTGTTTGTTACTATCTACAATCCGGCTTCTATAGTGAAATTTTCTTGAGGAGCCATGTACGAATTGGAATTGTATCAAACTTGATAAGTTTCAATGCTACACTGAAGAAAAAATATGGTTCTGGCATCTAGAATCTAAATTGTGGTTCTAGAAAAAATAGTTCCATGTCATCCCTATAAATTCTAGTTCCCCATTACTAGAGAGTTCTAGAATCTCCTACTAGAATTCAAGAGCTTTTTCAATATATTCTTGTGGTCAAACTTACTTAAAAATCTCTGCAAATAGATGGGACACAAGAGTTTAATTTTAGTAACTATAATTCTAGTTTATGAAACCATTCCAGAAATCAAGCGATGATTTCTCGCTACTACGATAATGAACGATAATGAATCCGCTACTAAACGATAATGAATCATTTCAGATTCATTATCGTTTCGTCACCTAGAAAACCTGAGACTAGAAATTCTAGATCATTTCGTCTATTCAGGTTAGTTGTTGGTTACCCTATTCGCATAGCTGGGAAATCTATATTTCTAGTTTAGGAATTACGCAGAAGTTTGGCATTCTTAATTTTAAATTCATTTTTGATTGTCCCAAAACAGATTGCAATGCATGTAGTTTTTTAAACATAACTCATAAACTGCCTAAGTGGAATGGGCCGTAATTTTAGATTAGCCGATTTGAAACTTCTAGAAATCGATTTCTGCTTAAAAAAAAAAAAAAAAAAAAAAAAGAAAAAGAAAGAAAGAAAGAGTTATACGTTATAACTCATATTAATTTCGAAATACAGTCTGAATAACGGGCACCCCGAGAGCATAAATTGTCAATTATCTGGAGGTATAAACATAAAACTAATGTAGGTTTTCGGGATCGAAAAAGGCTTTCGCTAAATAGTGGTGTCCACTATTCGGGAGTGTCCGTTATGGAGGTTTTATCGTCTATATTATTATGATGTGAATGCTTCGCACTTTTCGATACAGATAGTCTGCGACATCCTTATTTAGTACTAAGTGTATTCTGTAACACAGATTATTGCTAATCTACAATTTATCACTTCCGTCAAATTAATTTGGATTCTGCTGCTGTCAATGAAATCGTGTTTTTTTCTCGTCATTCTTCCTTTTGCTGAATATTTATCCGTGGCTAGTCTTCATCTTGCCTTGCGTATTGGCTTAGCGCCTTTATTCTAGTTAATGTAATGTGTTTACGCTACTTGTTCAACCGATTTGAAATTGGCCTTGTGCCATTATTTTTCCTCGCATCTGTATTATGGCGGCTTCAGTCATATGGATATTAAGTGTTTTTTATTCCTTAGGTGAAATGTTTTAGTTTTACCTTGGCCTTTAATTTTTGAAAAGGCCTTTTTCGGTGCTGTCAAAAGCGATGTTCTGTTTTGTCTGTAAACGAAATCCCCCCCCCCTCTCCTCCACACACCGCTCTGTTTTTAATCTGATTAATTTTTGAAAGATTTTTCTTTCACACGCGTCTTTCTCAGACCAAAACAAATCAGAAAAAAAGAAGAGCGAACTGTATACTTTTTCTATTTTAGCGCGAAATAGTTCATTGCACTTTACCTGGTAGATTTTTCGTGTCAGTGTTTCATTTCTAAAAGAATTTTTACAGAAAGAAACTTCTGAAAGAAATTTTTACTGTGCACATACCTTTTTATGTATTCAGTCATCGACTTCCGGGGATAGGGGATTTGTCCCGCCTTGTGTTTTGAAATTTAATGAAATAAATTTTCTCTTTCTCATAATTAAAAAAAAAATCTCAATTGAGTTAAAATAAGTAAACACAAAGAGAAAAATGAACTAAAGGGTTTTTTTTAAATCAGTGAGACTCTGCCCCCCCCCCCCCCTACACCACCACAACCACTACCACTAGTGTTGTAGTCATAAAAAACCTAGAGGATATACGCTGTAGGTGGTTATACGCTAGAGTCATGAACGGTCATGGCTAGAATATACGTTATAGCATTATTTGAGAAACAAAGGGCGTACGGAGCTTCTTTAAAAAATCCAGAAGGTATACAACGTATACTTCCGCATCCGCATACCCTCACTACACCCCTGCCCACCAGCATCTTTGGATGAGAGAGACTCTGTCGCCTTATCTTGTCATCAATGCAACACAATTTTCAGTTCTGCTTTTGTTTTTACTTTCATGTGTTAAAAAATATCTTAAAAGCCGGGTTGATAGGGGCTACGCCCTCCTCTCCCCCCTCCACCCGATGAAAAGGATCATGCACTGTTTCAATTTTTCATTTTGAAAATAGCTCGTAGCAGCATATTTTTTTTTATTAATATGTCTTATTTGTTACATTTCTGTATGGGTATTTTTTATGTTTTGTTGATATGTATAAAAATTATCTTGCACGTAAGATTTTGACAAACAATTCTTAGTTTAATTTGTCTCATATTTATGTTCTCCGTTTAAAAAAAAAATCGCCTTAGCAACGGATTAATGGGCACGTCTGTTTCAAAATCTTGTTCATCGGCTCCTTCCTGGTTTTTGTTCTGCGATCACTTATGTATACAGGTGTATGTATATATCAAAGCATTACATTGTGTTAATTTGTACAATTAATATTTTGTCAAAAGCCTCACTTGTCTCATTCTAATTGTGATAACCAGAAATATTGTTTTCTCTTTTCTGAGAAATAAGTCTGTTGCTCTATTTAACGAAGACTCTAAATACAAGAAAAAAAGTTCATTATACAGAAAATTCATTAAATAGAGATTCACTATTTTAAAATATTTTAAACTACAGTAAGACAAACTTTAAATTCATAAATACTAAATACAATTTAAAGCACTAATTAATTACACTTTTTTTACATAAATTATACCCATTTCTTTTAATAATTTTATTCATCAATAATACTATTTCTACCAGTGTTGCCAGTGGGCTACTTTTTCTTTTAATTCAGATTTCTTGATTGCCACCACTTTCTTGAAACGGTAAAATTACCTTTGTTTTCGCCTTAATTAATATGTCATTAAATAAGGCGCATTTTACCATTTCAGAAAAGTGGTGCCAATCAAGAATCTGAATTTTAAAAAAGTAGCCCATCTGGCAACGCTGATTTCTACCGGTGTCAAATGACACCTTTTAAAATTTTCTTTTATGTTTGTTTTGCTTGTAATTTTTAAAGCTAATAAGTATAAAAATAAGTTTTCAATGCAAAGCGATTTCATCATACTTTGGCCTACTCATGTTTCCCCCAGAGTTTGAAGAAATTGTTTGCTTTATGAACGGAGAGATGCTTTTCATTGGGCTCTTTTCCAAATTCTTACCTCTTCGAACGACTATATATTGATCGTAGTTTGTTCGGTATGCTCATTTTTTGATTAGATGTTAGCTGTAGTCTATCGTTTTAGGAGGAAATGCTTCTTATTGAAATAAGAATCCAGCCAGTTATTCCTGTGAGAATTGCAACTGCGGTGGAAACGGCTGGAATATCGGTTAAGGTTGTTCTCAAATCCAAAAAAGCTAATTTCTAAATTCTTTTTTGTTCGTAAATGCATGAAATCGGCAGGTGTTCATATTCAGAAACTGTGTAATCAAATGACGTTTTTTTATTATTATTATTATTTTTTTTTTTTTTTTGTAAAAACATAAGATTTTTCAATTTTTCAGAAAATACTGTCTAAGTGGCCGTTTTGAACCAAATGCCTGACGCGGCAGCGCAAGATAGGGGGAAAACTTGTCGTCATGTGATAAGAATCGCTTATAACTCGATAAGTAATCAGGGTTGCTACACAACCTGGAAAACCTGGAGAAGTCAGGGAATTAGGAAATTGGCCAGACGAGGCAGGGAAAGTCGGGGAATTTGATAAAATTTGTTGTGATTGCTATGAAAGTATCGTCTTTGAGATACCAGAGATTAAAATCTTCCATAGTTTGGAAAATTCCCCCCCCCCCAAAAAAAAAACAAACAAAAAAAACACTTTCGTCTTCTGATATCTCCCGCTCCCACCATCCACTATAGTAGATAGTTTACAATTTTTAAAACTCATTATTACAGATTTAAAAAAAAAATTACAGCATTCATTTTTATTTTCAAGTTACAATAAAATAATTATCACAAGGTTCCATTTCCCCACTTTTATCGCTTTGCCTTCTGTTGGAAATACAGTTTATCTGGACATTAGTGATTTTGTGATACAGTTGAAGTATAAGTGGTAGCTCAATGCCCAAATATTGTATAGCAAGTTTAATAGTTTGTTGGAACTTATAATGATTATAAATTATTAAAGTGTGTAATTCTATTTGTAGTCCTCAGAGCAATTTTTGTGTGTTTGTGTGGGTGGAGGAGTGGGGTAAAAAAAAAGAGCTTTTAATCATCATCGGTATTCAGGAAATTTGAGTGTTTTAGAGTGATGCAATATTTGTTTTACCTCAGCGTCTTCACTACGCACTACACCGCTAGACTAGAATTTTCGTGAAATGCACTTGGAAAAGTCAGGGAATTTCGTTCTCCTGTAATGAGTAGCTACCCTAAGTAATTTATTCTTTCTTTTAAATGGAAAACGCTATTCGATTCCAAAATTAGCTTCAATAGTCAGGCGTGCCTATTTTATACTTTTGCGTTTAAAATGAGTCGGAAAGTATTAGTTTGTTGAGCAGGGAATTTTGAGAACCGCCTTAACCCTTATCTGGTGTGTGGTGTCGTTTAGCCCCACGTATTTTTCCACTCGTGTAATTTCTTCGTCAACCAATAAGATCCAGATAAAAATAATTAAGTATCTAAGTGATATATTTATTGATTTATTCTAAAACTCATGCAAAAATACAATTGTTTATAAAAAGTTATTTTATTTTATGTATTTTTATTAGTTATAATTCAGGGCTGCGGAGTCAGTGGGAAAAATTAACGACTCCGACTCTTTCGCTCAAAAATGGGCCGCTCCGATTACGGGAATTTTAACAGATCCGACTCCGACTCCGCAGCCCTGGTTATAATACGAGTAGCTGTGTGTCATATTTTTTACACACAGTAGTTACTGTATTAACAGGCATGAAAGAGTTCCTCCTAAAGGAGGAATTCCACCTTTTAAAAGCAAATTTGAACGTTTTCTGGATTGATGCAAAAATGCAAGGAAATATTTATGAAAATGGGGGGGGGGGGGGTCTAGAAAACTTAATTAGACATTTTCGTCTACTCAGATCCTTGCAGTTTATTTCTGAATTGATGTACTGTCAAATCAAAGGCGAGCTTTTGTTATAAGCATAAAAGTAAAGTCTTAAACAGTCAAATCATTCAAAATCATTTATTTTGAAAAATTAATCTCTGTGCTTCATAAAAGTTCAGCAGATACTTTGGATACATTTATACTTTTTGTGAACTGTTTCCAATTTCTTGGATTTAATGAATTTATACATTTATCGTTATTTATTTTTTCTTTCTTTTAATACTTTCTAAGTTACAAAAAGAAAATAACAATCATATGTACAGTTATATTTCATTTATTGTATGATTAACTGTTAAAATGTGTCTAAATTATACGAGTTTGACCTGATGGAAAATTTTTCCACCTTTTTCCCATTTCCCACCTGATTAAAAAAAGCACAGTATTTTCATATAGAAGTAAAAAATGAATTTAATTTCAGTGCCATTTTATATGAAAACAATCTGTAATAAAAAGTATGTTTTTCGTAAAACTTACCACAGCGCGCTCGCTGTAGGTCAGTCAAAAAAACAAATTCGCATTCTGTCGACCAGAGAAGATGCTTACACCCAAAAATGTTAGAAGTGTGAAAAAACAATTAGGCACATTTTGAAAATATCTCTTCGATCTTTCTCAGTCTTTACTGATTGACTTGTCACAATAGGGAGCATCTTTTCGCTGGATGATTGATCCCCACAGAAACGGAAAGGAGGGAAACTGGGAAAGTGTGTTTTTATATGAAGAATATCTTCTTTTCTAATTAATCAAAATGAACATTTTTATGCCTGTATAAATTAGGAAAAATAGTTTTTACCCTTGTTTTAAAATTTTCGAAATAGCAAAATAACATTATGAAAATTCTAGTTCATTGGGGGACAATGTTTTCATCATTATTATTATTATCATTATCTAAATATTTTCTACCAAATCAATGAAATATGTAAATTTAGTTTAATAAAAAATTATAAACTGCAATAAATCGACAAGTTTTAAACAATTGCATACAAAAACGAAGTTCGAAAATATCTATTTCTTCGGGAGATATCCTTAGCAAATGTAGACACTTCGGCCCTGTAGAATGAACACGGAGAAATGAAAACATGAGATCTTACTGTTCTACACCTTAATCCTTTATCTACTGGCAGTACTTATAAGTACCATTAAAATAACTTGTTATAAAATTCCTTTAATACATCGATTAATTGTAATACAGTTTAGAATGAGTTATAGATACATTACTTTATCTTGTTCCGAAAGCATTATTGGTTACACAAAACAAAAATATGTTTAAAAAGATGATTTCTTTTGCCTTTGCATCTTTTCAGCTTTCTTGGCGTTAGGGGGGGGGGGGGTATTTTTCAATTCAGAAATATTTCTGTATTTCTATTGTAATAACACTCTATTTGTAAATTTCCTAATTCTACAAAATACTAAGAAAAATATTTAAAATAAAGTATTTGAGTGAGGTTATAAATATTGCACAAAATCCCTATAAATTCAAATTGAATTAATCCTTCTAAATTCCTTCAATCCTTCTAAAATCCTTCTAAAATTTATTAAATGATTATGTAAATCTTCTAATGTAGTTTAATGAATTCACGAAAAATGCTTTAGAAGATAAAATTTGCATGAATTCATAATTCAGTACATAAAGGGGTTAAAGCAGGCATGTCAAACTCATTTACCGCCTCGGGCCAAATTAAGCATTATATACTAAGCCGCGGGCCATATTAAAAATAATAATAAATACCGTTGCACAGAATAAAATTTCTCTGTATTACAAGACACAGCCATGTTAAAGAAATTTTAACGCAAAGTTCCTACATTAAGTGCATAGTAAGTTTATATTAATTTTTCGAAAAAACACTCACAGTTATTTTTAACAACCAAAATAATAATAATAATAATAATTGAATATTATAAATTGCGTTTATTTTAATAATTCCTTGTACACGCTAATCTAGATTTAGTATAGGCATAGCTGTCAATCTTCCGTGATTTCTCAAGTAAAAAAATAAAAATAAATATATTTAGAATCTGAAATCTATTTAATAAAACATGTCATATATAATCGCTACTTTTTTATTATTTCATTTATTAAATATATTTCCTGGTTCAAATTATTTTATTTGACTTTAAAATAACAAAAAGGTTGCATATTGTATTTAAAAAAATTAGTCGATTGATATACAGAAATTTGGAAACTCCGTATCCATGGCGCTAATATGGAATCGTGCTGAATTTTGAGTAGCTGCAGTAATAAATTCTGAGCAATAATTTGAACATAAATTTATTAGAGGGTGATGGAAACACATTAACTGTTTCATGAAATTCAAAAATCTTCTTTTGAAATCAATTTTTAATACATTTTTAAAAATTTCCACGCTGTTGATTTTTGTTGTTATGCAATCCGATACGTCCTTGAAAAAACTCGACTGATGGCAGGCACTAGGCAAAGGATCATTATATAAATGTAAAATGGTAAAGGCTTCGCGGGCCACAGATAAATGGTCGGCGGGCAGTTGTGGCCGCGGGCCGCGTGTTTGACATGCCTGGGTTAAAGTAACATCTTGTTTAATCCCCTCGCTGCCGGAGAATCAGCAATGTGAGGGCTCCTCCCGGCTGCTGAGTACTGTGGAATATTCTGTGCCCAAGCGGTTGTGAATATTAAGCCTGATGCGTGAAAATAAATCAACATTACAGCGGGCATTCTGTCGCAAATTTGCAACAAACGAGATTTTTTCTGAAACTTTGCTCTCACAAATAGCACCAAAATTAAAATTCAATTTTTACTACTCATATGCCTTAATATGCCTGTTGTTACTGTTATGAAATATCCTGCATTTGTAATTACGTGTGCAAAGAATATGTCACATGTATACTCGTGCTAATAAATGTTTCCAGTCCCAAAGCATTTTTCAGTATTTGACATAAGTATGTTTGAATTAATTTATATTTTCTATTGATAATGAAAGAAAACTAAATGTGTTACGCACGTACATTTTTTATAGTTACTTTATATTTTTCATTTCTCAGTTCACAGTATGTGAGATCTCACAGTGTCATTTCCCAAACCCAATATTACTAAGGAGAATATTTGATTACTTATTTAATTGAAAAAGTAGTTAAATAGTTATTGTTTTAGTTACTACTATTTCGAGAGCTAAGTAACTTGGCATTAGTTAATTACTTTCTATGTGTCTTTGTTTATTTCCTGAATGTGGAAAGTAGTGTCCTACAATAAATTCTCACATCCATGAACAAAACATTAAATTGCATTTTCATGTTAACAGATGGCAACACTATCATCACATTTCATTTCCCATTATGTTAAGGTTAACCACTATGTTTGCTGTTGTTAATATTATAAGTGAGAAACTTGTTTTCATGTTCAGGTGTTAGATTTTGTTAAGACTCTTAAAATCCAAAGGGGTGACTTTCTAACACAAATCATTTTAGTTCGAAACGCATGAAATGGCAGGTGTGTTATTCAGAAACTGTGTGATCGAAAGACGTTTTCCGTTTTTTGGCAAACGCAAAAGATCTTTCAGAAAATACTGTCAAATTGGGCGTTTTTAACCGAATTTCCGCATGCGACGCCGCCAGACTGGAGAGAAACCTGTCGTCACGTTATCAAAATTGCTTATAAACTCAATAAGTAATTTTCGATAAGTAATTTATCTATCAAAACTCATTTCGATTTCAAATCTCTTCCATAGACAGGCCTCTGCGAATTTTTCCCCTTTACGTTTAAAAATTAGTCGGAGATTGTGTTAGAAAGTTTCGCGTTGTTGAGCAGGGGATTTGAGAACCGCCTTAATGAGAAGCAACCATGGTTATTGGAGATTCTCACTAGAGGTCTGCACGGGGCCAACATTTCCAGGCCCGGGCCCGGCCCGACTCTGAGAAAAAAATTTCGGCCCGGCCCGGTAAAAAAGGTAAAAGATCGGCCCGACCCGTAGAAAAAAATTTATTTGCCCGGCCCGAGTGAATTTCTACAAAACATTGATTTTTACGTCGATTTGGTTAAAAGTTTGTCTCGTACGAGGAGTTCAAGCCAAAATTATTTATCTTAACTTTTCTTTTCATGTTTATAATCTTCATTTTTATAGAAGTGCCGCAGGGTGCGATATTTATTTTTTTAATGATTTTTTTTTAATAAACCTATTTTTTGTATGAAAATGTTTCAGTTATCATTAATATTGTTAATCCATATAACATGCAACGAAGTGTTAAAAATCTGAAAAATGCCATACAGTAAAATCTAAGAATGAGTTGCATAGAAAAGAAAAAAAAAAATGTGTTATAGACAAGTCCCTTCTTAGCAAGTGTGAAAGTATTATATATTCTTTTCTTACGTAGTAGTATATTAATTTTGAATGGATCAACACGTTTTTCAATTTAAAACAATATTCCGTCATAGACAGGTTCTTTTTCACACGTTTTACTATATTTTAATAAATATAGAAATCTACTATTCTTTAAAAAGGATGAATTTGAATGCTATTTGTAGAATAATTTCGATTTTAAAATGTATGCATTTTTTGAAAAAAAAAAATTGTGCCAAGCCTAATTTTACTGACCATTGTACGGACCAGGCCACGCCGAGACAATGATTTCCATACGGGCTGGGTCAAAACTAGGAATGAAAATTTTGGGCCTTGAAGATTAGGAATGAAACCAGTACCCGGGTCTGTGCAGAAAAAATAAGTTAGGCCCGGCCCGAACCTTCAGGAAAAAAGTAAGGCCCGAGCCTTCAGAAAAAAGTATGGCCCCGGCCCGGC